>CM028755.1:42594005-43020250 GCA_016801395.1 Leptodermis oblonga
AAACAGGACGCCAGGCAAGGGAGTGAAAATCACAAAAACACTAAATTCGCAAACAAAATCAACACACTAACCCAATTATAACAATCATACATAACGCATAATGATTACATTAAGCAAAAAAAAAAAAATTAAAATATGAACCTCGAAAGAGCAGAGCCCAAGTCAGGGGATTCCTGAATTTCAAGAATTGCTGATTGTCTCGTCCTACGGGAAGCTGAAACGAACTTCGCTGGTCTAGTACGAACATTTCCAAGCCCAGTGCGAGCTTCATTGAGTTCAACAGTAGCAGTAGTTGCAGTGGCACGGGTGGACAATTCGGAGTTCCTGATTGGTTTAATTTCAGTTGGAGATGAAAGGAAGCGGCGGAGATGGAAAACAAGAACATGTTAACGCTGATGGGTTCCTCAGGATACGATGATGAAACCCGCTTCCAAACACCAGAGAAACCTCCATGAAAACTCTGCTCTGAGATTGAGTTCAATAAGCAGTGAATGAATGTTATCTCGGGTACTGTGAAAGAAGAAAAGATTGCGATGTACATTCTGGGCCAGACAGATATTTCCTTGATGGGCCAACAATGGGCTGTGGTGAAGCCCAATTAACAAAATGTTGGATAATTAACGATTAATCTTTTGAAATGGATAATTCTCTATTCATTTGTTTTGTTTTATGCTTTTTGACTCCACTCATAAATTTGTTGTACCCATAGGGTTTCATATCGTGTCTGAGTTCGTATGTCAACACTTCTCAATTTTAATTGTAATTTTTTAATTATGAGTAATGATAAACTCGTCAAGTATTCAACTCAACGTAAGTGGATTGTCCACCTAAGACACTAACGTGGACTCAATGTAATTATGACATCATCCGGATTTTTGTGATTTTTTTGTTTAACCTAGTTAACTCAGTGACTCATCTACCTTTTAGCCTAATTGGTTCATGCGTTAAATCGATTCTGGAAACATTAGTTATTTTACTCCGAATAGTTGTTGTGTCAGTGAATTATTCTAATAGAAATGGCATTGCTTATACTATATATAGGGATGGTCACGGTTCCGGAACCGCTGGTTACGGTTCATAAATCAGTAGAACCGGAACCAAAACCTAGGGGGGACGGTTTCGTGCCGGTTCCAGAACCGCAGGTTCCGGTTTAGGGTTAGACACGGTTCCGGTTCTGTCACGGTTCCCGTTCCGATTCCAATCTTTTCCGTTATTTAACAATTTTTTTCGTTTATTTAAAAATTTTAACTTATAAATGTTATTTTATTTTGACTCAATTAATAACTCAATTATTTATAAATAATTAAAATTACAAAAATAAAATAAAATCTGTAGCGACGGTACATATATTTAAACAATTAAATGATTTATATAATAAAAGATACAAAAATAAATTGTGAAAATATATATATATAGATGAATAATACCTCAATATATTATTTTAAAAATCAAGAGACTGATGTCTTGTTATAAATCGTGAGAAATCAGAGTTTGAACTTTGAAGCATTGAAACTTTTACAAAATAAATACATCTTGAATATTTAATATAATTCATCTTCATCATTTGCGAAAGTTGCGGTTAGATCTAATTTGATTTAATAATTAAATAATTTTAATCTAATTTAATGCTTATTTATATTATATTAATAATATATATAAAAAGTATACTATTAGTTATATATTATTATAATAATATTAAAAATAGTTTATATATATTATATGTTAAACATATAATATAATTATCATTATAAGAAAGAAGTTCAAAAAAAGCAAATAGTTAAAGTGGTTAATCAACTTTGTTTAAAGTATTTCAATTCTAACAAATGGTCGTGTATTCGAATCTGTGTAAGAGAAATGTAAAAATTATTATTTTATGGTTCTCATATTAGAACCGGAGGGTTGGAAACGGCGATTTCGACCCACCGGTTCCCGGTTCTCAAACAAGAAGAATCGGAACACTAACAGTCAGAGACGGGTCCGGTTCTGGAACCGTGGCCATCTCTAACTATATAGTTCCATGGAAACAACCAATTTTAGTGAGAAAAGAAACGTGCAACAACATTACGAAGTACTCTTAATAAAGTAAAGAATACAAAAACAAATTAAAACTACACACAGAGAGAATAGTAGCATCTTTGAAGAGCCAATCTATCTCAACTTGACACGGAGATTCTCAAGTATTAAATATAAGAAATAAATTAAAGGGAAAGGAAAAGAGAGAGAAAGAATACTGAACATTAGCCCAAATACGTGTGCTGAAATAAAATAAAGAAGGCAAAATATAAAGAGTAATGATACACAATTCAACTAATCTCTTCAACTTTCTCGTAGTAAGTGAGGTGTTATACATTCATTAGTCAATACTGTAGTATTAATAATTATTTTATAAAAGTGTAGTCAATAAATGCATGACGCCTCACTTGCTATGAGAAAGTTGAGGAGATTAGTTGAGTTGTGTATCATTACTCAAATATAAATTAATAAGAGAGAAGATATTTGGAGGATAAATGTCATATTTTGAAGAGATTTGAATGTTTTGTTTAATTAGTGTGAATATGATGCTTTCTTTAAATATTAAAACAGGAAGAAGAATAAATAAATAAAAAGTAAGGAGCTTTTGACTAAAGATTATATGCTACAGATAGAACTAGAATGCGAATATTTTTTTTTTCCTTTGGGGCGGCAAAAGATATTATTTATACAACAACATATGATGTGACATAGGCTCTTTTTGATCTTCCATATTAGCTTCTAACAATTTTTTTTTTTTTTCAAAGAAAGGTATTAGAATTAGTCGGATTATGATTAACATGTATTACACAAGACGGAGTGAAACTCCTAATAATACAACAACAGTTAGATGGTATTGGAGAAGAAAAAAAAATGAATTGGCGAAACCATTTTTAATCTCACCTATTAGGGGTTTATAGGGAAGAAAAAAGTGCTATTTGGAGAGACCGTTTTTATTGTTACCTGGGAAAATAATGTGTTTTTGAAATTTGACTTCCAAATATTTGAGTAAAAGTATAAAACACGTAAATTGTTGACTTTTTTTATTTTCTTTATTTTTTATGGAACAACATTAGGTGTATGGTGACTCTTACTAAAAACTGGAATAACAAAAAATGGGTTCAAGAGGAAGGGGGCGGGGGGGGGGGGGGGGGGGGGGGGGGGGGGGGGGAGGGGAAGTAATTACATTGGGATACATAATGATAATGTTATACTCAAAGGAAACATTTTAAGATCAGGAAAATAAGGGCGTTCAAAAACTGTCATACCTCTAGCTTTATATGGCATAGAGGCATGAATATGATCGAACACATGGCACTGGAATGAAAAAGTAGCGACTTGGGCTCGCATATCCACTACTAAATTAGCGTCTCAATAAACATGTCGGTCAATATGATGACGCTTTTCAAAATCATATAAACCCTTTATTTATACCCTTAATATAGTCAACATTTTCGGTATAACCTGTGAATTTGAGTCGATATGTACAAAGTTTTACTTCCATTTTTAATTTCATAATTAAGTATCAAAATTAAGCAAGCATGGGTCACTTTCAACTACTCAAATAAAGAAATGCTAATTTGCTTTTTGCTATATTGTAGATACCTTCAACAATGACTTCCTTTATGAGTTTATCGTTTTGTACAATTAAAAAATATATAGTTTTAAGAATATACAATTTTACATCAATTTTAAAATAAATAATTTGTTAGCTAAACAATAAATTTCTCCATAAGTTTATTATTAGATTAATATATTAATTAGGAGCTAGCTAGCGTCACTTTGCATGATATTGATGGTGTTGTTTTTTTTGACATATATGCAACTGGTGACATTTATTTATATATATATATATATATATATATAGTGGTGAATTTGTTTCGTGTCATCGGATTCCTGTGTTGTCACCATTAACTCCAACTTTATATTTTTAATTAATCGTATTATTCATATCGATCATTTAATCCATAAATATTTTGAATTCGTGTTTAGTACAGATTACTCGTAACGGGTTATCGTGTCGATATTCATAATCATAATTGTACCCGTTTAATTATCTGTGTTATTCAAGTTAATCCATATAATTTGCGAACCCACAAAAACTCAACCATAACATGCTTATATCGTGTCGGGTCGTATCAGAGAGAAAATTGACAACCCTAATTTTTTAAAAATGAATACTATAAAATATAGTGCAATATCTATCAATTACTTCACTATGATGACTTTAAGTTTTGCTGAAAAAGGTAAAAACAAAATAGCTTTTGTAGGTGCATCGATTTTGTTATCTATACACATGTTGAAATTCGATTTAATATAACCTCATCAAGAATCTTTTTTTTTTCTTCAGCCAAAAAAAAAAAAAAGAAAAGAAAACGTGGTGGCTTTACATGAAGAGAATCTTTCAAATTGTCAATTAATACAAGAGATTTTAATTATAGGTCAACTGTAATCTAGGTGTCTTGGTCATAGGTCCCCTTCCTTGAATGTAATTCCCCCCCCCCCACCCACCCACCCACCCACCCACCTGATATAAGACGCGAAAATAGCATCATATTCCCTCCGTTTTATTAAAATAATTTTTTTGTTAAATTAAAACAGTAATACAATAAAATAAAATTTTTTA
This sequence comes from Leptodermis oblonga, assembly GCA_016801395.1. Taxonomy (NCBI): domain Eukaryota; kingdom Viridiplantae; phylum Streptophyta; class Magnoliopsida; order Gentianales; family Rubiaceae; genus Leptodermis; species Leptodermis oblonga. Next base: position 42,598,642 of record CM028755.1, read on the forward strand.
ATAGAACAGAGAAAGTATTATTTACTTGTTGTTTGCTATTTATTCTTGCTAGTAATTACTCTCTCTTTGTTGTTAGGATGATATATTTTATAATACTTTAACTATCTGTTACACAAATTAAGAATACTGTTAAAATTACTATTGTGATATTAGTTTATTTGAGTGATTATGATTATTAGTTTGTTAGTATCATTCCCAAGTGAAAAATGTTTTATCCGGAAACCTTTTCTAATGTAATTATAACAAGTTATAGTTTTCAACAGTAGATTTAAATGCATTGAAAATGTGTTCACCAAGTAGTTAGGAGCTAATAAATAAGAGTAAAATTAAAATACAGTACAATTTCTTCTTGTAATGCGAAAACGACATTTTTAGGAGAGGTGACTTAATTAATATATATAGTGATACAACGTGAGTTGTAATTGTGTGGCCCGAAGTGGAGAATATTACATTTTCTGATGAATTATCATAACCATAATAATAACTAAATATTTGTAAAATAAAATAAAATGATGATTACGATTGATTTTGTATTTTCAAATTGTAAACTAGTAATATCATGTTAATACTGATCGCGATCCCGGTGGAAAACAACAACAAAGATGGCCATGGTATGGCGCACCAATCTCTTGTATCCATGTAATTTCTCATATGAGATAAAATTTTAAACTAACTTTTTTACCTCGCGTGAGATGATATATAGGTACAGAGATACAAGAGATTGGCATATGTGTCCTCGCCGGAGGAAGGGAAAGCATTGGTGGCCATGGCAGCTATGGAACTAATCCTGCGAAAAGGGGGGGGCGCCCTGCTCTCTCATCGGCGATGCAGCTTTAGTGGTTCTGTCGGTTAGGGGGGAGGAAGTGGCTCACAGTGGCTGGTGCCCCAAGATCCACCCTCCACATTGGGAAAATAAAAATCCCACACCCGAGCATGTCCATTGTCACTGTCCTAGATCTCCGGCAATCGTTGTGTGGTTGTATTGGTGTTACTGTGTTCTTTACCTCGTCCACATGTAACGTCGCACGTGGCCTCGTGATCATCGTCAGAAACCAACAGCAGGGCTCCACGTCATTTGAGCTGTGACCTCTATTCCTGTTGCCGTCCGTTCCCAACCACAACTCACACTTTTGTTTCCGATTTATTAATTACTGTAATTACTTCACACGAGATATTCTCTTCTATTGTCTTTCTTTATTTTTATTTATGGTTTTATTTTTCCAGAGAATCAGAAGTCACAAGAGGACGACTTTAAAGATAGCCAAGGATCACGGACAAAGAAACCACCACTTGAAATCGTGCTCCCACCTGCGACTTTAGATTATATTAATCAAACGCAACGTACTACTCGATCTGGAAATGATATGTGATTCATAGTCAATTTATCTTTTGTTTAATAGAACAATCGATTAAATAGTCGGGAGTGTGATGACATTTTATTAAATTGACGGCAAAAATATTGTGTTAGAAAGAGATAAAGAATAACGTATTGAACATTACCTTGATTTACAAAATATGTATTTAGAGTCAAATTACTTGTTTTAAATATTGTATCTTATAACTTATAAAAGGTTGTACGTTTTTTAAACTGGACTTTTCTCAGGAAATAATACACAAATTTTCTCAGGAAGAACTTTTTTTATTTTATTTTTAAAAGTAACCTTCAAAGTTTATTGATTTTTAAATTTTTTTTTTAAACTTTGATAATGAGCACTTGTTTGGTAATGACAACTAATGTTATTTTTTTTCACCCGTACAATCCACAAAATTTAAACTTGTGACATTAAATTTACAAAATTCTCCCATTATCACAATCCAAACCCTTCTCAAATATAATTACACTTATCAAAGAAGTAAAAAAAATTATTTCATTCGTCATAATCAAAGAATTCAATTTATATTTATATTTTTAATAATACAAAGTGAATTTTTTGAATAAGACATAAAAAATACGAGAGATAAATGTCACCTTAATCACAGCAATTATCATTTCAAGTACAATCACATTTGAAATTTCATAATGTTTTAATCACTTTTTAGTTGATAAAGAGTTTAAAAAAGATTAGCTAATAGATTCTTTCGAATTAAAAATTCCTTAGGTCGCTCTCCACAATATCACAAACTTTAGGGTGGCGAATGTATCAACTATTATTAAATTATATTATTGCAACTAACTTTTAGGTAATTATTATTGTTACTTCAAAAGTTTATTAACATATGCTTTACGTGGCTGATAATTTAGCGCCAAAAGGAATCCGCTACAACTCAGCCCAGAGCTTTTCCAGTGAACACTCCACCCTCCGCCAATAAAAAATTAAATAATATGGGCCCAGACCCAAAATTTTAACGGGCCCGAAACATCATAATTCACAAGATATGGAGCCCGCAACTTGCATGACTGCCACGTGTCATCTCGCTATCTGTTATAATAGTCCATTCCTCCTTGTCCTGCTGTCCGCCATTGGCAGAACTGTTTTAGGGTTTGCTAATTTTTAAATTCAAGAATAACTGTGAGGGGAAAAGAGATTCCTTTTTTGAATTTTGTTCTTTTGTTTCTGAAGAATTCCTGGATTTTATAGGCTTTTTCCTGTGTGGGAATTGATCAACGTTTGTCCCTAGAACCTGGAGGTGAGCTCAGTTTCTGTTTTTTATTTTTATTTTTTTACTTCGATGATTTTGTCAAATTCAAAAATCATGAACCTGTATGGAATTTAGATTATGAGCAAGTAACTGGGTTGATGCTTTAGTTGTTGATTTTGTATTAATCTTGAAAGTTGATGTTTGGATTTTGATTGAAATGGGTTATTAAGATTTGATTCTGTGGTAGTTTTTATGTGGAATGGGGCAGTGTAACTTGTTCATATTTTTGTTTGTTTGTTTGGGGAAAGAAGTTTTTGTTATTAGTGTTGCAGGCCACATAGTACGTTTGATTCTGTGCTTGATGCTGAGATTAGCCTTTTAAGTTCTGATTTTTTGTCTTCTTCTGGGATTCGAATTCAATTGAAGATTGGAGAGTTTTGATCCTGAATATTAGGCGCTTGTTTTCATGAACTGTTGCATTGGCTTTGCTATTTGAAAGTGCCAACATCACAACCTGTTGAATGTTTCTTTAGAATGACAGTATGGTTGTCCCAAAAGTAACAAATCAAGAAAAGTGGTATAAAATAGGTAGTTGAATTTTAATATTGATTCCGGTCGTCACGGAGGTAGGAATCCGTGAGACAAATGTATGGTCTACATGTAAAGCTTAATTTTTTCATCTAACAGGCTGGTAAATTTTTGCAATGATATGAATGTGATGATGCAAGCATAAGCTGGTGATATTTTTCGTTTTATTGAAATTATCTTATTTGGCCTCTTTTATTTTTATTTTTTTTGCTGAAGAAGTCGGATGTTACTGAATTATAACAGTATATCTGTTCCATGAACAAAAAATGGAAGAGAGATGAAGCTGAATGTGGCTTAAATCTGAGTTAGTCTTTATTTTGCATAGAGAATTGTAAAATTCTCAGTTGGCTTCCTTGCATTGATCAGAGCTGTGAACTGGAGGTCATGCTTCTTGCCTAGCTCGAAATCAAAAACTTCTGCATGAAGCCCTTGCTGAAAAGGGACATGCACATTATGGATCTTCAAGTGTGATTCAGTAAATTTGGATTTTAATCATCATCATACATGGAATCAAGTGAAAGGTATTCACAGACTAAGTTGCTCTTAGTGTCTTTGTGCAAAGTAAATGTTCAAATAAACAGGGAAGGTTGTCCTTAAAACTAATTTTAACTTGTATCTTTAGGACTCTTGAAAAAGTTTTCCCAAATGGCGATGCATATGATGGTGCTTACAAAGGCCTACTGCCTCATGGAAAAGGAATATATACTTGGTCTGATGGGACAATTTATGATGGTCATTGGGAAGAAGGAAAAATGACTGGGAAAGGTCGGATCTCCTGGCCGTCAGGAAATGCATATGAGGGTGATTTTTCTGGCAACTTCCTCCATGGTTTTGGAACATTTACTGGTTCTGATGGGTCATCATACAGGGGAAGCTGGAGGATGAACTTACAACATGGTATTGGGCGAAAGAAGTATCACAATTCAGATGTCTATGATGGCAGTTGGAAAGAGGGCATAAGGGAAGGCAGTGGAAGATATGCTTGGAGTAATGGGAACATGTACATTGGAAGTTGGAAGAATGGGCAAATGAGCGGTAGAGGGGTAATGAAATGGACTTATGGAGATCTTTTTGATGGCCTTTGGTTAAATGGATTGAGGCATGGTACAGGATGCTATCGATTTCTTGATGGAAGTTACTTCTTTGGGACATGGACCAAAGGCTTAAAGGATGGGCGAGGGACATTTTATCCTGCTAAAAGTAAGCAGTTATCCCCAAGAAAGTCTGCTTCGGAGAGAAAGACTGACAAAAAGAAAAGACAGCTGGTGCATAGTTCATCAGTAAATTCTGAGAAGTCTGGGAGGCCTCGTGTTGGTCGTAGTTTTTCTGAGAAAATGTCAAATGGCCTTTTAAGAAGTTCAAGTCAAGTATCACGGAGGACTGCGTCACTAGGTGAAGATAGCGTTCTTGATGACATCAGTGTGGATGCGGTATCACATGACTCTTCATCAATGTTATCTTTTCATTCTGATGATGATCAATCTGAGTTGCTGGGCAAAGGAACTATTGCCTACGAAAGAGAATATATGCAAGGAATCTTAGTCAAGGAAAGGATTCGAAGTGTTAGTGGAAAATCTCTAAAATTGAAAAAGAGGTGTAAATTTCATGTAGAAGAAGTAAAAACGAAGTCATGTGTCAACATTTTTGAAGGCCATAAAAGCTACTATTTAATGCTTAATTTGCAACTTGGGATCAGGTAAACAATTTCACTATGATTTTTCTGAGTGATGATATCAAATACCTGGCATCTCTTCTCTGATTATGCTTTTTTTCATTGCTTGTGGAGCATTTGATCACTTTGGCTTTTGGAAGTTCACAGGTACACAGTGGGTAAAATCACGCCTGTTCCTGCACGTGAAGTGAGATCATCTGATTTTGGAGAACGTGCTAGAATAAGAATGTACTTTCCTAGTAAAGGCTCACAATTTACTCCTCCACATCGTTCCATTGACTTCTACTGGAAGGACTATTGTCCTATGGTGTTCAGGTACCCCCGTCATTTTTCTTTTAGTTTATAATCTAGTACAAGATTTGAGTCCTCAACATTTTTTATCTCAACCCAAAACACGTTTTTCATTTCGTAGTTAAATTAACATCACACCCTCCTTACATTTTCAATACACGTTTTTTCATTTTCAATGCTCTTAATATATCAAAACAAATGGATCAAACTAGGACCCATTTTTGTTTACATACCAGCCCTTAATAGCTGTAGATCGAGGCTTATTCTGGGTCTGTCCTTTGTCAGGTTTTGTCTGTGCAAAATAATTATTGCTGATGAATTACTTGTTTTTCTCCATGGGCGTTGCTTTCAGAAATTTGAGAGAACTGTTCAAGTTAAGTGCTGCAGACTATATGATGTCCATTTGTGGAGATGACGGTCTCAGAGAGATTTCTTCTCCAGGAAAAAGTGGCAGCATTTTCTACCTCTCAGGGGATGATAGATTTGTGATCAAGACTTTGAAGAGATCAGAGCTGAAGGTGTGCGCAAAAGCTAACATCTTAAGTGGAAAGTTTTTCTTTGTTTTCATGCAAACTCCTTAATGGCTCGTCTCTGTTAGTTAGGAACTCTCCGTGCAGAGATAAGCTAAAACCAGTTTTATGTTGATATTGTTGGTAATTGGGAACTCACTTTTTTGAAATTCTCTGGCCCCTTTCTAGTTTAATATAATTACAGTGAAACATATCAAAGGATTTCTCTAATGACTGCCATACTAATGTTGTATTCTTTTGCTTGGAATTTTTTGGAATTATCCTACACAAATTTTGGGAATACTTTTTGGTACGAATTGCAGCACGTTATGCTGAAATATACATCGGTCTAATACTTCAGTTCAAGCCCCACTAGTGAGCCTAACTTTATATTACGTCACATCCGTGTTTGTGTTTATTTAGTTTTTTCAAGATTATAAGGATAACTGTCAAAAACTGCTTTCACTACAGGTCAAAAGAAAGTTTGTTCAGGATTACTTTGCACTTTGTCACAATTATACTGGTTATGAATTAAACTTTTGTGCTATTTCTATAGCATAGTTATATTGGAACCATTAATTGTGACCTATCATCGCTGTTACAGCTTGATGATTCCCACTCTTATATTTTAGTTTGGTTTTCCTAGGACTTTGAAAGGATAACTGTACAACCTGTGTCTTACTTTGTATGAAGCCAAAGCATCATAAGTGTAATGTTAGTCTTGGTTTCCTCTCACCTTCGCTTTAGGCCTCTCTTCTTCTTTCCAGATTTTCTTCTTATTTTGCTCATTAAGGTTATAATGGAAAATTCTCATTCATTCTTCATCCAGACTGGGGTGCTTAAGCAACAGCGCATTCTCTTTTGTTAACAATTATTTCTGCTTATAAGGTGAATTAGCTCATGATGACCAATAATGTTATGCAGGCTCTTCTGAGAATGTTGCCTCATTACTATAAGCATGTCAAGGAGCATGAAAATACTCTCATAACAAAATTCTTTGGTGTGCACAGAATAATACTGAGACATGGAAAAAAGGTTTGTTGACAAACTTACTATTTGTGTGCTTCTGCCTTCTCACTTGTGTACAGCATATGCTCATGCGTATGCTTCCATGTCTGTGTATCTATTTGTAACAAATCCTTCCGCAGGTACGCTTTGTCGTTATGGGAAATATGTTCTGCACGGAGTTGCGTATTCATCGTCGCTATGACCTAAAAGGTTCAACTCATGGGAGAATTACAAGGAAAGACAAAATTGACGAGGGCACCACCTTAAAAGACCTTGATTTGACATATGAGTTTCATATGGACAAGTTATTGCGCGAGGCACTGTTCAAGTTAGTTTTTACTTTATCTTTGTTTTCACTTTCTTGTTTCCCTCTTTGATTGTGCTTTCTTTTCCTATTCCTGTCTCAACTGAGGGTGAATTGCCCTTTTTTATCTCAAGTATATGAGAGTGATGTTTGAAATTTTTACTTATATTTGAAATTGAGGGGCTAATTACTTGAGAAATCAATCAGATTTGATACTGTGCTTCCTTTCACCACGTATTAGTTCCTTTTGGTTTCCAGTTTTGAGTGGAATTTTTAATTTTTTTTTCTCTGATTGTACTCCTGCAGGCAGCTCTATCTGGACTGCAAGTTTTTAGAGGATCAGCACATAATTGATTATAGCCTTCTGTTGGGGTTGCATTTCAGAGCTCCTGAGCATCTTACACCACTATTGGAGCCCCCTGACTCGCTACATAAACCTGAGAGTGGACAAGCAACTGTTGATGGTATATTTATCCTCTTATCAAAGAAATTTTTCTCAAGCAGCTGATATATATATATATTTTTATTCAATCCATTTATATGTTTCTTTCATCTTTGATTTATGGATTCTTTGGATGCCGGTGATTGTTTTCAACCCAATGGATGTCTATTCATTATCTATTTGAGTGACTTGAAGAAAAAAGAAGCCATGTTGATATTTGTGTGTATTATTGCATGACCACCATGTCTACAAGTTATCTTTATGTTTTTTTATATGATTTAGTGCTAGTCTTTGAGCCTATTTTTGCTTGCTGCAGGTAAGGACTCTATCGGGGAGATCTCAATTCCTCCTAGGGGTTTGGTCCTTGTGACTCATGAACCCAGTTCTGTGAATACGGAACCAGGTCCTCATATACGAGGTAGTACTTTGAGAGCAATGTCTGTCGGTGACAAAGAAGTTGATCTTCTTCTGCCCGGTACTGCAAGGTAACTTGCCTTCTCAGTTTCAACTTTGCACATCTCTCAGTGGCCTTTTTGGGTTTGGTAATGGATCACTTTCATTTCTAGCTTTAATTATACATGCAAGACTTTTTTAAGGATGCTCAGTCTTTCTGTTTCTACTGTGACATGAATCGAGATTATCCTCCTGTTGACGGGAACTTCCCATATAATAATGGTTCAGCTCCTGTTGTTGTTACGTACAACTTCCCTCTGTCCCAATGGATGAGTCATTAGGTTCAACTGTTTATGAGTGACCATGTACAACTCTAACTCTTCCATTCGAAACGGGGGAGTATAAAATATGATCCATGAATGCGGGTGAGCATTTTGTTCATCTGGTAGTTTTTGAAGTGCAAATTTCCATTTTCCCAGACTCGTTGATAATAATGAATCAGGTTACCAGGCAAATGATATATAGTAATCCTAGTTGTACAATTGTGTAGGAGTCATAAGGTACAAAACCAAACCAAACATGACTTTTATTGAGACGAAATGAGTGTTAGAAATTCTTGCCCTTCCTCACTTGCTGAACTGCGTATACCAAGTCTAATGTCTTGTTGGTTATAGGCACTTGCATATATTTCCTAATGTTGCACTTCTTCCTCAATACTAGCGTTATTTCCTTTGGGACAATCATGGAAACTTGCAATGTCGCCACTCTCTCCGGCGGGGCTCGAGCTTTTTCCTCTATGATGTATTATAAGATGTGAACTTCTTGTGCGTGTATATTCAGGTTGAGGGTGCAAGTTGGCGTAAACATGCCGGCTCAGGCGAATCACAAACTCTGGCAGGACGACTCGGACCCTGCAGAAGTTGAACTATTTGAGGTGTACGACGTTGTCCTCTACCTCGGCATTATAGACATATTGCAGGAATACAACATGAGGAAGAGGCTGGAGCACACCTACAAATCCTTGCAGTCCGATCCGATGACTATTTCTGTGATCGAACCCGGGCTGTATTCGAAGCGGTTCATCAGCTTCCTGGAGAAAGTATTCCCGGTTGTACAGTGAGGATCACGGCAGCTTTCCGGCAGTGAATGTGAATGATATATTATTATTATTGTCACTTGTACACTATGCTCAGGTTTCATCTGATTACTTGTATAGCACAGCCATATTTAGACTTTTTAATTAGCTCTGTTTTTTTTTGGCCTTGAATATATATATATAAATTAAATTGTTGTAATTTTGAGTTTTGATACAAATGTTTCAGCATCTTTCTTAAGCATGGATTTTGTGAGACATTTCATTTTTATTTTTTGTGTAACTTATATTCAAAATAGAAATTCAGAGGTTAAAGTATTCAATTGGAATTTATCAGAAAAGCTAGAGTTTCGAAATTATCGTTCAAGAAACAATGAAGGATAAACTACGTAATATTACAAGGCTTTTGAGGCCTTGGCCTCTAGGAGAGAAGGAATCGAATCCTAACAATACTCGGAGCCTAGGCTCTGTTCTTTTCCATTCTAGTCTAAAAAAATTATCACATTTTTTTTATAAAAAAATTTACATAAAGAAATAAATATATTTTTTACTAAATTTATAATTTTTTAAAAATTTTTATTCCTGTAACTTCAAAAAATAACATAATTATTGTATTTTTTTTTACGAAAAATAAAGGGTAAAATTGTAAGAAGTGATGGAACATAATAATAGTAGTGGAAATTAAATGAAAAGAATAGGGTAGTTCAAAGATGAAACATTGAAAATTGGAATCTCAGGGATTGAATTCAACAGTGACGGTTCCAATACAACTTTAAACATTGACCACATTCACATTCACATTCACATTCACATTCACATTTTCATATAGATAATGTCAACCATAAATGCCACTCATAAATGCCTTCTCAGTTAAAGCATTGTCTCCCACCAATCCACACACTTATTACCCCATTCTTCTTCCTCCTTGGACATTTTCAAAATCAACCAAAATACTAATACTAATACTAACACTAGCTAACCAAATGCTGCCTTCGTTCCCAAATAAGTGGTCATTATAGAAAAATTACACAAATTACGGAGATAGATGAATTTATTCTTTTATCCCTATTTATGTTTTCTTGTTTAACTACATTTTAAGTGAGAATGTGTGTAATGTATGTGCATTTAAAATGACATTGCAATTAATATCATTAAATGAGATCAATTTATTACGGGTAATATTGGAACTTTTCAAATTGTTTGCATTGAGATGCGTAAAGCGGCACTTATTTGGTAACAATTTTTTTTTTCTATAATGGCCACTTATTTGAGAACGGAGGGAATAGTAATATGAATATGAGGTTTTAATCAATTCATAAAATTCTTAACAACAGATAGTAAAAAAAAAAAAAAAAAAAGTGACCGAGCCAACTAGAGATTTTGATATTATCGCTACACACACATATAATAGTGCAGAATCTAAAGCGATTTATAAGATTATTTATGATATTTTATTTTAGAATGCATTTAAAACATATTATTCAAATTTGAGATATTGTATGTAATATATATATTTTTTATAGAACATAAAGCTTTTGCTCGGAATATGAATCCAAACGGGAAGTCAATGATTTTTCCCCCCTGCAGAATACGGTTAGAAGTATTGAAACAACTTCAAATGGGAAGAAAGAAAATTTGTTCATAAAAATTAATGAACCATAATTTATCGATAATTATATAGTATTTTTGACTAAGTCGAGAGACAATATTCAGTTTCGCATGGATTTTTATTGTATTTTATTTTTTAAGAAAGTAAAGTAGGGGACTTACAAAAAATGTAGAGGTAGGTATACCTACATACGTAGGGATGTCGTTCATGACAAACCCTAAAAAGTGTAAGAACTATTAGTAATAAATTAAGCACTGAATTTCAAGCTTATAATTAATTAATTAATCTCATAAGTATTCACTGCATGCTGGGAATTAATTACTAGTTTCCAGTCTTCCACACCATTAATTCTAGCTCTCCACAAATTACAAGGACGACTAACGTACGAATTGCACTAGCTAGTACTGCCTCCTTAATTTCTCCAACAGATCGATGGAGACGATTTGCTAGAGAAATCAAATCAAATAAAACAAGAAAATTAAGCCATTTTTCTTGCAGAAATTGTAGACGATCCACACCTACCCTTTGATTTGAAGAGTGGACGTAGAAATTATAAAATGCATGCGTTTCTTAATGCTCATCCCATCAAGAAAAGCGCCCTTCCATTCCCTTAGAATAACTTACTTTGAATTTGTAACTTATGACTTCTCTAGTATGTTCGTTCCATCCGTTCTACTAGAGAAGTATTACAATTTCAAAGTGAGTTTTTCTAATGGAACGGAAGGAATATATATACAGAAAATTTGGAATAATAATGGAGTGAAAATTAAGGGATCGAGGAAGCTTAATGAAGCTATATAGTACATCAAGTATAGCAAGAAATGAAAGATTTGAGGCAAGAATTAACTCCAAGATATATATGCAGAAGGTTTGAGGGGAATGAAGCCTGGTCCGAGGCCTCCATTATCATACATATATGCATGAATATGCATGCACGCATATATTGTTGATTGTGATTGCATCGGACCAGCCAACAATCCTCTCAAATTCTTGTTGCTTTCCACTCCCATCATTTCTATATATTCGATCTACTACAAATATAACTTTGAGACTGGAAATGGAGATGGAAATTTGGAGGAGAAAGGGATAAGAAATACAACTCCATTGAAACTATGTATGTGTATATATGTATATATATATATATATAGATAGATACATTAGGGTGGGTGGTAGAGGGGGGGGGGGGGGGAAGTGTGTGTTTCCAGCTGCCTGCCTCTGAGGAAACCCTAGACCAATTCACTCTCTTCTTATAGTAGTAGAGAAGAACACGCACAACTGTTTTTTAGCTTGAGGTTGGTGATAGGATCATTATTCATGCCGACCCCACTTATCTTTTTCCATCGAACGTTCTACCACCTTTTTTTTTTAATTTTTTTTTTTAATGTTTTGGGTAAGGAGGGGGAATTGATGGGATTCTTGTTCTTGTATTTGTGTGGCATGAACTCAAGAGATCAATGAAGCGTATGAAGAATTTCTAGGGTTTCTATAAAGATCATGAAGTAAGAAATAACACTAAATAAAGTCACAAATGAATCTAAAACGTGTTAAACATTATCTTTAAAGTGTTTATTAATATTCCCACTATCTGGCTAACCAAGGATTAGTTAATGCAAAACGAAACAATAGATTCTTCTAAACAATAAACTAACAGAATTTTTGATTATTTAAACAATAATGGATATGAAAAAGTTCATTCTAAATCTGGCCATCAACACATATTTATAGAGTTGAATGGTTGCTAGCAAATGACATTAACATACTCAAAGGATCCAACCACTTGTCAAGTCTTTGATTGCATCCTTTTGCAAGAGAAATAACTTGTCCGAGTCTTTGGTTGCAATATTTCGCAAAACTTTGTCTTTTCATTACGAAAATGGATTTATGAAAGATTTCGTAATGGTAGCTTAAATCAAACATCTTAACATGCACCTTGTATTTTAAGGTCATTTTTGAGGATTTATCACATGTATTCTCAAAATACATCTTTTGCTTCGTATATTGTCTATGTTTATTGTGGAATGACATCAACAAAAATAGTTATAATAGTATTAATTAACGATGAATTGTGAAAATATAAGGAACACAATATTTATTTCGAAAAGAAAAAAAAATAGTCAAGCGTTAACCTAAAAGATTGGGTGTTAAAAGTAATTAAGCCTTGTTGTAATAAGGCATGCATGCCAAGTTAAATCTAATTGAAAGTAGATTAACTGAAATTATATATATATATATTATTTTTAGAATAGCCTATTAAGTGATTGGGGGCATAAAAACCCTTTATTAATTTCAAAATATTGTAAAAGATTCAAGGGGGACATAATGAGCATTACCCTCCTGTGTTTACAAGATGCAAATGAGACTAACTAGTAAAGAAATATTTGCCTTCATCCTATATAAAGACAGTTATCTTTAAATTGATTATTTTTCTCTCCATAACAGAGTTTTGTTTCTATATTTTTACTATATTTTTATTATAATAATAATGTATGGTTCACAATTAATTTATACTTAGAAAGTAAAGTATAAGTGAATATAATGTTGTTAAATTACGTATTTTATGAGTTGTGCCACTTATAAAAAAGATGAATGACTGGAAAAATAAAAATATAGATTGAAAGTATAGAGTGAATAATTAAAAATTTTATTATTCAATAAATTTTTGTCATGTGATATCACATCAGTCATTATAAATTTTCACCGTGTGTATCATTATTCTATAAAAAATATATTCCACAAATTAGATTCTTCTATTAAAACGACAGAGGGAGTATTTATTAATTAAAAATGGGAAATGTAGGAATATTAATTAAGGATTCCATTAATTAATGGAGTGAATTTTGAATTTTGTAGTTGCGAGTAAAATTGGTTGTGTGTCAGCGAAAATGGAGGGTTCGGCCCGGACTGGCGCATGCGATGCAAGACAGCCCGGGAAACAAGGCAACACCCTCCTGCCTTCTCTCCCTACAGTCACGCCCAACACTCCATGCTAAATAAATGGCGTTTCTATGCGGAACGGAGTAATTATTTGCAAAATAAATGAGTAGTCAACCATTTTCTTTTAGTTTGGTTCTAAATTATGAGGATAAACATTGATGGCTTTGCGTTGGGTGCTCTGGCCAAGCAGGGTGTAGGATAATCATTTGGGATTACACGGGTTGTGTGTTAAATGCAGTCCGGAAGTACTTGGGCATGGCTACTAACTCTCTTGCGGAGTTTATAGCCCTTCATCATGGGGTTCGATTTGTTTAGAAAGAGGTTTTCGCAGGGTCCAAATTAAGACCGACTCTAAATATTTGGCGGAAGTGATGAATGGGAGATGAGGAGTTCAATAAAACTCGCGGTATGCTTTTCGGAGCATTCGGCACATGCTAATTAGAAGTGGCTTAGTGGTGCACTGTAATTTTCGAGAGGAGAATGCTCTAGCAAACTATTTCGCCAAGCTGACATCTTCGACTCTCTTGGATTACCTTTTTGAGTATAGCATGCACCCTATGTTTTTAGCAAATTACAAAATGAGTTAACGGATCATTCTTAACGTATCGAAAAAGTGAAAAATATAGAGAAATTTTCATTATTTTGAAATTGTTTTTTTATAAAAAGAAAGGAATTGAAATGAAATTGAATTGAGGCTTCATCAGGTAAAGGCCAGAGACGACGACCACCACCACCACCTCCTTTTCAGAGATTTGTGGGTCCCACAACCATCACCATTTTTTTTCCAAATTTCAATATTTAGACCGACTGTACTGTACAACGTTGACAAGGTGACATCATCTGCAAAAAACCAGGGGCTAAGGCAGTGGGTGTGGGCCCCATTGTTTTTCGGAAGCAATTATGTCTTAATGATAAGGCAGGAGGCAGTCAGAGCTGGCCACTGACTGTGACACCTCACTGCCCACAACTACAGCGTTCAAATTACATTTCTATCCCTCAATATTTATTCTAACTATCAAACCCAACAACCTCATTTCGTACTTTACTATTTACTAAATAAAATTTACCCCATGTGCAATAAGAATAATTATTATTATTATTATAAAAATAGTGAGAGCTCTTAAGCTAATACTTATATTATTCCCTTTTGGAATTCTATGATTTTTTTTTTTACTAAATAAAATTTACCCCATGTGCAATAAGAATAATAATTATTATTATTATAAAAATAGTGAGAGCTCTTAAGCTAATACTTATATTATTCCCTTTTGGAATTCTATGATTTTTTTTTTAAAAAAAAATTCGAGGGGTAAAATTTAATTGCAATTTTATCTTCAAGTTTGCTTAATTAGATACAACAAAGATTTTGACGTGATGATTATTAACTAAGTAATATTCTTTTCTTCAATGTGGAGACCTACAAATAACATTTACTAATATTATGAAACATATTGTTAAAATAATTTTGCATTAAAATTTATTGAAAATGCGTGAACATATCGAGAACTTCTTATCAATCTATAAATTTATTCCAACTCTCAACGAATTACTCGAATTTTAGGCAAGCATACTTGGGTCCAGACGTTTTCGGAATGCTGGTGAAGATGTTATTGACTATAAACCAACATTAGGTTATTTACAGAGAGGAATGAAGAAAATTGCGGAAATCTAACAATAATACAATATACCAAAGTGGCTGAGTGATTCATTCCGTACTAGAAATAATCACAGCTATTATTCCATTTTTGGTAATCAAGAACTTGTTATTCTTAGCCTTTTGTTATGTGGACAAAGTTTGACCAATTCAAAGGGCCGTTTGTAATACAGACTTCATATAAACTCATTGATAATTTGACTAGTTAAAAATATTATTTAAAAAAAAAAAGGGGGAAAGGAAGAAAGTGCATTTACTAGAGCATAAATGCATCAAACCGTGACCACTGTCTCAAAAAATAAATGGGAAAAGATTGCACGCCACGCCCTGAAATTAATTTTACTGTCCAGATTCCCTTTAATAAATTAAATTAAATTTAAAAAAGAAAAAGAAAAGAAGAACCAGTGTCCAGATGGAGCTGTCATGTCAGGAAAGTGAGGTAGAACTCACCCTTAAAAGCTAGCTCAAGAGGAGAGGGTGTCACACTCCCCCTTTAAACCACACATTGGTAGCCCACACTACCAATGTGGGATGGCTCATTGCCTGACAGGAGCCCATGTAATTAAAATTTGGGCCTCATAGCCCGTTAACACTGAAAAGAAAAGGGCTAAATGTGGGCTCACTTTAAGCCCATTTGCTCAATAAATAAATTGGGCTTCCAGACCGCATTAAATCCTCCACAACGTTTTCGTATAATACTACTTCTTACATTCCATTATAAATTGTCAACTTTGTCGAATGCATAACCTTTTATGGTTGGTAAAGTACAACAAATAAAATAAATAATTTATACTATTTGTTTTATTAATATTTTTACTTTCTAAGAATAAATTAATTGTGAATGAAACCATGATTTTATTAATAAGGGTAATGACCAATAAATAAATCCAAATTTAACGCTTTAAAAACACAAAATAATATTTTTAAACTTACCCTTCAAATGTAACGGATGGAGTACTTTTTGTTACGTATCATAAAAGTGTATATATAAAGGCGAATTACATTTAACTCCCTATGTTTAGTCAAATTACAAAAAGTCTAGTGATTCTAGAAATTTGAAATACTTCCCTAAACTAATCCAAATCATAGGCAAGTATTTGTAATTTCTAAAATCACTGAAAATTATTCGTAATTTTACCAAACCTTGGAGGGACAGAAAAATGACTTTGTTTTTAAATGCTGGTTCAAGAAATTCAAGAAAAAAAAGCAAAGAAAAGTAAATTGGTTCTCAATTCCGAAGAATTCCTTTCACAAATTACACTCATGGAGTATCATGAGTCAAAACTGAAGACAGTAATAACTAAAGAAGAGACGCATTTACTACTCCAAAAAACACCCTAAAAATACAACACCAAAACACATCTCTACTAATCCAATCCAATCCAATCCTCAGGATGAGATTTTACCATTTGCACAACAACTCTCCACTGTTCTTGCCAAATCACTTCAACCCCAAGGCAAACGATAGCTTTGGCCTGGAATTGTTCTTTCCGAGCAATTTCATCTGCTTCGACCGCTCTTCCTCCTCTTGCTGTTTTTTCCTCCGCAGAGCCTCTTCTTTCTGTCTTTGGAGCTCTTCAAGTTCGCGATATCGTGCCTCCTCTTTCTGCTGCTGCTGCAACGCCTCCCTTCTCTGTGCTTCTTCAGCCTTTCTCTTGTTCTCTTCAACTATCCTTTCTAGCTCTTCTCTCTCTTTTTGAGCTTGTTCCTGAGACAAATTTGCAATTCGCTTGTCAACAGCCACTCAACACTCATGAAAATGACGTAACCATCTTTCATCTTCCCAGGCACAAGGTGAAGGACAAACAGCAATATTATGACACATCATACAAGTACATGAACTAAAAGGGTGCTTTAGGTATCAGCTTCAAGAAGCATTCCACTCCATAATGAATGCATAACTTCAGAAGAATGAAGTCACACGAAGCACTTACCTCTTTCTGTCTAGCTGTAACAATAGCTGCTTCCTTCTCTTTTTCAAGTTGAGCTGCTACTTCCTCAACAAGTTTTTTCTGCCCTTCTTCAAGTCGCCTCTGAATTTCGACCTTGATTTCCTCCGAGTCCAAGCTTTCTTTAACTTTCTTTTGAATGGCTTCTTCTACTCTCTTAGCAGTTTCTTCTTCTACTAGTTTCAGCTCTGCCTCTTGTTGGAACCTGAGAAAGCATGAGAAAGTTTAAAAGTGGGCACATGCCTCTCTGCATGGAGATAATCATCTATTTCTAGATGGTTTATTATATTGAGTAGATAGAGCTTTATCATCCAAAGAACTAAAAGTTCCCGTGGTAATTAATTTATAATTTTCGGGATCAAGTTCAGAGTAAGGAATATCAATGCTACCCAGGAAAATTGTCACCTTTTCTTTCTCCTTAATCAATAACTAAAATGAATGACAAACTAACCTCCTTGTCGAGAAAGGCAATAAATATACATGCTTATGCCTTAAAAGCATACCTCTAACTGATTCCTGATCCAAACAAATGAGTTTCAAAACTGGTGAACAGTAGAGATAAAGGAAGCACCCAATTTGCATGAAGAAAGAAAAAACAATTATAGCTGAATCCTTCAAATTACCCTGTGAGAAAAGAAGATCAAGCAACATGTCGGAATTTCAAAGCTAATCATAATAGTTCAACCCTAACATTCAATAGAGATCAAAGAAACAAGCCCAAAAGCTGCCAACAGATTATCACAATCTGAAATTTCTTTAAGGACAATAAAGGTCAAGCCAAGAGAGCCGTGGAAACTAAGGTTATCAGCTATGCATAAAGAAACAAGAACATTGACAGGTAGCTGGTGCAAGGAACTGCTTTGCAGACCTACTTTCTAGAAAATCAAAGGATCCCAATAGCATCAACCAATGTGTTCTGGAACTGAGCATAGTAAAGTAAAATCAAGTTCTTTCCCGCATCAGATGCTTCAAACTACATCCTTCAAGGCCCATATGACATCAATTTTGTAAAACTAGCAGAACTTTTAAGAGATCAGAACCTTCTACAGCTAGGCAGGAGGAATTGAATGAAAACACACCAACTGTTCAACCCATCCTTCAACCATATAACATTGAGCAAGGAATGCTCCTTGCTTTTTCAAATATTCACATTCTACAAGAATTCCTACATCACGAGGCTAGAAAATGTTCACTTAAGCACTCAGATTTCTGATATATAAAATAACAAGAAAAATCAGTATCTTCCATTCCAACTCTATCCAATAAGAAAAAGCAGTATTTTCATTGAGCTAGAATCTTCTATTATTTTCTCCCAGAAATGATTTTGATCATCTTTAACACACACAGATGCAAGTGATGCTCTTTGTTCCAGATTGCAAAAAATTATTTTTGCAAAAAATAAGAAAACTTCTACATCCACAAGATCAAAACTACTTATCAGTACAGGAAGAAGAAGCAGTATTCCGATTGTTAGAATCACCACAAATTCAAATTATAAGCAAAAACGCAGCCCTAGGGAGCAGGAAGCTGGTGAGCAACATATCAACTGAGGATGGCAGGACGCCCCAGACAACCTTTCCATAAGTTATTGGATAAACAAATTATAAACAGCTCTTGAAATGCTTTTCTAACACCTCAACTTTAACAGTTTACTCAGAAGCAACAACGCAACCAATCAAGACTCAGTAGAATGAAGTTCAAAATCCACAAAATCCTTTCACAAATTTGAGATACATGCAGTCATCAGAGAATTGTAGTATGTTAGAATTTGACGGTGAACAGAGAGTTTCAACACCATCCTTGAATCATCCCTAAAAAAAAAAAAGCACATAAAGTAACAGTTTTAATTAACAATAAGCACACCATATCTTTAAAGTATCTATGTTATAACCTCACAAAGAACAAATCTTTGTATATATAAGCCTTCATAAGTTCCCACCCAAGGAAATTAACAATGAATGCGCAAAAACCAAAAAAATTAAAATAAAATAAAAAATTCAGAAAAATTTACGATATACCCAAAATGAAAAGGAAAAAATATAAAAAAATAGAAGGAAAAAGAACAAAAAAGAGGTTATGGAGCAAAAGTTATACCTTTTCCTTTCTTCTTCTTCTTTCTTTAATTTTTCACTCGCATCTTTCTGCTCCTTTATCACCTTTAACTCCACACTAGGACTTGGAGAAGAACTACTTTTAATTTTTTGTCTTTTTTGTGGCCTAGGTGTTGGAGAGCGACTTTTATGTCGTCTGGTAGTTGGAGATCGACTCCTTCTGCGTCGAAAAGACGGCGAAGGACTTCTTCGTCTTCTGTGTAACAAAATAAAATATTTGAATATCAAAGGGAAACATTACGCACCAGAGGTTATACAATAATTCATCATACAAACTCACCGTTGAACGAATAGATAAAAAAACCATGTCCAATTTACCTCATTAATTGATAATAAACTGTGCGCTGCATCTTTTACCATAAGAAACCGCTAATGCACAAACAAGCAACAGGAGAACACCCATCGGCACCCATCATTTGCGAACTTCCCAGATCAGGGGAAGCCATGGAATGCTAATTAAAACTTTTGAGACTAAGAGGACAATGTCTGTCTGACACGTGTTTTGAACACACTTTCTAAACTAGCCTAAGGTCGGTTTGACACATGTTTAGTATCAAAGGACAAATTTATGCGACACACAAAATGGTCTCCAAACGCACTTGCACCAGATCATTTCTTAGAATATTAAAAAAGAAAAATTTTAAAAACCCCTAGGAAAGAAGTTTAAAAGTCACAACATTGATTACTTACAAACGGGTAAAGCATCATAGGGCTGGAAGAGGTTGGATAACTCACATAACCAGCAAAGTGCATGAGAATTAGAAGAAAATTTATAACTTCCCTACCAACAAAATTCTGCTCAATTTATAGCAATAACAAAGGCATATGACTGACGAAGTATACACAAATTATCACCGCAGCATACTTCTAGTTCATTGACCAGCAAGGAAGTTCAACACACAAAAATGAAGAATTCCTCACTGAGGACCTTGCACTAAGAAAGATTATTTCCAAAGAGCTATGAAGTGCCTCTCTCAGTAAGTAGTGGTTGTTCCATAGAGACCACACTCTTATCACTGACACTTCCATATTACAGAAATGGAAAATATCGCTTTTCAACATAACTTGTATTTTTACACAGTTCAATCGAAATCTTCACATGTTACATTGACAAGGAAATCAATCCAATCCAATCCAATCTTCCAACATCCGACTAAATTTTAATATCACAGCACACCACAGCACAGGGTCCTAATATTTTATGAAGCAGCATAAATTATTTCTTCCTCACAGGTAAAAGGCCCAGAAAAGCAATCAATACTTTTAACGGATCAACAAGACACGTACATCACAACCTTGAACACACTGTGGTTGATTCAACAAAGAGATCAAAAGGGTGAGTCTTGAACCAGATAAAAAAAGAGAACCCTTTTTCCTACGCACACACACTGGGAGCAATCGGGTATCACCTGCTGTACGAATAAGGTGATCGGCTCCTCCGGCTGTGCCTATGCCCCACAGGCGACGGAGACGGCGAATACCGCCGTCGATGCGACGGTGACCTCGATAAATCCCTATCTCTTCCCATCACCACCTCCTTCAACCGACGAATTGGTTAATCACCACGAATGAACATATAATCACCTACAAATACACAGAAAATCAAATAGTACCCAAATGAAAAATTAACAAAATTAAAATTAAAAAAAAAAATCCAGGAATTGCATAAATTTTACCTGTGAAAAAAGCAATTTAAGGAATCGGTACGGGTGCAAACTGCAAATTACTGGAGGATTAAACGGGGGAACGTTGAGCAGTAAACCCTAGATGATTTTGGTTTCAAACTTTTTCAAAGAGAAGAATACAAACTATGTTAGAATGGAGTCTTCTTCTTCTTCAATTGAGAGGCAAATTGAGGATTTTTTTAGGATTTTACAGAAAGAAAACGTAAAGAAGAAATGCGTGCTTGCTAACGATTTTATGGTAGATTTTGGTCAGACAAGTCTTTTCACAATTTCCTCAAAATAACATTTTATATTTTATTATGTTAAGTACATTTTTGTTTTTGGAAAAGAAAAAAAAAATACATTTTAGTATTTCCTCCATTTCACAATACAAGTCATTCTAAATTTTCAATTCTGTATCATTTTAACTATTTTTTATTTTTTCTCTCCAAATTTGCCCTTGTGTATATTAATCACTAATATTTCACATTAGTAGTTATTTTGCAACTCTTCTGAATATGTGCATGAAAAACTAAAATAATTTACATTGTAAAAGTCAATTTAAAACTATATTTTAAAACCAAAGCGTGTTATCCCTTTTGTCCACAGTCTTTTAGCGAATAGTAACATTAAAAATATAACTATCTTAATTAAATAAATGAGATAGTTCTCATTATGTATACGCCTTTTGAAATAATAATTAAGATAATGATGATGGGAGAAGAACGAAAATAATGATATAGCATAAGCAAAACTCTTGCAAGCAGCATCACGTTTTTTTTGCACTTAGGTTTAGTTTGAAGCATATTGGTAAGAAATTATGTTTACTAATAATAATTTCTTATGTTTTAAAAATACAATTGATTATTTTGTCTTTTGATTCTTCGAATATTTAAAATGACTTTTACGACAACTTAGACCATCTCCATCGAGAGTCCGAACTAAACTCTTCAAATAAAACAGAATAAGCAACACTTAGTCATATTTTTTAGAATAATAATTCTTGAATTATCTGACACTTTTATATATCTTAGGCATCTTTTATATATCTAGAGGAAGAATATAGTTGACTCCACAAATCAGGCAAAACAAAGGGGTACCACCCTCCCTACTCCATTTGTCCATTTCAACTGAGAAACTTTTGCCCCAAAATCACATTATTCTGCATCTGTGCAATGCTGAGAAAACCAACCTCTACAACAAATTCGGCTTCGGCAGGGCCAAGTATGGCGGCCGAAGGAACAGAGCGGCAGTATCACGGTTACCCAACAAACCGTCGACTGGGAAAGCATTTAGGGAAGAATCGCAACGGATATACCAAATACTCAAGACCAAATGTATGACGACTGTATGGGAGGGGGAACAGAAAGGGAATCTTAATGATCATACAGCAGCAAAAACCCAGAAATTACATGATCAAGTTGGGAACAAAACATAATTTTGCTGTCAAGTTATATTAGGGCTTAGACAATCACACCCTAGAAGAACGAAACGGTTCAACTTGTGTGTGCGAGAGCGAGCCCGCGCGCCTGCCTTCGGAACTTTTATTTATAGAAAAGCATCCTTCTCAAGCAGCTTCAGTACCTCGTGCTGGTTGTTAAGTTTAGCAACATCCAAGGGTGTTTTCCCATCCAAGTTCTGAAGGGTACTGTAAAGAAGACCATGGAGGAAAAATACTATAAACATACGCTGGACATATTCCCAAACCTGACAGAATGAGCTAAACTAAACTTACACAGCGGCGCCATTATCGAGAAGTAGCTGTACACACTCCTTCCTCCCGTAGCCTGCTGCATAATGAAGGGCGGTGTTCTTATTCTTGTCTAAAGCATCCACCTTTGCCCCTGCCTCAATAAGAACCTGGGCACACTTTAACTGCAAGGTTCAAATCAAATGACTTTATGTTAGTATCTTCAAGGGGATTTGCGTTTATGTCATCCCACTAAGAGGGGAACAGAATTACATCAAGTAAGGGGATTGCTGCCAAAGAAATGTGACCCAAACAAACTTGAAAGAACGCAGTTAGAAAGTGTGAACCATACAGAGCTTATAAATAGAAAAAAGACCACTTTTAGACAATTGGGATGTGTCTTAAACACAAAGCAAGTGGCTAAATAATGCAATACATAATCCCAAATTCTGTATCAACCATCTTGTACCAACCCTGTGCCATTAGTTAAATGACATCGCTACAGCACCCAAACAAAATCTAAAGTTAATAACTCATCAAGTGAAACGACGCCATTAAGCTAATAGCAGAGAGTTGGTTTGCAATGGGGGCACAGGATCTAGGGTGTGTCTGCAACACAGGTCTGCATATCTAATCATAGGGGCACTGTTTAATAGCCGAAAAAGGTGATAAGATCAAGCACAGGGAGGGAAAGCAAAATATCGCATGAGCTAAAGGGCAGCTATCTCAACCCAATGGAAAACAAAATCAAAGTGGAATGAGATATCATTTAAAAACAGTAAAATTGCTGCATAACACGAGAAAAACATTCTGTTAGCTCAAATAATTGAACATCTCAATAAACTCAGTCAGCAAGTAGACAATAGGATTAACTTCCAAGAATATATTAATACAATTTATCACCTTAAGTGGAAACCAACTTTTTAATAAAAAGACAAGTACCTCTCCATAACCACAGGCAAAATGCAGTGCTGTTCTTCCTTCTGAATCTTCTTCGTCTTTATCAGCACCAGCAGCTAGTGCACTCTTCAAAACCTAGTAAATTTGAAAGGAAATAGCTTGGTATTACAGACAATAAAAATTCCTAAAATATTATATCAGGAAACAATTGAACTTTGGCACCTAGAATCTAGAGATCGATGTAGTGAAGATAACTGAATAAACTTCTGATGAATTTTTAATTTTTTTTCAAGTAAAAAGACATTGTCTGGTTTCCATAATATTTAATAACAAGTCAATAAATATAGGACTGTACTTTGAGAATATACCTCAACTTCACCAGAACTAGCAGCATTATGAACAATAGATTCATCTTCATTCCCTTCCTCTGCTTCGTCTGTCTCAGCATTGTCAGCAGATGAGGCTGCTTCTCCCGCAGCAGCAAAACCCATGGCTTCACCCAACTTTTGTAGTACATCTTTATCATTCCAATATCTGTAGAAGAGAAACAAATTCAGAAACACCTTAATGATCATTTGAGCCCAAATCAAGTAGTGTGATGGATAAGGGATATCACTCAAATGTAAACAAAATCCCAAACCACAATGCAAATCAAAGTTGATGCTCAACCCTTATTTACTTGTATTCTTATATTTTCCTAAAGATAGCAACCTCTATCTATCCCCAAGGTAGTATTACGAAATGGTCAAATTAAGTGATGAAACGAAATTCAATTACATCACTTGAAGCAGTAGGGAACAAATGGACAAATTTAATTCAAAGTATTATCATCTCCATAACCTTAACCAGGCCTCACATGTTAGTCAAGTAAACAAAGCTCCAATCATTTCACTCAAAGCCCACGGAACATCTGTTTACCATCACAATGGAAGCATTGACTTGTAATGTGTCACTGCGTTCTCATCTCTTCTTGCCTTATAACAAATGCCCAAAAAATGAGACATTGATCATAGGCACATTCTTGGTATTTCAGTTTCAAAATGTTTGTTAGTACACAATAACTCTCCTATGCTATAACAGTATAAGACCATGCCCAAAGATTATACACAGAAAAAAAATGATTGTAGCAAATAATGACATTTGTCAGACCTCATCATTGCAGCTGGGCCTCCTGACTCTATCTCTTCCAAAATATGTTTCAATGAAGGATCCTCTTTAATCTTTGACATTCTTTCCTCAAGCTGGTCTTTATTAACTGGATTTGTCAAATTTTCAAGCATGCTGGACATAGATGGATCCTGTGCAGATATGTTTGGGGAAAAAAAATATTAATAGCAGCAAATGTATGTCAGTCCAGGCTGGGTGCATTATATATACTTTCTTGTCTCTGTTCAACCTATTCCAGGAACATTTTGAGCATCCACTAATTCATAATTAACAAATACCTGCATCAATGCATTGCCAAGCCGCTCAGCCATGGTCATAAATTGCGGATTTTGCATAACCTGTTGCATTGTACTGTAGTATTGCTGTGTATCAAACTGAGGGATTCCTTCATTCACTGGAGGAGCACCTTGAAATGTCTGTTGAAGCTGCTCTGCCATTTTGTTAAATGCAGGATCTTTTGCAATTTGCTCGGCTAACTCCTTAATGCTTGGGTCCTATGTTGATCAGATCATAAAGAATTGAAAGAAAATAATATCAGCTAAATAAATTCAATCTGTGCAGTTGCTGAAGCAATGACAGAAAACATATAGCAAGTATCAGATAAGGATGGTTTTAAAGTCAAAGATCAACAAGCCAAAAAAGTAAGTACATTTAACAGGCCAGTCATGGCTGAGAAATCAAAGGGATTTTGAAACGCAGCTCCAGCTGGAGGTGCAGCTGCAGAGGTTGCAGGCCCCTGAGGTCCTGATTGTGTCTCCACAGTGACTGTTTCAGAACTACTTTTATCATCAGCTGCACCAGGCTTCTCTTCAGCTGAAATCAATAACCAAGAAAATTCTTAAATGAGTAGTTGAAACACGACATTTAGCAGAAAATGTGAGATCCATCTCAAAAAAAGATGTATTCTTTAGCCAATAAGTTAAAGAATGTGGTAATAAATAAAGCACCATAAACACAAGCGTCCCCCCTCCCTCACTTACACATTCCAAGTTGCTCTCTTTTCATATTTGTGTTTACAAGTCTATCCGGAAACAGTGATAAGAAAATTAAATTAAGGATGGGAAGCAAATGAAAATTTTTCACAAGACACATGCCGAGCACAAAAATAACTATCAGACTCTACCAACTAAAAAAATACTGGTATAGCATTTGCATCTTCAAATCAATGCAAGTGAGAGAAAAATTGATATCTGAAACTAGCACCACGACAGGCGTCAATAAGCCATAAAAAAAACCTCACAAATTCTGCATCTTTTACATCTTTGCAACCGCCTATTAGTATAATTACCCGGCTTAAGTGAAAAATATGAAATCACACACAAATTAGATTCACGAATAAAAAACACAACTCAGCAGAAATCAAAAACAGGAAACAAAGGACTCACCCTTTGTCGTTGGTGGAGCATCTTTAACCTCCTGCAAATCAAAAAAACCCATCGCCAATTGTAATCAGTATTAAAATAAATACTCGATTTCATATCAGCTAATTTCGCTGCCGATACATGTAGTTCAAAATTCGCAAAACCCCCAAAAAAAACAAAAATTCAATACATATAGGTCAAATTCCACAAATTCGCCTCAGAACTGAGAAATTCGGCAACAACACCAGTACGAAAAGCTGAAAAATTAGGAAGGAAAAAAAAAAATGAATAATTCGGTACCTGAGACATGGCTGCGGAGACTTGATAAGGAGGAAAGGAATGGAGAAAGAAGTTCCTTGCTTGGTGAAGATGATGAATAGCAGAGGGAGAGAGAAAGTGAGAGAAGGTTTGGAAGTACACGAAAGAAAGAAAGGAAGAAAAAGAAAAGGGTTTAGAATTAGAGAGGGTACAGGCTGTGCTGAAATGAAAACAATTGGGATTTTGGAGTTTTGGGTGGGCCATCTCAATCCTCATCTTTTCTATGTCCTGATAAAATGAATGGCGCTGATTTCATTTTTGTGATCATCTGCGATTGCGTGTGTTTTTTGGGGTGGGGTTCTTTTCTTGGGTTAGTAGCTTAAGAAATAGTATTGGGCTTTTGGGCTCCCATTTTTTCAATTTATAAGAAAGTTGGGCTTTTTGGGCCTCAATTGACAAAAAAGCATTGTCCAATATTGAATTAATCGTGTTCGGTTATCGGATTTGGATTGATAGGCTCTTGTGTGGACATTTTTTTAACCCTAATTTTTTTCATTTAGTTATTCGTCTTGACCCATTTAACTTACAATTATTTTAAGTTCGTATTGTAATATAAATTACCTATGTCGGGTTTGGATTAGCGAGTTCACGTGTCTCTATTCTCAACATTAACCTTACCCGCATAATTATTCGCGTTATTCAGATCGTACTATATAACTCACGAACTCGCCCAGATACAATCCTACCTTATTTATATCGTGTCGAATTTATGTGGTGTTTCGTACTTGGTTCAAGTTTGAACGGTAATATCCAACTGATCACCCTTGAAACTTGAAAAGAATAATTACCATATCTCAAGGAGACAACATTTGTGTGTGGATTTCTGGTCCTGAAGTATACAAAAGGGACAAACAACCTTGTTTGATTGGTCTGGACTTTCATCATTCAACACCCCAATTACAAGGGTTTCTAATTGTACATTCTCCTTAGGATTTAAGGATTCTCCATGTAATCTATCATAGCTAGGCATTTTCCAGCAAACTTATTGAAATGAAATCTTTTTTCAAAAAAAATTAACTCTACTCTCTTCTTGATTCCGAAAAAACAAAACAAAAAAAACCTCTCATATGGTCTCCTCTCGTCTCAAGTGAGCTCTAGTATGTCTTCTGCCTCACTTTTAATAAGGTTATTTTTGTCTTGGGTGACGCTAGAAGTAGAACAAAGACCGTGTTGAGAATGGTCGATAGGGTTTTATTTATAACTGCATTTGGCGTGCATAAATAAAAATAGCGAGAAAGATAGTATAGATCTGATCGCTCAAGTAATAATATACGCTAATAAATAACTTTTTCATTTCCGAATATGATATTCACTCATTCTCATTGTCATTCCCGAGCATCAAACACTCTTTCGGACATTGATTAACCAGATGTATTGTTCAACCAGAATGTGTATTTTCCATGGCAGATGTTGTTCAAAAGCAAGCTTTAGAATGATCAAACGTTGTGCAAACTAGCCAGATTGATAAGCTTTCTGAACATAATAAAAACATGGAATCTGCTTCGATTCCAGACTCCAGAGGCTTCTAAATTTTCTTTATTTTGAATTAAAGTGCCATTTTCAGCAAAGTGGAAAAGCCCAAAAAGAACTAAATACACTGTTCTGGATCCATTTTTCAGTGATGTAAATCTATAAGCAAGAACAAGAAATTAACAAGGTTTTAGGGCACGATCCACGATTGATCAAGAGAATTACAAAAGGGAAAACAGTAATTAATTAACCCTAAGATGGATGAACCTTTTTGGAGTTAGTAGAAATGGCTCTCATGGCGGATCTCATCGAAGCCGTAGCGGAATTCAGAGCAGCTTCAATATACTTCTTGGATGCAACCGTGGCCGATTTCTCTATCGATTTCCCCATTCTCCTCGCGCCTTCGCCCAAATTAGCAAGGGAATCGTACTCAGCCTGAGCGGTTCTGTTCATTTCCTCTTCGAAACGCCTGAATTCCTCCATGGCGCTCTCCATCACAGAGTCGAGGTAATCCTCCGTTTCCGCCATGGAATCCTCCGCTTCCTGCACTTCCTTCTCCTGTTCGAGTTCCATCGCCGCCCACGCCTTGTAGGACTCCAGTTCGAAGAGCTTCATGAGGTCTTCTATGGTGGATGGGTCGAAATTCTTGTCCTGGAGAGCCTGATCTGAGAGGAAGGTGAACTGGTAAATCAGAGCTTCCATGGCTGCTGCTGCTGCTGCTGCTGCTGATGGAAGTGAGTGGAGAGAAAGCGAGTGATATAAAGGGACGTATCTAATACTTTGGCTAATAAATCCTATACTTTTAATCCAATCCACATGAGTTTGTCGCTTATAAAAGTATGAACAGTAAATAGTATACAAGGACGAGGATGGACAATGCTATGATGATAAAAGGTATACTTTCAGTTTCAGTGTAGAAAATTTAGCAAAAGGTATACTTTGCAACGGCTTGCTGCTACTAGAAGTACACTTTTGTTTATGCAAGATTTCCTTATTAGTATTGATTTCTTGGTTTTATTATAAGGATTCATTTTGTATTAATAGAACAAAAGAAGTATAATGTTATCATTTTAAATTAGTGGTTTAATGATATCTATGACTAAAACTCTTTTTTGTCGGCTTTATATTCTCGGCCTCCCTTCGCTTTGCCAATTATAAAGCTAA
Source organism: Leptodermis oblonga (assembly GCA_016801395.1). Taxonomy (NCBI): domain Eukaryota; kingdom Viridiplantae; phylum Streptophyta; class Magnoliopsida; order Gentianales; family Rubiaceae; genus Leptodermis; species Leptodermis oblonga. The sequence goes on from CM028755.1 coordinate 42,627,513, forward strand.
ATAAACTTTTGATCATAAGCGTTAGAGATCATTAACATTCTCTTATTAACAAATGGAGTACAAAATTCTCGATTTAAAATTATTATTGTTCTCTCAATAGCAAAAATACGAATTGTATGATGAATTGTCAAATTTGTATCGTGTCAACAATTATAAGATAATTTAATTAAAAGGGTTTCAGAATCAAAAGCAGGATCATTATCCTTCATAGTCAGTGGGATTAGAGTGAATAAACTAACCAACCATCAACCATTGAGAACTTATGCTTGGAATAATATCATTTTTTTGAGTCCTTATTGATTATTATATATTTCTATCTATTGTTTTCTTGTTTTCCTTATGTATATTAGAGGCGATATGGGCTAAAATTTTAATTTCTTTTAACACCAATACTACGAAAATAATTGGAGATAAGGAATCGAGAATGAATTTGATCGAGCAATTTCGTGTATAAACTTTTGCATTATCATCCCTTTCATTGTGGGGGGAATCTTGATAGATTGGTGGTGGTGGAGTAGGGAGTAGGGCCACTAGTGTGCCATTTTGTCAAAGCATCAACATTCAATCCTCTCACTCACTGACTTTCTTGGACTTCCTTCAATCCCTGCCAAACTGGCACCAACCAAAACTGTATTATGGCTGCCTATGGGCTACCACATGACCGTTGAAACTTGAAAGTAGAATAATCCACCACGACAAGTTAATAAACAGACAAAAGTTATTTCATGCATATGTATAGTTTACACGTCATTTGGGCCCAAAATAAAGGAAAACTCTCTTTGGGCTTCACGAACTAAAATGAGCCCATATTAAAAACCCAGACACAAAAACAAATCAATGAACAGAAAAAATCTTCATCCGCCAGCCCGCTTAGAATTTCTCCGACATTACTTACGACGCCGACTAACTTTCTCGTGATGAATAAAATAATAATAATGATGAAAACGTAAAACAATCCCCAGAAATCTTCTCAAAAACAGGAGACAAGATTCAATTTTGAAGATCGGAAAATACTACTATTAATCCGAATAATTTTTACTTCGGATTCTGTAGCAATAGATGCACGCAGTGTGGGAAATAATGGAGCAGGGAGCTAATCTGCGCCGAGGATTAGTCCTTCTGACACTGTTAATGGTGCTTGGCTTGTCGGAGAAGGTCGGAGCCGTGTGGTTAAATTTACCGTCGTCAGGTACGAAGTGTGTCTCCGAGGAAATCCACAACAACGTCGTCGTTGTGGGCGATTACGTCGTAATTTCCGATGATCATTCCCGTCCAACCCCATCTATTTCCTGTAAGGTATAGTTTTATCTGTCTAATTTTTGGGGTTTAAGATGTTTTATTGATCTTATGTTAATTTGTTGCTGTTATAATCTGTAAATTGAGCTTGAGTTTTTAGTTTCGATTATAATTTTCGAGGATTTCCTAGATTAGGATTAGCCAGAAGTGGTTGACCTAAAAAGTTTAAATTTTTGAAGCAATAGAGAATGGCAGCAGCTGCAATTCGTACAAAATTGCACCTTTATCCTGTTTGCTATAATAGGTGGAAGTAAAAAGGGCGATTTTAGCTGGTCCAGGAGCAGAGATATTCCCTTGGTAAAATTGCAGTTAAAGCCTTCCACCAAGCCAATATATGAAGATGATATAGGTTACTTACTAGATAGAAGTAAAAGAGCTGTATTTTTCACTTTAGCAAATGCTTCAGATTTCTTTTCCCCCTGTTTTTAGATTATTTGTGATGAAATGACATGCTTCAGAAGATCTGTATGCGCCTTGACTGGGATATAATTCGATATAAGATATAGAGGTTTAAAGGGAATCCTTGAATTGACTCGGGAGGGCCATATTCATAGCTCAGGTTGAATGACATTGACTCCAAACCCTCATTCCTATGCGAGGGATAGGCGTTCTTATTTATTGTGAAAATGCCATACTTCTGAGTTATTGATTGAGGTGCATAACCATAGCACAGGACTCTAGTCTCCATTAGTTTCGTTAGGGTTGAAGCCCAAAGTCATTATCCTTGAGGGGTAGAGGCTTTTTATTCAATTTGAACATGTGACAGTCAGTTATGATGTCGTAACTTGTGATAGATTAGAGTGTTCTTGACAGATGGCATAGCTGAACCCGCGTGGTGGATTAAATTGTTGTCTGTTTTATCACACACATTACTAGGGCTGCCAATTCTTTATGAGGAAAGGTAGTAATTTGTCTATTTATTAATATTGTACAATAAGTTTAGCACTCTGGAAAAGTTAATTGGCAAGGCCAATAATTGTTGCTATTGAGAAATGATGCATTCTAGAATGGTACTGAATTGAATTGCATTGTTGCTCAAGATTTGAATGTGTTCCTAAGTTCATGACTCTTTTGTACAAAAATTATATTGACAACTCTTCCTAGTGAAATGTGGTGATCAATTGAAAAGAGATCCTGAAATAATCATTGTAGCTATGGCTTGGATGTTGTACGCAAGATATCCAAGTGGTATATGTCATTGCCCATTCCCTTATCCTTTCTTGCGCATCTTTATCTTATTTTCTTCCCTTAATCCCCCAAAAAAGTCCATTTTAAACTTTCCTTGCCCTTTAAGAAGAGTCATATTTATAAGTTTTCTTTAATACTCCAAATAATATTGATTATATGTGTTTCACAATTAAAAAAATGTAAAAGTGAAAAGAAAAAAGAAGCAATAAATAACTTATTTTGTGTTTTTACCTCAAAGCTTATACTCCTTGCGACTAATAGAAGAGTCCATTTTTATACATTTTCTTGTCCCAATACAAGAGTTTTGTGTAAATGATTAATTGACTGACCAGCAAAGTTCCCTGGTTAAGCGTTCACAGTTACCAAAATCGTACTTTTAAGTCTTTCTTCCTAGAATGAGCAATAGGAATGGATTCACATGATGGTTGGATGATAAGCCACTAGATTATTGGTTCATTGTTGGCATACCTGCTCCTTTCAGCAATTCATACTGGATCTATTTTTTCAGGTCACATCACCGTATGGAAACTCTCTTCATCAGACGGAAAATGTTACACACGGCCAGTTTGCATTTACAACTACTGAAGCTGGAAACTATCTAGCTTGTTTTTGGGTTGATCCCCATAATCAAGTAAGCGGGGAAGTAAGTATCAACATCGATTGGAAGACTGGAATTGCAGCAAAGGATTGGGAGTCAGTTGCCAGGAAGGAAAAAATTGAGGTGAGTGGTAATGTACTGATGAATTTGTATTTGAGAAACCTTTGTCTTTACTCTTTTGCTTTATGCCAAGATGTTGGAGTAACTCAATTACTGTTATGTCCCTTAGAAATTTTAATTATTGGCATCATTACCTGTAGAGGATAGTTGCAAAGTGAGCCACTTGCTTTGTGGAATTGACTGTGAAATTCTCTTGTATTGAAGGGAGAAACTTTGAACATGTTTAGAGGACACCATTAGATATCCAAATATGACAAGTAGAAAATAGAAAAGTATTAACCAATATTAGAAGTGTAAGGAAAAGACTTAAATTGGAAATCAATTATAAAAAATGATATGTTGTATTTAAACATAAATGAAACAATGTATCTCGACCGGACATGATGGCAAGATAGCCACATAGTGGGATAAAGGCTCAGTTTTTTGTTGTCAATCTAGTGTAATTATTTTCACTTTAGTTGAATAGAAAATTTTGTATGTGACTGCTGGCTGTCAAACTTGGCTTGTTAGACCAAGAGTAGTTTTTTATAAAAAAAATTTCAATCACTACAAGAGCTATTCTTCAGTTAAATTTAAAAGCACGTATATCTCATCTCAATTTTGCAGAGGAAGTGATACTTGATAGTTGCAATCTTGTTTATTTTTGTCTATGGGATTGCAAAAGTTCCGAGCTTTTACACCCCAATTTTGACACCTCTTAATCCCTGATTGTGGAAGTATTAGTTGCAACGCTTAAGAACGCTTTTCATGTTTTTCGTGCAGGGTGTTGAGCTCGAACTAAGGAAGCTTGAAGGCGCCGTTGAGGCTATCCATGAAAATTTATTATATCTTAAGAGCAGGTGATTAGTTGGCTTCTAGTTGTAGGTTGTAAATACAGCATTTTAGCTCTCTTCTGGTTACTGATTTTGGTTTTTCGCCATTTTTTCAGAGAAGCGGACATGCGTATAGTGAGTGAAACAACAAATGCAAGGGTAGCGTGGTACAGTCTCATGTCCTTAGCCGTCTGTATTTTAGTCTCTGTAGGGCAGATATTTTATTTGAAGCAGTTTTTCCAGAAGAAGAAGCTGATTTAGGCAGCTTAGTTGAACCAATTTTTCACTCCTGATTGTTAACCTCTTTTTTTTTATTATTATTATTATTTTTTTTATCACTTTCTATATGAGCAAAATTTTGGGTACGATTCTAGATCTTCCGCTTGTTATTATTGTAAGAGATGATGGGGAAAAAAAAATGTTAACACTAATATTTGAATAGTATATTTCTTCATTTAACTTCTCCTTACTTGCCTTACCTCGCCTGAAAGTAAGACTATACTCTTTTCACATAATTAATCATCATTTTTTTGGGAAGAAAGTCCTATGAATGGACAGTAGTAGATCCCCATTTTTTTATCCTTTTTCTTTCTTTTCTTAAGTATAAACATAAATGTTGCCGTACAACCTTAGATCACGGATCCAAGCAGAATCGCAATTGGTTCTCGCTCTCACTAGTGAATTATATTTCATTCGTTTTATATAAAAAGTTATGTTTGTAATACTTATATCATACGCATAAATGACACTGCTATTGATGCTTGTAACGGCTGAATGACAGAAGGGGCAACACAAAGCAAGAAAAGCGAAGTAAAGAAAACTCTGATGAATTTATGATTTGAGCCTGAATAGGAAAAATAACATTAGGGGTTCTAAAATGCCATTTGCATTTTGCAGTCAGTTGCAAAATCACAGAAAGAAACGGAATTAGAGAAAGAAAAAAATAGGAAAAAATTGTGAAAGTTTTCTGAACCAGAAATTATTCAATGGAAACAATCCTCCGGTTCATGTATCTGAATCTGCAGATCTCCTCAAAGAAGTCATCTGCACTGCTATGGCTGCTCTTCATCTGAAGAATCTTTATTGCCATCCTCTTCAAGTTCCTTGCATACCGCAGCAAGGATTCCAGTGTGTTCATCTTCTGTTCCGCGTTCAACGGCGATCTTATTGTGATTACAAGCTTCTCCAGGCAAGGGATATAAAAGCTTTCATCGACCTGTTACAATGAAACATTAGCATCATCTCAAACATCGATCTTGTGATCGAATGATTGCAAGAGAAAGAACATGTTTTAAGCTCGTACTAACATTTTTCAGGCTGTTCTTCTGGCAAAGAGCCGCGAACATGGCGCCGTGAATGTCAAATGTTTGTAGCTTTGGGTGGTTATTGAAGAAATCAACCAGATCAACCTCTGGAAAGGGCAACAGGGAATCAAAATCGCCTGAAAATTCCACCTTCATGAACAGGTGCTTCACCTCAGTTGCCAACTGCAGCATTGTACTTACAGCTTGCCAGCACCACTGCACTCCCCTCATAGACAAGGATTCAAGAGCTGGCAGTTTCCCAAAATCCACAATATACACTCGGCCTGGCAGGAAACAAGAAAATGGTAAGTAAAATGAAGCTGTCTGAAGTTAATAAATACACATTCATGGCTGAAATTATTAGTACCTAAGTTATTTGCAATTGTGAGATCTCTTAAGCATTGGGTTTCTCTCACTTTGATCCAACTGCAACCCTGCACTTCGAGCAGTTCAAGCCGAGGAGAGGTGATAGAAAGCGAGCAATTACCCTGACCATAGAAATCAAGCTTGCATTTTTGGAGAAAAGGCAGTTCAATTGCGATGGATCCCAATCCCTCACAACCAAGCAGAGATAAACTCGTCAAGTTTGGGCAAGCGCGAAGAGCGCAATGTAGTGCAGGATCTTCCATCCTAGCACCAACTATTTCAAGGTTTTTAAGCCTGTGGAATATGTCCCATTTGGGAGAATTGACCATCAACACTCCCCAAAGCTTCAAAGACTCCAAGTTTCCTGCAGCCCTAATGCTGTCCATTTTGGAAGGGGCATCTTTGCCCGATTGATGATCAACTATGTTATCCATTCGCAGCTCCAGATTCCGAAGGAATGGTCCCTGCTTCTGGAGCCAAAAAGTGAGAGCCAAGCTGGTGAAAGGACAATAGACAACCAGTTCTTCCAACCGCTCAATGGAATACACCATTCTGGAGATGATTTCATCCGGGGTTTGCCCGCATTTGAGGCCATCGAAAATGTTCCTAGGAAAGTAAAGGCTCTGAAAATAGGGCACTGAGTCCTTCCATCGCTTGGATACATAATTACAATTGGCCACATCTTTGGCATTGTTAATATGTGATAGGATGAACTGAACGATGGCATCTGGTAGAGACTCCATTTCTCTGGTGACAAAAATCAAACAGTTAGTGTTCAATTAGGCAATTAAAGACCGAAAGATTTCAAATTTAAGAGCTTTAATCGTAAAAGGCAATGGATCTCTATTGAAAAATAAGCCATTTGAGCATTTTTTTTTTTTCATTTTCCGATGAACATCAAATACATTAGCAACTGATAAACGCATCGAATTTAACAAATCGGAGCAATTGGGGTCGAATTTTTACTGGGTTTTCCACAGAAATGAATCATTTTTCAATACTTTTAATCTGGGTTACATGGAAGATCCAAACCCAGAAATTAAAGATATCAAAACAGGCAAAACGAACTCCCAGTCCCCATCATCAATAAACACACGAATATTTAATCCCCACAACCGATTTAATAAACACAATCAATATTCAAATATATGAATTGAATGCAGTTTAATGCGTCAATCAATGTGCAAGATTTATCCAAAGCTGAACAGCTAAAAACACAGCCCACTCACAGAAGAACCAACTATACCGTAATACTTCAAAAAAGAAAAACGAAAAACCCACAAACAAATCTCGATCTTTTCAAATTGGGTGAACCCAAAATGAAATCCACGAAACTCGATGACCATATACGAGGCTCTGGTAGTACGAGCTCAAAAACGATTAATTAACTCAGAAACTCAACAACAATCAAGAAGAAATGAAAGAAGAAACTTACGATTTGGATTTAGATTTGAATTGAAACCTCTACTCCTGGTGAAATCCAAGAGAGAGAAAGAGGGTTTAAGCTGCTAAAATATTCAGAAACTACAGAAAGGGGAGAGGAGAGGAGAGGAAGAAGAAGATTGAGAGGGGAGACGAGGCGCGCGTATAAAAAGAGTGCCGGTGGAGGCATTTCAAAATTTCAATTTTGAAAACAGGAGCGAGTGCGTGTGTGCGTTTTTTTAAGGAGGGATTTTTTTTTTTTTCGGGTTTTGGTGAAATATTTTAAGTGCGAACCGGAGTCTGAACCGAGGGATTTCTCAGTTGAACCGGGAAATATTTTGAAACCTTTGTCTCGTGCAAATTGCAAAACTGAAAAACGTGCCGCCTAGTTTTTGAACTCTCTTTTGAAATTTTCTGACCGTTTTTTTTTTCCTTTTCTTTTTACAGTCCGCCAGCCCTACTGGTCAGTAAGTGCTAATCTCGAGCCTGGCTAATGAAATCTTCCAATTTTTAAACTTAGCACCATAATTTAATTCTAATTTGTCGTGACTCGATGTTCAACTTTCGTCCACAAACCAATTTAAGCGAATTATGAATCTTGAGATACACACATACATATATATACACGATATGAGATTAGATTTTTCTTCATCTGAAATACAATCTACCACGTTCCGTAACATCGTATCACATGAGTAAGTCTCGTAACTTTCACATGAGTAGGCTATTATCTCGCATGAAAAAATTTCATGTGGTTGTATGTTATATGTCTTTCATGACAAAACTCTAACGGTTTGGGTCTTTATATTTTTATTTTCTTTGTATGTTTTTTCAACAAATTATATTATGTACTATTATTATTGAGTACACTTTTTTTTCCCTCCTGTAGTTTGTAATGTTTTTGTTATACTTGTATTTAATGTGTAACGTCTTTATCAAATTCCTCTTATTTAATCTCTTGACACCGTTTTTTTAAATTATTATCTACGTTTCAAAATAAGTGCGACTTAAGTTATTTTATGAGGAGTATTCCTCGATAAATTAGGGGGTTGGTCATCCTAGATGCTATGAGTTTTTTTATATATTCGAGTATAGACACGTTTTGAGACAGAGTCAGGTTGCATGTCCCCTTTTTATAGTTCTTCTCTTTTTGGATTAAATGAAAAGGCTACGTCCACCCGCTTCGACTGTTTTACCAAAAAAAGAAAACAGAAAAAGAAAAGTACGACTAGAGCAATTTTCACACGAGTTAATAAAAGTATTAAAATGATTATATTAGTTTTATTTAATTTAATTTATTATTCTGTTGTAGATTTTAGTACAAAATTAGTTTACTATCCTAATACTTTTATAATGTAGTAATCAAAGAGGAAGAGAATAGTTGTAATGGATATTGGTTAGATGTAGCGGTTATAGTAGTCGTTCTAATTTTAATTAATAATAAAGAAAATACTAGTTTTCTCATATTTTCAATATAATGGATTATCTTCCGAATATATTGAAATTGTAGTAGTACACGGTATTTAAATAAGGGTAAATTTGAAAATTGGGTACAATTTAGTCTTGAAATGTGTGAATGACACGTATTTTCAGATAAATTTTGAAGCTTTAAATGACACTTATTTTGAAACGAAACTAGTAAGTGAGATATATTTGATATAAATTATTACATTATTATGAAATCTTTATTTAGTGAATTATAAGTTGCACCTAAACTACATTAACTCTTTAATAGGAACCCTCATGTACTAGTCTTCAAGCGCTGCAATTGACTTGAGAAGGAAAACTTCCAAATATCTGACAATAAAATTAGAGTAAAGTCCCTATTTTGTCCCTTATATTTTGCTCAATGATATTTTTGGTCTTTACATTTTTAAACGATCTTTTTGGTCTTTTATATATTCCATAATAAATTTTTTGGTATCATACATTTTAAAACGATCTTTTGGGTCTCATGCTTTTATTTTTTGAATTTTCAATCAGACGAAAAATATTAATATCACTCATGTGTCGTTCACACGGCTCCGTCTGCGAAAGGCCAATTCATACATATATATATATATATATATGTGTGTGTGTGTGTGTGTGCAATTCCGAAATCTAAAAAAGGAAGTCGATATGTGCAAAAACCTTCTTCTTGAAACAATTGGAAATTCATAGATCTAAATCAAACGTATCCTACTTTAGAATGGGAAAATCCCGAATATATATGCAATGTTTGTCTGCCATAAGCCCAAAAGTAAAGGGGCAGAAACTACCATTTTTCCTTCAATTTTATAAAATTGTACAAAATAAATTGTGAAAATTAATTACTATCACGTAGATTAATCAATGAGTGAATATCACATTACTAACTATAGAAAGTAATATTGAATTCGTAGATATAAAGATCATTATGTTTTGGGTAATTATATCATATGTTATTTAAACTATTGTTCTCACTTTTGGTCGTTAAACTTTTTCGCTTACTTTTGTCCAATGAAATAATGAAAGTGACCGTTAATGGTCATTCCGGCCTGTTCATGAAGTTTTACGCTCAACTATAAGACCATAGTTATATAGTTCAATTACATTCTTTCTTTTAATTGTCGTGACTCAAATTTGTATATAATTAATTTTCACTCAATATTTTACTTTTGTTATATCCGTTGGAAGTTTACAACGTGACTGTCCCAATTTAGGTGTGAGTCCACCACCGATACACACACTCACTAATGTTTTTTTCTTTACTTTTTTACTTTTTCTTTTTCTTTTTTCTCCTTTTTGAAAGAACAATTGTATTAAGATGATTGAAAATCGTCCAAAATCGATTGAGAAATTCTAAAATAAAATTGGGAGAAGCGTCTCAGACACACTTAGCACTAGGAAAGTTCTTTTTAATACAGTTATATTTTAATTCACAAATTTTAAAATATATTTTGTTAATCGAAACTTACATTTAGCTAAAATTAATCTAACACGATGCACGGTGAATTATTCCCTTAGTGGAAAATGACATGTATATCGGTGGAGTGAACTCCAAGAATCCAAAGATAATTTATACTACTTTTTATCATCGAGAATCGATAATATTAATGATTGACAATGCACATTTTGCAATTGGGCAATTGCAACCATCCTAAGTTAAAGGTAAGTATGTTGTTAATGCCAGAGCATCTTTTAGCATCCAGACCAAATTTTGATCAATTTACCTAGATTGTCCTTCATAAAAAACAAACAAAAAATTTAAAGCAGCCCTCCCTCTTCTGATATCGCCGCTATCCCTTTCCTCCCCGTCTTTCACCTTTCTTTCTTTGTGCCATTAATTCCTTTATGCCGGTATCAGATCTCCTTCTCTTTTCCTCTTCATCATATCATGATGAAAGCATACCTTTTGACCACAAAAAGCCATCTCTCCTTCTCTATCTATCTGTTAATTTCTAATATAATGAACAAAACAGACTAGCAAGTATCAATCACGTAAAGAAAAAGAGATAAAATTTGAAAATTTCTGCACTATTCTTTTCTTTTCTTTTCATGAAGGCTTTGGTCGGTGGCTCAACTTCTCGCCCTTCAAGATTGGCTCAATTGCATAAAGTCTATACATATATATACAATAATTATCCCGAATGTAGAATATTTTAACACTTGGATTGGATGATTCATAAATTAACTAGCATGAATTTCATTTAACCCAGCATTCAGGTGTTAAGAGAATGGTCCCTTTTGTTGTCTCTATAGTTTCTTTGACCCACGGCATCGTCCTGTATTGCTGCCCGGTCAGTCTTCCGGACCAATATAGGGATGCCAACAGCAGGCAGCACTGTGCCGATGAATATTGGAGCAGTCACTTGCTTTGAAGTTTACAAATTTTCCGACTCAAGGCGGTATAAGTAATCGATCTTGTGTTTTTTCATCATCTGTAACGGAAGAAGAAGCATCCCATATTGGCCTCAAAGCAAATGTCCTTACATTTTTCCGGCCATTTCACCTTGTCCAAACATCATCCACCAAGAATCTGAATCATATCCCATATAAATTAATTTTGATCGCCGAAGCCATAGTCATTAACCTTAATTCTTTTGTTATTGGTAAACAAGAGATGCCTCAACTGTGAAGAGGAGGCAAACCAATAAAAAATGATGAAGAGGAAAAGAGAACGAGATCTTATACTGGCGAATTGTAAAGTTGAAGAGAATGGGGGGGGGGGGGGGGGTGTGTGTGGCGGTGTTAAGGGAAGAAGATGGGGAGAGAAGGATAGCGGCGAAATAAGAGGTGAGCAGATTGCTACAAAATTTTTATTTGCTTTATTTTTTTTATTTTATGAAGGGCACTTCGGGTAACTTAACCAAAGTTTGCTCTTGATGCTAAAAACTGCTCTGGCAATAACATCAACCTAAAGGTAAGGGCAAAGTTGGGGTCCAATACCCAATAACCTATTGGGAGCATGAAAAATGTGCCTTTTCTTATTAAAAATAATAATAGGAAAATATAATTTTTAAAATAAATTTTATCTTCATCTTTGCCCTAATTTTTCTTTGCTTTTTGTTGGCAAAATTAACAATTTTCGTAATTTATGTATAATAATAGAAGTAACTTGAAAAAAGTGAGGCGAGACAATTGCCACATTAGACCAGATCGTAACTCTGTCGATGGTTTGGCAAATTGGCACACAGGATTAGGAATGGAGAATGGTAAGTGATTTATGAAAGGGCAACTTACATATACTTCTCTGGAGTTAGGTAAAATTATAAATAAGTTTATGTGGTTATGAAAATTACAAACATCTCCCTAAATTATTCTAAATTTTGTGTTTACTTTTTCACTGACAGTAAGGTTGATATCGAGTAGAGCCGCGCCGAGATTTATAGCGCACATGCTGTGATCGTTTATTAAATAATCGAGTCTAAAATTTTGTTTATTTATTGAATTATAAGTTCGAACTGAACTTTTAACGAGTCGAACCTGAACTTTATAAAGTTTTTGTTCGTTCTCATCCATAACTAATGAATATCAATTTTGTAATTATGACCAAAGCACATGAGGTATCAGTAATTTTTAAAATCACAAAAACTTATTTGCAATTGGACCAAACTTTAGGAGGTAAAATTTATGTGACCTTTATGAAATTAAAATCTCTATGTTTGAATCATATTAATATGAAATAATTTGATCACTTAAATAATAATATTCTCTCAAGTATAATATTTATTTAATGAATGATTATAAATTTTTGAATATGAAATATCAATATGACATATCCAGATTTCCGATTTTCATTCTCATACATTTGCACGTTAAGATTTTCTTTTAATTATTTTAAATATGAGGTCCCATCTCGAATTTGTAACTTTTCACAAAACTCCTCTATGAAATTTATCATTGAAACACGTACTCGTATACAACTTTCGAACTTTGAAACACAAAGTAGTGACAAATAATTATGTTTATCCACTTTGGATTGATCCCCTACTTCCTAAAAATGATACTACTATTTTTATTCTATAAATGAAAAATAAAATATCCTTTATTCGTTTGCTCAACTTTTTTCCTTCTTTCCTTTTCACCTTTGCTTCTCCTCAACGTTCGGTAGCCGATTAATCAATTCTAAATTGGCCCATCCATCAATCCCCGACCACGAATTGAAAACCATCCACTTCTTTTTATTTTTCTTTTTAATATCATTTATAATAAATATATATATATATATATATATGGAATTGACACCAACACAAATCTTTTGTTTTATTTTTCCTTTTAGGGAAGAAAGAAATTGGGACCTATTTTCTTTTTTAGTATAGAAACTAGTAATATCGGGAATTGAATATGATGTTTAAATATTGGTTTTGTATTATAACGGTTTGAAAAATAACTCGTGTTAAATACAAATTTCTAATCCTCAAATTCTCTTACAAATAATATATCTTCAAGGATAATTCGTTAGAGTGAAATCAAAATAAATTTACATTTAAGATTATACAAATTTATTTTAATTGATACTAAATTAATTCTCTGATAATAATATCATTATTATATATATATATATACTAGAAATAAAATTATGGGTAAATATACAATTACCCTCCTATAATTTTGAAAACTTATGCATCACTCCCTTATGGTCTAAAAAACTACCATTCACCCCCTTAAACTTTCGTGAACTATGTAAAGTGGATAAAAATGACCAAAATACCCCCGCATATAAACTGTAATTCACAACTAGAATAAGGTCATTTTGGGGGTATTTTGGTTATTTTTGTCCACTTTACATAGTTCACGAAAGTTAAGGGGGGTGCATGATAGCTTTTTAAACCATAAGGGAGTGATGCATAAGTTTCCGAAATCACGGGAGGTAATTGTGTATTTACCCTAAAATTATTTATCTTATTAGTGTGTGTGTGTGTATATCCACAATGGATGCGGTCACACGCCTCCTACTTATTCAAAAAAGGAAAATTTGATAAGTTTCTATAATTTCCTTTATTGGAAAAAATGAATGTTACCAAAGGATAAATTGAATCTCAAAAAATCAAATTAGTATTTTTTTTTAAAAACTGGTGAAACAAAGTTTATTTATAATTACTAAACTGAGATATCATTTACTTTCAGAAATTGGATGTAAACTAGATACCAAATTATTTATTATAAATAACTGTACCTAAAAAAATTAATTTTCTACCACTTTTTCTTCTATTAACGTCATTACTATTCAAACGTTTTAAGAACCAAATATAATTATATTACTATATTTATGAAAAATATAAATTATAATGAAACAATATTATGTAAACACTTAGCCACAAATTTATTTATAATTTAATTTTGGTAAGTTTTGAGAATTGAAAAAAAAAAAAAAAAAACTAAGAAAAGTAGATGAACTGTCGGAGCAATTTTTTGTGCAGTTTATACGTCACCGTCACTTTTTTTTTTTTAACTTAAAAAAATAGAAAATAAATGCGTGGTACTTAACAGTTGTAATTACTTTTTTTTAATTAATTCCTTAAATTAGGAAATGACACCTATTTTCCCAAAATAAAAATAAATGAAAAATAAAAAATTGGAGCTTGTGAAAGAATATCAAATATGGAAGCAGAGAAGAGTAGTGCAGCATCATTCTATATGCTCATCACCACCATGGACACTTGTCACTGACCCGAGACCCGACCCGCTTTTCTCAGAGAGAGAAATCTCGAGCTTTTACTGCGATCAAGAGTAGACTGTCACTGGGTGGAGTTATTGCGTGCGTTTTTGTGTGAGTGTGATCAGATGCTTTGGAGATGGGGAAAGAGTCACAGCAGCAACTGCCAGTGGTGCGGCAGCAGCAAGGGGCGGCGAGCGGCGGCTCAGGACTACTGTGTTGTCGGAGATGTTCTAGAATTGTCCGGGAGTTCAATTTCAAATGCGTTTTCTTTTTGTTGATGGGTGTCGCGGTTTTTTTGTTTGGATTGTTCTCGGTCGTGCGTTTACACCATCAGGATTATGGGTACGATGCGAAGGAGTCCATCAAAATCGGCGGTATATCTCTCTCTGATTGGAAATTTAATCTTTGTGGGGGTTAGACTCTTGGTGGGCAATTTTTTTTTTTTTGCTTAGGGTTTTCAATTTTTGAAAAGCCCTTTACGGATTGGGTTTGGGAATTATGTGTAGTTGCTGCATAATTATATTCTCTGGCGTTGGCAGTCTTTGCTGATTGTTTTGTTGTTCTTCTAGAGTACAATTGATTCATGGTTGAGTGATCTGTGTACTTGGCCCTTGATTTAAGCATCCCTGGTGAAAAATGTGATTTTTGCTTAATGTGGTTTTTCATTGGGTTGGTTGGGATGGTAAGGGGGCAAGAATTGTGATTAGCAGGTCTTGTTGAAGATCTCCTCCTAGTTACAAAAAAAAAAATATATATATACCTTATCTCTTAGTATGAGAATGTAAAGCTAAGTTGATGATGGTTTTGGAGCAGTATAATTTAGTTGGCTGAAGAACACTTGTTTCTGCAAGAAAATATATTCAATGTCAAGTTGATGAAGCTTTTAGATCAAGATCTCTATGTTCAAATTCATCATGTACTAAATGTTATGGATTATCAGGAGCTTTTTTTGTCATGTCCTATTTTCGCAATGAATTTCTTCAAGTAGTCACTGCAAATGGTGCTTACTTCTCTAGATGCAACAAAGGGTGGTTGATGGTTGTTCTTTTGTTTGTACATTATTGTTATTCATGCTCGAATTCTGGTTAAGAATTTATTTTGCTAAAATGTGTCTTCGGCCAAAATTAAAGTTGGAAAGGCGAATGTGAAAAGGGGGAAATTGCTGGGGTAACTTTTCTTGCAATGAACTGGTCGTCTGATTTTTCACTCTTTTGTTTACAGCCACTATCCAAGCACACTTCATACTTCAAAAGCCAGTCTCAGAGCTTGTTCATCACATTACCGATCTCGAGTATGATATCTTTGGGGAGATCGGTGTTCCTTTTACTAAGGTTTGCACTGAGAGAATTAATTGTTATGCTAACATATACATTTGACTGTGGCAGTCTATGTTAAACATAATTTTACTTCTTAATAGGTTGTAATCCTTTCCATGCACCCTGCAAATGTCTCAAACATTACAAATGTGGTGTTTGGGGTTCTTTCTGATCCGCCGAATGTCTCCATTAATCCAGTGTACTCAAGTTTGCTCCAGTCGTCCTGTATCGAGCTTTTTCTTCAAGAATCCAATCTGACGCTGACTAATAGAACATTTGGACAGCCTTCATCATTTGAGATTTCAAAGTTTCCTGGAGGAATCACTTTAATTCCAGAGCGATCATCTCCAATAAGCCAGATTCCGCAAATTCTTTTTAATTTTTCCCTTAACAATTCTGTTCAAGACATTAAAGATAACTTTGTTGAGCTAAAGAGGCAACTAAGGTTGGGTTTGGACCTGATGCCACATGAGGTAAAGTTGACCTTTATATTAAATGAATGTTTATTCCGTGTCTTTTACCGAGTTCCTAATTAGCAATTGAGAGTTCTGAATCATTGATGAACACATACTGAAACTATGTCTAAATACATTTAAAACGTTTATCAAAATTGATCTTGAAAACCTGAACACACCTATGACTGAAATTAAGTTTTCGCCTGTAACATGTCATTCAAGTACACAATTTGTTTTGTACATTATAGAGATAGGAAATCAGTTGATCTTCCTGGCGGTCTAATACTTGGTATACTACTGTCATAACAATGTTTGGATATTTCTTGTATATGAGCGCTGTGACATTTATTCCTTGTTTTTATGCGTCAACTATATATTTTTCTCTCTGCTGATATTTCAATCTTCCTGGTTAATAAATGGTTTTTCCTCTGTGTGCAGAATGTGTACATACAGGTAAGAAATGAAAAGGGATCTACCATGGATCCTCCAATTTTAGTTGAAGCTTCAGTTACTTCATACTATGGGGCAGCTCTGTCGCCTCAGAGACTGCAAGAGTTGGCGAAAAAAATTGTAGCATCTTATGCAAAGAATCTAGGCCTTGATAAGATTACATTTGGTAAAGTTAAGGAAGTCCAACTGTCATCTTCTCTGAACAGTTCCACCGTGGCTTTGCCACCTGCTCCTTCTCCATCCCCATTACTGGCACCTTCACCATCTCCAACTTTTCCTATATCTGATCCTCCAGCTCCTGCACCTTGCTCTAACTGCGATACATCCGCCCCTCCTGATCCTCCCAGTAATGCTTATGCCCCAAGTCCATCAAATCAGGATCATGATTGTCTGCCTTTCCTTCCAAGTCCTCCTATTTATGTTTGTGATGATGGTTGTGGTAATGTAAATGTGAAAATTGTGGAGTCTCCACCGCATGCCTTGCCATTGAGCTCAGCATCCTCTTCACGTAAGTTATTTCTCCAAATTGTAGGTTGAATTCTATTCCTTCGCGTAATTTTAGGAGAGATGTATTTGCATTAATCTTCCTGTTGATTCTTTATGCTTGGTAGCTTCATGGGAATTCTATTTCACTTTGATATCAGCTTAGTTTGTTTCTGTCTCTCATGCCTCCAAAACCATTGAAAAAGTAATTTTTGTCGTTGATGATTTCTTTGATGGACAGTGGAGTCTTATCTTGCTCCATTCTGGAATGTAACTAGCGTCTTTTTGTGGCTCAGATTTTGCAATGGGCTCTCTGGACAAGATCTGGTGGCTTTCCTTGTTCTTCAGTCTCGTTGCAGTCCATCTCCTTTCTGGCACCTCTTAACTGACAGTTGGATGGATCGTAGTTAGCTAAGCGTGTGGATTTGGCGCAGCTTACAGTGGTTTAGTTGGTAGGAAGAAATACAAAGTATATACAAGAATCCGAAAGTTTAAGGTCAAAGCCAAAAATGGTGGCGGGCCGCTTGCTATTTGACAGCGCATAATCCAGACAGAGAATTTCTCCCGGTGTACTGGTGGTGGTGGTGGTGGTTCCCGAAGGGGATGAACTACCACGAGGCAGTAAGTGTGTTTTTTACTGATGAAAGATCATGACTAAGCTGTGTTACTGTTAGTAGTATCGACGAGGCTCCTCCGGATTGCAATCTTTCAAGGGAAGAGCCTTAATTGTAAAACTTTGGCAGGCTCTACTTTGAACGTTTGCAATGAGATTGCGGGCTAAATGCTGTTCATAAGAGCTATAGTATCAACTACCAAAAGAGTTATATTACGATATATATATATATATATATATATATATATTCTTTTCAATGAATCACTTGTAGTATATATACGGATTGTGACTCATACAATACGAGGTAAGGTTCCCAGTTGATATGGACTTGTACAAGTAAGTAAACAATATAATTTTGTACGGTAACCCTAAAAGCCTAAAGATGATGGGGGGATAGGTTTCAAACCCATCACCTCACCCAAAGGTAAATAGAAATGATTCAATTGCAATTTGATCGATTCTAGGTAAATAGAAATGATTCAATCACGTTACTTAAATGATTCAATTGCAATTTAAAGTGCAAAAGTTACGCTAGAATCTGAACGTTACTAAAAAACTCTAGGGCCTTGGGTGTAAGTTACTCTAAAAATATGTTTTTGGGAAAAAAAGGTGGACTCTACGTTCAAAATATGTTTGTAAAACGCATTTCAAACACATTTTGAGTGTGGGGTTTACATTTTTTTTTATCAAAAACATGTTTTGAAAGTAGGTACCAAAACTCAAACTTCATACAAAACACATTTTAGCTGTTGAGTCCATAATTTTACTCTCAAAACATGATTTCAAAAATGCTTCCACACGTGGTTTTCTCTGCAATTGCTTTCCAACACCGTAATGAATATGTATAGAATCTGGTGAGCTGGTGAAGGGCAGCGGCAGCAGCCGGTAGACAGGAAAACGGCAACGGCGGTAAAGGATGACGGAGGGACATGTGGCGGTACAAAATTGAAGTCAATTGTTTGACTTTAATGACGTGGACATTACAATTAGCTAATAAAAAAATATAAAATCCCCTTAGCAAATATCTTTTAAAAAAATATATATTTTTGTGATGTGAGCCTCCACTTCATCCGGTCTCCCCCCAACTCTATTTGTGGACGAGAGCTATAAGGATAAAGGAATGAATTGTCTATTATTTTTGATAATGCTGAGGATATTCTTTCATAGGGAAAAATGATAAAATACACATTGTACCTATGTGAGAATACTAAACGCGTTAAAAAAAATCATTCAGTTATTATATTTGGCGTTTTTAATTACACATTCAATTGCATTAGTAATATATCTAAAGCCAAATTCAATGATGGAATGGCTTGTTCTCTTTGTGATCAAACTAAAAAAATTTTGTTTTAGGGATGCAGCTTTTTTGGGGGTAATTATTCTCCGAGAATTTACGTAAGAGAGAGATAAAAAGTGGAATGATTATATTATTTTTTGAATTTATATGAGTGAATATTTTTCTGGAAAGAAATCAAATCTACCATCTCCACAAGGTTATGTTCGCTTTAATTTTATCTTTTATTGAAAATCATCACTTTTTTTTCATTCATGATTTGACATTTTATCAATGTCAGTTATGAAACTAAAAAAATTCCGAAAAAGAAACTCAAAGCTTCCAAGCAGAAAAGATAAAAATGAAGAAGAAGACGATTCCCTCACATCACAAGTTTGGTGGAATCAAAATTGAAAATTCTTGAGGAGAATTAATTAATTGGATGCGCCGATTAAAATTTACACAATGATTCTCCTTACGGGTAACGATAATTCGACGGGATTAATTAGAGATCCCCCTATTGTGCATTACCTAATTAATTAATTGTAGGAACGAGTCATTGTTCCGTCAATATTGAAATTCGATTTCTAACTATTTTCGTCCGTTCTGCCTATTTAGAATAGAATGCAGACTCGTAGGGCTCCAACTTAATTTGAGCCATCAAACTGGTAATCTGGATCTACCAACTCAGATGATTCAAGCAGATCAAATAACAGTAATTGGTGGGAAAAGAAACGACTTGTAAGGGAGAGTAAGTACTTCAAAAATGTAAAATAGACATAGGGAGAATTACATTTACCTCCCGGGGTTTGGTTAAATAACGAATCAGATTTCTAAAAAGTTACAAATACAAAACTCGTTTTGGTTTGGTCATGATTACAAAATTGATCTCTATCAATTATGATTGAGAATGAAAATAAACTTCCACCGACAGTTTCAGGATCATCTCGATAATTAAAAAATCGGTTCAAACTCATCTATTTCATAGATAAACGAATATAAACAAAATTTCAGATTCTATTATTCAATAAATGATCAGAGTTTGAATACTCCAAATCTTGGGTCAACTTAATTCGACTCGATATCACCTTTATTGTTAGTATAAAAAAACATAGATAAAAAACTTTAAATAGTATATGGATTTATTTGTAATTTTGAAAAAATTACAAGGACTGATTCGTAATTTGACCAATCATCGGGGAAGGTACATGTAATTCGCCCATAGACACCATGGGAAAAGGGTCGGGATAGTGGAAAAAGAGAGAGTCATGTAACTATGAGATTATAAGTTAAAAAAAAAAGTAATGATAGACTACTCAACTAATTCATCTCAACTCATGTGTCTCAAGTCATGTGACATGCATTCATTAGTTACATTTTCATATAATAATTATTAATATAACATAAGTGGCCAATGAATGCATGCCACATGAGTTGAGATGAATTAGTTGAGTAGTCTATCATTACTCTAAAAAAAATTTTGTCGTAAAAACTTGTATGAAGCGGGTTCATACATGTGACAAGATTTGGGATGCGCATTTAGCCGTGCGTCCCACTGCAGCTTTTTTTTTTAATACTCGTAGGTACTACTCACTAATATTAGATAAGGAGATGGCCATAGTTCCGAGTCCGGAACTGGACCAGCAGTTTTGGACCCGGAACCGAAACCGTGGCCCACGGTTCTAGAATCGGAACCTAACTCGCCTGAGGAGATTCCGGTTCCATCTTGGAAAGAATCGGAAACCTTCGGTTCTACAACTGGCCGGAACCGGAACCGGTGGTTCACTACTTGAAGTGCTAAAAGTCATACATCATTTCTATTGAAGGAAGGTTTTGAATCCATGTGCTCAACCTTTTACTAAGTCTTTAGGAAAGCTAAATAACCACTGAAGCTACTCTCTTTTTTGTTAAATATTTCTTATTATTAATATTATATTATATATTTATTTATATATAAAATACGTAATTATATAATATAATTATTTTATACTACATATATTATAATAATATATAAACTCATGCTATAATTTACATTAAGTATACTATTAACATAAGTAAACATTAAATTAAATTAACAAATATATAAACATAAACTAATTATCGAATTAAAATTGCTTCAATTTGAACGAAATCAGAACTATGACGGAATCGGAATTGTAACCGTGACAGAATCGGAACCGTCCTGGAACTGGCGGTTCCGGAACCATCTTGGAACTGGAACCGGCGGTTCCAGAACCATCTTGGAATAGTTCCCCCAAGGTTCCGGTTCCATAAAACGTGGAACCGTAATCGGAGGTTCCGGAACAGTAACCGGCGGTTCCGAAACCGTAGTCATATCTAATCAGATACTTGAAAAGAATATTATTGATACTAAAGAGAGTGTCACTATTATATTCAAGATATATTTGAAGAGAGTATTACTCATACTCACTTCAAAATAGCTTGAAGAGAGTTAATACTCTATTGGGAGATATTTGAAGAAAGTACTATGAATACCCTTTTCAAATATCTATTACTATTATATTCAAGAATATATTAGTTTTACTTTTATCAAATATCAATTGTTTTATTTTATTTTTTAAAAAAAGGTGTAGTAAACAGTAAGTGGTCACACATGTAAACTCGTTTTACAATAGAGCAATTAAACGCAATAAAAGAAGAATATTTTTCTTTTTCATCGTTTTGAAAACGATTTTGAAAGCAAGTTTTGGAAAATAGTTTTATAATGTAAAAAGTGTATTGAAAATGTAAAAAGTAGATGCTGAATAGTAAAAACTTGTATTGGAAATGATGAAATATAATTAAAATATATTAAATTTACTGTTGAAACCAAAACCGTTTTCAAAATAGAACAAAAAGAATAGGCCCTTAGAGTTACCTAGTGGTGCATCCAACTCCACCCTTGTCTACCAATTCAAAATTCGTAGAGAAAGCAACATAATATTTTACTGTATCTTGAAGGAACTATGAGACAAAATGATGGCATCAATTTGCAGTCTTGCAGCCCGATTAACCACTATAAATTGGGATATTTCAAACCCCAATCATCACCAAATCAAACGATCGATCATCAACACAAACATTCTTGATCAAAATGACCAATGTATTGCTCATATTATCAGTCCTATTGGTGGTGGCATCTCACCATTGCTATGGAACCAAAGGTTCTTTCGCAGAATTTGGCCATGAATTCAGAAGACAGCAGCTACTGAAAGCTGCTGATCGAAATAGTGGAAAAGAAATGGAAACGCCGGCCGGCCGGGTTCAACCTGGCTCTCTAGATGGGCTAAAAGAAAATGACAAGATCGACAGATTGCCCGGACAGCCGGACGGGGTCGACTTTGACCAATATTCAGGCTATGTCACGGTGGGTTCCAAAGCATTCTTCTATTATTTTGTGGAGTCCTCCTCCTCCGAAGAGAATAATGCATCCTCTAAAGATAAGCCACTCACATTGTGGTTCAGTGGAGGTACGTAATACTAATATCTGTGCACGTTCTGTCCCATTGAAAATGAATCGTATTTAATTTCTAAAATTGTTCGTCATTTTAGTAGTATTGGAAACATGAATTATTATCGAAAATTTGTTTTGTGTTACAAATGAATGAAGGAATTGCATGTTCTTCCTTTGGAGTTGGAGCATTGACTGAAATTGGGCCATTCAGAGTGAATGAAGATAGAAAAACCCTTCATCTCAATGAATGGGCATGGAATAAAGGTATAAGATTAAATTACTCTATTGGTTTTTTAACTTGGGCACTTATTTTCATTTGATATTTTAATTTCAAAATGTTTTATTTTCATCTTTTAACTTACAAATTTATTTCGGAAGGGTTACGTCTATAAATTTCAATCGTATTTGAACTATTTTCGACTAATTCACCGTGTTGTTTTCATAATTTGCAGAGGCCAACATTCTGTTTGTTGATTTCTCGGTGGGAATTGGATTTTCTCATTCGAACAAGAGCTCAGATTACAAACGCTACGGAGACACCATTGCAGCACATGATACGTACAGCTTCTTAATAAACTGGCTCAAAAGGTTCCCGGAATACGAACACTCCGACGTTTTTGTCGTCGGAGAAGGTTATTCCGGCCACAACGCTATCCAACTTGGTCGTTTAATTCTCCAGAAATCCAAACGTTCTTACGCAAACAAAATCAATCTCAAAGGAATTGCTGTAAGTATATGGTCAATTCTTCCCCCACCCCACCCCACCACCCATACACACACAATTTTTTAATTTATAAATATGAGCATTATGAGTTTGACTCCGCCACTGACTAGAGAACTAATGTATACTCTTGACGGTGATTTATTTTAGCTCGGAAATGCGTTTCTTGACCTCGAATCCAGCTTCAATGGATTGATTGATTACGCATGGACGCATGCCATTATATCAGATGAAATATACCTGGGGATTAAATCAAACTGTAACAGAAACAGATCTTCATTTTCTGAAGAATGCAATGAATACCTTGACAAATGGTACAATCTCACTTCCGTCATCAACCCTTATGACATTTATTCATCTTCATGTAATTCCACTATTGGATCAAATCCTGTAAGTAAACTTCTTTCTTCATTTATTATTATTATTTTTTTCCGCTTCAAATTTTTATGCAGTAATCATAAAGGAAAATCTCATTTTTGATCCGTGTTCTTTGTCCTCGTGATCCCACTTTACTATTTTGGCAATTTTGGTCCCTATAACCGGTTACAGAAGGTTTTGTATGTAGTCATTTGTGGTCGTTATGCAAATTTTAAATAATATTGTTGGCTCACAAAATTACCGTTAGACTTACCAAATTAGCCAACAAAAAACTTATGTAACCGGTCGACATAGGGACAAAAAGTGCCGAAACAGTAAAGAACATCGACATAAGTGCAACGACACTAAAGAGAGGACCAAAAGTACAACGAGAGCAAAGAACACAGACCAAAAGTGCCGTTTTCCCTTAATCATAATTAAATTTGCCTAATTATTGTTTACATAATGATGAACAGTATGACTATCAAGGGCCATGTTCGACGGATTATGTTGCGGATTACATTGGAAATCCTAGCGTTCAGATTGCTCTCCATGCACACGTAGCTGATGCCCCTTTTCCTTGGAAACTTTGCAAGTACTATACTATATTTCCAGCTATTATTTTGTCACTTTTTACTTCGTGTTAAATAACACTATATTACCAAACTCTTTTAATAGAACTGACGATGTTATATAATATAGTTATGAAGCGGCTAACAAATGGAATGGTTTTCCCGACACCGTGTTGCCAATCATATCCGAGCTAAGGGAAAGTGGAATCAAAATTTGGATTTACAGGTAATTTAATTTGTAGTATAAATTAATTAACCGTAATTAATTAAATAAATACTCAAAAACCCTAAACCCTGCAGCGGAGATGTTGATAGTTATAGTACGGTGACATCGGCGAGATACGCGATTAATAAGTTGGGATTATCGGTGGTCACCCCTTGGTATCCATGGTACCGCAAGGACAAGGTAATTGTATATATTAGTTTCGGGCTAATAATTTGTCCCGATAAAAAGAGTTACGTGATGAAACTCGTAAATATTTTGCAGGTGGGTGGATATGCAGAGGGATATAAGAACCTGGTATTTGCGAGCGTGAGAGGAGGTGGGCATTTCGTTCCAGCTTCTCGACCAGGGAGAGCTCTTGGCCTTTTCTCTTCATTCGTTAATGGAAACCTCCCATCTTCCAAGCCAACACTATAAAAGGAAGAGGAAGAAGAAGAAGAAACTGATGTTTCAAATTACAATCCCGAATCTAATTTAAATGTGTACTATTTGTCGAAAAAGTAGTACTTTTGGTCGCTTTTGTTTAGCCTCGTATGCGTGTTATTTGCGATAGTAAAGAATAATGAAATATGTGTGTGTGTTTTTTTTTCTCACCAATTAAGAACTTGGGCACAAATACAGTTCAAAGAATGGTCAATATTTTGAATCAAATGCCAGAAAGGCATCACAATTCACAAGTCTGTTTCCTTCAATTCACATGAACTATACAAGTTTGATTCATCCTACTCTTACTAAGGAATTCAAATCTGAAACCCCAAAAGCTATATGGTTAAATGGCTGGCTCCAAGTCCAAGTTAGAGAGATTATATCTATTCTTCTGTTGGTTTTGTAAGCTTAGACACGGCAGAAATTGGCGGCTTGTCGATGTAACGTTTTCTCCCTTCAGAAGAAATGTACTGAAGCTTGAAAGAAGGACCAAGAAGCCATGATGTTGCAACTCCACCTAGAAACCCTCCAATCTGAAAGATATTAAAGCAACTATGTATGTCAGAAAATCTCTCTTCATCACTACAAAACACATGAGGGGCAACAAGCAAAAAACTGATGAATGTATCCTTTCGCGCTCGATTGCACAAATTAAACATTAAACACGACAAATGGGTACTCAGGAAGGTAGTGTATCAATAACGATGTACACAGTTTCAACTATGATGAATCTCAAATAACTGCTATGAAACTCTACCACTGCATCTGAGATAGTGAAGTTTTCTTATACTTACATGCCCCCAGTTATCAATGCTTTTCACCGAAATCCCAAGTACCTGCAGAGGAAACACAGAGTACTGTTGGATGAAGTGTAGGAAATTAAGAAACTGAACAAATATATGTCAAAGACATGAATTTTGAGTGTCAGAATTTTGTGGAGATAGAAAAGCCACTAAGACAAGTGTTATACAAAACAAGGAATACTTTGTATAAGAAGAGAATTCAATATAACTCTTAACAGTTTTACAGAATTCTAACAGTGTAGGTAAAATATGATACAGTTAACTTTAGCCGAAGGTTCCTGCATCCCAAATTCAAAATGTGCTAGGGCTGATCGCAAAAATTAAGTCAAGGCATACCACGTTAATAGCGATCACAGTCATTATACGCTGCAGGTGTTGGTCTGAGTCCGCAATTATATCCTTGTGCCTCAAGAGAAAAACAGTATTTGCTCCAATCTGATGGTAGGATTCCATGATCAAATTATAAGCAAAACTAATGATGAGGTTTGAGGCAAAAAAGAAACAGTACGTTAAGAAAATCTCAAATTAAAACAGCCATGAATAAATGTTTGAGTCTATTGCCAACATAAATAGTAAAAACTTGTAGATAAGAGAATAATCCCCTTTCTTAATAAATTCTTTTCAGGTTCTGATTTAGTAGAACCCGTTGAATGAACACAATCAAAAGGAATAAAAACTAATTAAGAGCTTACTAATCCAAAGATTGCTCCAGATGCACCGACAGAAGAGCTTTTACATAGCCAATAACTCATTGCAGAACCTGATCAAATGAAAAATTAGCATAAGAGTTTGTTCTTGAAGAAAACTCAATGGCTTGGATACTTTGATGACATAAGAGTTATTACTTGTGACAGCCGAAGTAAAATAAACAGCAAGGTGTCTTCGGGGACCACTCAAGTCCTCAACAGCAGGACCAATACCCCTCAGAGCAAAGCAATTGAGCTGAAAATGCAGAAAAATACTTAAGAACCTAAAGCCAAAAGAAGGAAAAACATGCACCATATCTGAGAAATTCAACCAGACCATGAGATGCACAAGATTTGCATGCAAAAAGGAAGACGTGACTAGCCTCCAAATCTGCCCTTTGTCAATTAGGCTATTTATCTGCAGATAGACATAAGATAATATGAACTTCCTCAGATTATTAGATATGGTTTTTTCGATTTAAAGTAACATTTCTAGCTACATTATGATATCCAACCTTAGCACCCCAAAGTAATAGCTTTCCTCGAGTTGCAATTTGTGCTGCATAGGCTCTGAAATGTGAAACCACAGAGAAAAGCCTTCATTGTTTTGAATAGCAAGCATTTAGACCTTGAGAGTTCTTTTTCTTCTAAATTTTATTTACTTTGCATCCTTTTCAGGGATGGATAAGGTTCAAACTAAGAACATAAAATTTAGTAAAACAGCTAGATCTTCAGTTTGATCAAGAAATTAAAACTTACGCAACATTAACACCAAGCATGATGTGGGTCCATTTTCTTCCATCGGAGAAGAGTTCCGAGGATGGCTTAGCACTGTTGCTTGAACTGTTTCCACTCCCTTCTCCACCGAAGAAGAACAATGACATAAAAGCCCCAGAAATACCATCATAAGACCGCTGAAGCACATTGAAACCCATGTCTGTGAATGCCCTTTCAAGCCATCCATCCCTCAAGCAACTCAAATGACCAAGATAAGAGATATGCTGCGGAAAACGACAAGATAAAGTGAAGAATCTGAAGATCCCTCTAACTACATAATAGTATCATAACCCTAGGAGGCAACACAAACAAATAACATCCATAGTATCAGCATTTCCCAAATTCAGGATTTTACAAGAGTCCAATTGTTTCCCCTTAGCTTGAGCTTGCCACATGACCTACCCGAGTAAGCATTCATCGCTTTCAATTAAGCACAGAATACCAACATCCCTCGACATTAAGCTACTGTTCACTTTGATTCATTTCCAGAGAATTTATCACTTTTTCCTCAAAACTAATTTCATATCCAAACATCATCATTTTCTACTAAATTCAATTTTCCTCTAAATCCTTACTCACATTATCTCAAAAAATAACTAGATCATTGCACTTTTCTTTCCCTCTTCTTTACACAAATTTCCAGAAAATAATTCCCTCCCAAAAACAAAAAATTCCTAAGCTACTGTTTGTGGATGCGAGCGAATTGCAGAACAACGCGATAAATGCAACAATTAATAATTCGTAAATAAAACTGGCATCAAAGAAACCCAGCAAACTCAATCGGAAGATAATGTCGTACTACATAAATTTGTATCTACAGACTGCGAGCTAGGTAGAGTGGTGGTGATGGTGGTGTACCTTGAAGTTGAAAGCACAGGAACGAGGAAGAAGAAACCCTTGGTGGTGGATACGGCGGCGAAGGAAGTTGCCGAGGTGGAGAGAAGAAGCCGCGGTGGTGATGACGTGGAGGGATGTGGGACCCACGTAGACGTTGAACCTGGAGCTGGGCGAGGACGATGCCGCCATATTCCGCAGCTCTCTGAAGCACACAACTAAACTAATACATTAAGCATAAATTCGGCTTAAAATAAGTGTCATTGTTTGGTAAAGAGTTCATTTTAATTTTATAATAAATTTTCATTATTTTTAATAATTTTTTTATATTTTTAATAATTTTTTTTATATTTCTAACACACTCGTTTATATTCGCATTATAATTTTAATATTATAAAATCAAAATAAAACTCAAATCATAGTTTGAGTCTCTTTATCAAACAAGACAGTGGCGAACGCAGAGCTAAATTTCAGGGGGGGCGAGCGTAATAGGAATATTTTTCGTGGGTCATTAAATAAAATACATATCAGTAAAGTATCAAAATAAACATAACAATATATGTCCAAAAATTAAAACCTTAATGAGAAATTTAAAAACAAAGAAATACTAGTAAAACAACTAATTCTTGAAGCCCGAACCACCACAACCGGACGCATCAGTAATACGAGATAATTGTGCTCTGCGTTCCCTAATAGATTGATAATGTTGCAAAATTACTTCATTTTCAATCTGGACAAAAATCTCCTTCTCAATATATGATATCAAACAATCATTCATCCACTCATCTCTCATTCTATTCCGCAATTCTGTCTTGATAAGTTTCATCGAAGAGAAAACCCTTTCAACAAAAGCAGTTGCAATAGGTAAAACATCAAGAATGTAGGACCAAATAACATCAAGAATTAAAAAAAAAAAAAACAAGCATCACACAAATTCTTAAATAATTACATACTCAAAATTAATTAATCAATAATAAACACACAATAAGAAAAGAAATTGATAATCACAATTCTATATATGAATATTAAATTCTAAATTAATAAAAATTCTAAAATTTAAAATAACATTGCTATAGTATATAATCATTCATCCCATATATAATAAATTATAAAATTAAACTACTAACAATAAAAAATTACACAAAAGTTAGAATTTTAAAAAAAATTAAAACTTACAAACATAAAAGCTGTGAAGCTGAAGCTATAAAGGCCAAAGGCAGCGGCAACCGGAGAAAGAGGTGGACGCGGCGGAGGAGTTGCGCGGCTGACGGGCTGAGCCTTGACTGGCTGGCGGCTGCTGCAGCGAGCTGCTGCCTGCTGCTCTGTTTTCCAGCCGAAAACAAAGAGAAGAGAGGAACAAGGAAATCAAATGTTAGGTATGAATTGGGGGAGGGATTAATTTGCAAAATTCAATTCAGTCAGGCCCTTAATGTTATTTTTTTTTTTGCTTTTTCCCCCTTAGTAAAATGACGTCGTTTTACTAAGGGGGAATTAAAAAAAAAAGAAAAAAGAAAAGAACAAAAGCTGAACTTCATCTTCTTCAGCTGGCGGGGCAGCTGAAGAAGATGAAGTTCAGCTGCCGGGGCGGAGTCGAAGGGTAGTAATACTACTACCCTTCGCTCCCGGATAAAGGAGGGGCGGTGTCACCCCCTCGCCCCCCCTTCTCTCCGCCGCTGAAACAAGACCGTAAAGTCTTTCGTCTTCCCTAGCTTGTATTTGAAGTAGTGGATGTAAGTTTGTTGATATCGATCACGTCAAAATTATTGTGAGTCAGTATTATTCTTGTGTTTTATTTATTCAACTGAGTGTTTTGTGACTAAACAACTTAGTACAATACTTTTATAAACTCTTTTTGAAAAATAATTTTATAAAAACATTTTTGAAGTAGTTGGTTAAAGCGTGAAAATTTTGTTTAGTTGATAACTAAGTATAAAGACATGCTAAAACCAAGTTGGAAATAAATTCCTCGATCATCATCAACTAATAGAATTCTGGAAAGAAAAAAAAAAGTTTATAATCATCATAGTTCCCTCACATATTTAAAAGTAACCTTTTTAATTTATAGTTCCTTGTAATTAAAATGCCTATTTATATTTTCTCGCATTTTCATAGGTGATTTCTTTAGTCTCTCGCATTTTCATAGGTGATTTCTTTAGTCTCTCACATTTTAAAAAAATCATCTTTTCAGTCCCAAATTGCTAGTTTTTATTAGGATTAACAATTCGTGTTATATACGAGCAAGGAGGTTCAGGTTGACGAATTTTTGTATTCACACTTTTCAACCATAATTTTATATGTTTGATTATTTGTGTTGATATTTTTAACCCTTATCTTATTTAACAATTTAATTAGTCATATCGACATTTTGAACCCTAACTCATTGTGTTATATTAGAAATTCCCCGTATTTGTATTCACGGGTTCGGATTGGTGGACTCGCGTGTCAATATTCCAAACTCGGGCTTTACCTGTTTAATAATTTGTGTCGACATTTTCAATTTTAGCCCATTTATATCGTGTCAAGTTTGCGTCGTATCATGTCATTAGTCGCCGGCCCTAATTTGATGATGGACTAAAAAAAATTATTTTTCAAAATGTGAGGAACTATAAGTATACATTTTAAAATTTAAATGTGAAAGACAAAAGAAATCACCTTGAAAATATGAGGGATTAAAAGTATGCATTGTAAATGATATGGACTAAAAATGCTATTTTTAAATATATGTGGACTACAATTGTAGCAATTACTTGAAATTTAGAGTTGAACTTCTGTACATCATTATTAATACAATCTTTCTCAGTACCCTTTCTGGCATTTGATTCCAGTATTGGGGTCGTTCTTACTGTAGTTTTATCAAAGTTATCAGTGTGGCAGCAAATTTTGACACGCTAAATTAACACGTTAAAAGCGATATATTAATTTGTGTTAGTGAAAATTAACGTATTAAAAATGACTCGTCAATTGATATTCAGTTCAAATGTTCATGTAAAAATTTAAAACAAGTTATGAAAGGTAAACTATAGTTGAAATCTTGGATTCAACCAAGATACGTTACAGTCCTTAGATTGCCAAAGTATGCAGGTAAATGTGTCACAATAAAAAAATAGTGTGAGAACAAAGTTCAAATAATTTCTTTTATCAGTCTTAACTTACATCTCAAAAGGCATTTTGAATTAAATTATGTAAAGTTTACATAAAAAGATTGTTTGATATTTTATTTTTGTTTACATTTCTGGAAATGAGATTTGAACTAAATTCAACCTATCTTTTGAGTTTTGACTCATACACAGTTATATCTACTCTTCTTGTTTAGAGGGAGTATTATTATTAACTTTTGGACTAAATTAACACACAAAAGTTACAAATACTTCATCCGTTCCATTAAAATGATTTTTCTCGACTTATGCACAACTTATTATAAATGTTAAGTGTTAAAAATAGAGTAATGATACATAACTCAACTAATCTCCTTAACTTTCTCATAGCAAGTGATGTGTAATGCATTCATTGGTCAATAATGTAATATTAAAATATAGCCAAGAAAATGTAACACCTTACTTGTTATGTGAGAATTGATGACATAGGCTAAATTGTGTATATTACTCGTAAAAATATTAAAAGTAAATTTTTTAAAGGAACAATAAATATTTTTCAAAATATTTCAGTTGTCACATAGGGAGTAATAATTAACTGTAACTTCGTAATGTTTCTCACTCATACTTTTCTTTAATCTCAGGAGACACCAACCATTAAGCAAAGAAAGAAGCGGGAAAGCTACCCAACACCAAACTGATTACCAACGCCTTCCCATTCTTCCATAACAGAAGAAGAAATGCAGAATCACAGAATCTTCATATCCAATTCCATGAAGCAACTTCAATTCTTTCTCCTCTCGTCTCAAATTGTTCTTCTTCCCTATAAATTCATCTACACAATGATGTCTTCTACTTCATCTTTGAAGATCTCTCAAACCATTGTTATTTCAATTTTCAATACCAAAAGAAAAGTACAACAATGTCATTGCCATTGCCGTTGGCGCCTCGGGATCGCCCCAGAGTGGTCGTCAATGGAGTTCAGAGAATGAGAACTTACCATTACTACTGGTGTCGCCACTGCCAGAGATCAATCCGAACCACCACGACGGACCCTTCTGAAATCGTATGCCCCCGCTGTTTCCGCGAGATCAGGTACGAACTCGATATTTCCAGGCCTCTGCTCTCGCTCTCGGCGATAGATCAAACACCTTCTTCTGGATTGCTGGATGCGCTATCCCTAGAGCTCGATCCATCACTACGGAACCACCAGAACGACCTCGACGGAATTCAACAGCGGCGGCGTCAGGCCAGGGTTTTAATTCAGTTCATCGGCCCCGATCAGCCTCCGGCTCCGACGCATTTTCCACGACGTTCAAATACAAGAGAGGCAGCCCTTTATGATGAGGATGGGATGGAAGGGCTAATACAGGAACTGACTCAAAATGACCGGACCGGACCTCCTCTGGCGCCGGTTTCCGTCATCGAAGCCTTGCCGACGATTCTCCTTACCCAAATTCATCTGGACATCGATTCGCATTGCCCTGTGTGTAAAGATGAGTTTGAGGTTGGGGGAGAAGTGAGAGAGCTGCCGTGCAAACATTTTTACCATTCCGATTGTATTCTTCCATGGCTGCAACTTCACAAAACTTGCCCTGTCTGTCGTTTTGAGATATCAGGTTTATGCAACAGCGGAAATAATAATACGCTAGAAGAAGGGCAAGGCGATAATTTCCATGAACAAGAAGAAGAAGAGGTGATGAGTTCTTCTCGCAGGAATTGGATATCGCAGCTGTTTTCTTGGTGGCCATTCAGCATTTTGTCAAATTGGGCATTCCAGTTTGCCAATTCCATTGAGAACAGAGATGCTGATCGATCATCGAGGTGAGGGTTTAAGATTAAGAACTAATTATCCCTGAAAATACTCAAAATTAATCTGCAATAATAAAATTTTTCAGGTATGATCTTCTGGTGTCTCATCTGGTTCAATACACAGGTTTCGATTTCTTGCCTTAATGTGATCCTAACTACACAGGTAAGTTCTGCCTCACTTCACCATGTTCCATTGTATATCTAAGCATTTTAACCAAAAAAAAAAACCTTTAAAAATGGCATTGATGCTACAGAGATTCAAGATTAACAGTTTTGAGGTATGAACTGATATCCTGAAACTCAAATCGTTGGTTAAAAATGGCTAGTTTAGGTGGGATGGTCATCAAATTATTGAGTTTTCTCTATTCATTTATTCCATTATGAAGTTGAAAATGTTTGCATGATACTTACAGATTCGATCTTACAGAGTGAGTGAGGATGTTAAGGTTAAACACAATCATTCATTCCCTGTCATTGTAATAAACAAATCATGTAGCTGGATTAGATGAGTAATGAAGGGCCAAAGAAAGAAGATTTAAGCACTGAAGATTTTAGCTAACAGAAAGAAACGCCTCAAGCTGCTGTATTTATTTGTAAAGAATGTACTCAAAAATCCTGTAGCAGTTTGTTTCAAGATGAAAATCAAAATTCAGAACTCAATTTCGCATTTACTCTTTCGGTTTTTTTCTTTCTTGTTGTTTTGGGAAAATTCTTGTTAATGGCGCAATAAAATTCAAAATTCTCCAGAGGGATGTTAACAAAAGTATAAGGTAACAACTTAGTGCACGGAGATATTCATCCTTAGCTAAAATTTTAAGCATAAAATTCCTACAGCACAACAAAGTAAGATGCAGAGATGCAGCTATGGTTGCAGCTAGACAAAAACAGGTAAGTGCTTCGTGTTACTTCATTATTATGAAGTGGAATGCTCTTCATGAAGCGGATACCTACCTAAAGCACCCTTTTAGTTAATGTCAGTACTTTGTATCATCTGTTACAATATTGCTGTTTGTCCTTCACCTTGTGCCTTGGAGGATGAAAGATGGTTTACCAGTGAACCGCAAATTTGTCTCAGGAACAGGCTGAAAAAGAGAAAGAAGAGCTAGAAAAGGATCGTTGAAGAGAACAAGAGAAAGGCAGAAGAAGCCCAGAGGAGGGAGGTGCTGCAGCAGCAGAAAGAGGAGGCACGATATCGTGAACTTGAAGAGCTTCAAAGACAGAAAGAAGAGGCTCTGGGGAGGAAGCTAGAAGAGTCAAATTGTGATTCATTTACTTCTCGTACACTTACTAACAAAATTATATATACTTCGAAATTAATCTACCTTTGAAAAGTAATAACTTTAGTAAAAAATAGTGAGAACTTACTTAATTTAGGTGTTGTATCTTGAACTCTTAAAAACTTTTATATTCTCCAAAATAGGATTCTTCTAGGGCTGTTCTTTTGTTTTTGATTTTTATTTTAACATAATATATTATAATTATTTTTTATTATTTTCAATACAATTTTTTTACTATTCAACTATATTTTTTACATTTTCAACAATAATTTTATATTATAAAATTATTTTTTAAAAATATATTTTCAAATTGTTTTCAAAACAATAAAAAAACATATGCCCTAATGAAACATAAGGAGTACCTTTTATTTATATTTTTTACTTTTTCCTTTTTCCTTTTTCGAAACCATATTCTGATTTGGGGGTGCTTGCCCAAATTGAAAGCAGGCTGGCCCAACTATGATCGGGCAGAGTCCAGTAGATTCGGGTAAATATTCTGAGCCCAAACCAACCCAACCGGAGCAAACCGCCAATCTGGATTGGGTTAAATTTTTTGTCGCCTTGTTCCGCCATCATCTTTCCGTCTCCGTCAAAACCCCAACCTCTCCCCAACTCCCATCTTTCCTTCTCTCTCTGCTTCTTCTTCAACTCGCTCAGAGAAGAAGAACAAGAACGAGGAAATAATTCCTCCATGAAAATCTCCCCCCGAGCTCCAAATTGAGCCCTAAATTTACGTATAAACACGCACTGACTGGAGAGAGGCGAAATGTCTCACACGATTTTCCAGACTTCTAAAATCACGCCCATGTATGCGCCAAGAACCTTATCGTCGTCTAAAATTCCGTTTTTGCCCCCTTCCACGGTTCCTCTCTACCCGCTTCCGCCGCCGGCGCTCGGCAAGCTTTGCAAGTCTCTCGTTGTTAAAGCCTCGTGTGCGCCGTCGCCGGATGCTTTGTATGGGACGGACGCCGTCTCGCAATTGGAGAGGTGTTTCCAAGCTGCGCCGGCCGCGGCTTCGGCTTTGTCGTCTTCGTCTTCGTCTTCTCCGGTTATGAAGAAAGATTTTGGAGCGTTTGGTGCTGTTACTTTAGAAAAATCGAAGCTTGAGATGACGCAGAAGCAGACCAAGTCTAGCCCCGAGGTTTGTTTTGTCAAGAACTTGTTTCATTTCATTAGTCAATTTTCTCGTTCCCTAAGTTATCTTGTTAGTTATCATCTAAATAGTGAATGATCATGACTTTTATTTGCCCTTTTATAGTGATTTTTTTTTTTTTAAAGCTTTTATTTTGCGTTGCCTATTTGAAGTTCCTTAATGTTCATTCACGATAATTAGCTGACATAAAGAGGATAGAAGCGGCTGATTTAGTTGTTTGTATAGGCCGCCTGACACTAAATTAGGACTTGAGAGAAGGTTTGCATCTAATTAGAGTTATTGGAACATTCTGGAATTTTTCATTCCTAGTAGATTCACTTGTAGCTGAGTTTGTGTTGCAATTTTTTAATACAAAGTGGTATCTTTGAGTATCAAACTTTCAAGATTATCCAGTTTGCGTTTTCGATTATTTACAGAGTGATATTCTAATTTTGCTACACATTTGATGTTTAGAATGTTTGATTTTTTTACTTTATGGCAGCTGGCAACTGGTGGAGGAGGTGGTAATATGGGAAAGAATATTAGTCATGGAGGTGGTGATGGAGGTGATGATGATGGAGATGATGATTCTTACTTTGATGACTTTGATGATGGTGATGAGGGGGATGAAGGTGGACTCTTTAGGAGACGAATACTTTTTAAGGAGGTAACACCATCGCAAACAGACTAAAGTGTGCTTCTGTTACTTTGACTAATTAAGCATTGTTGGTTTTGACGTTCATAAAATTGTGTGCTGCAATTTGTAGCTATTTGATCGTAAATTTGTTGATGCGGTTCTGAACGAGTGGCAGAAGACAATGATGGATTTGCCCGCTGGCTTACGGCAAGCTTATGAAATGGTAATTGTGGTTCGTAAATGATTATCTGTAGTAGTTTGGGGTTAGTTACTGATTTTTTGGTTGCATTCAGGGTCTGGTGAGCTCTGCTCAGATGGTGAGATATTTGGTAATTAATGCCAGGCCTACAACTTCAAGATTCATATCTCGGACACTTCCTCAAGGATTGTCCAGGGCATTTGTTGGAAGGTAAATTTAGCAAAACCTCTATTTTTATAACTGATTGTTAGCCTTTTCACAGTCTTCAATCTAGTATTTCACAAAACCTTCTCCAGTTTCCCCTTTGCTACCAGACCCTTATCCTCCTTTTAAGTGTTTGCTAGGAAAAAAAGAGTCACTATACTACTAATTAGGATGGGTAGTGCTCTGTTTTTCAGAGTTGCTTCTTTTTTCTTTTCCTTTTTTTAATAAATTTATTCTTTTGAACTTGCCCCGTCTTAATTGCTTGGCTCAGATTATTTGCACTTGTTTAAATATTTTTTGGCCTTTTAGTTACTTCTTGTTTTAGCATGACATGATCTTCTATTGAGATTTCTAGGAAAACTTTTTGATAATGATGAAATTCATTTAGAGGCTCAGGTTTGTCCTCCTAGTTTGCTTTTCTGATAGTCTTTGATTTAATCTTCTCTATTACTGGCAAATGAGAGTTTTTAGAAAATAGACTGAGTTAGATGTGGTTCTGACTAGTGATATCTTTCAAAGTGAAAGACTCTTGATGGTAAAGTGACATTCTGTTTTCAGTTGCATGGCACATTTGATCTTATTTTTTCTGATGTTAGACCAATAACATAGTGGGATAAAGGCTTAGTTGTTGTTATTAATTGACTAATAACGTATGTGAGTTTTTAACTTAGGATGTCTTGCATGTCTGATATCACGTACACCCCTGTAGTCTTTAAATATTGTGTCTAGATTTGTAGATTGATCTTCTGGTTTGATTCCCAACTTGGCACTTCTGTGTTAACTGATTTATAGCTCCCAATTTTATCAGAAATAACTGCTTGTATGTGACCCCTTTTATTTTTTCTGAAAACTTGTCCTTCTGGATATTAGAGCATTAGATTTTGAAATCTCAAGGTATTTTGCTCTGGGTGTTGATAATGTATCCATCACTTCCAAGTACACTTATTTATCTTTTTTTAATCTTCTTTTTAACATTTTTGCTGTAAGGGGAATAATTATTCTCCCAGGTTTTCTGTACTTGTAAATGATATTTCCTTAATGTCTATACCTTCTGTTTGTGTACAGGATGATTGCAGATCCAGCTTTTCTTTATAAGCTACTTCTGGAGCAAGCAACTACCATGGGTTGCTCCGTTTGGTGGGAAGTGAAGAATCGCAAAGAGAGGTAAACACTTATATTTACCATGACAATGCAATTGTACCCCTTATGATTTTACTGAATTCCTCTTTCTTAATGAACTTTCTTTGGTTATGTTAGGATTAAGCACGAATGGGATCTTGCACTTATGAATGTGCTGACAGTAACCGCGTGCAATGCTATTGTTGTCTGGTCGCTTGCTCCTTGTCGGTCTTATGGGGACACATTTCGATTTGATTTACAAAATACATTGCAAAAGCTTCCAAACAATATATTTGAGAAAAGCTATCCTCTTCGAGAATTTGACTTGCAAAAGAGGATACATTCTTTCTTCTTCAAGGCTGCAGAATTGTGTATGGTTGGATTGACTGCAGGTGCTGTCCAAGGATCAGTGTCAAATTTTGCTGCTAGTAAAAAGGAGGGCAGGTAATTATTTAAATTTGTGTGTGAGATAATGCTGTTTCTTCTGTGTGTGGTCGGACTGTTCATATTATTAATGAGCTTTCTCATTCTCTTGATAGGTTATCTGTTACTATCCCCTCTGTAAGCACTAATGCACTTGGTTATGGAGCTTTCCTTGGTCTATATGCAAACTTGCGTTATCAGCTACTATTCGGATTTGATAGAGCAGTTGTGAATTATTTTGATGTCATCGCTGTGCCTCTATTCCTTAGTACGGCCTTGAGGTATTTCTTTCTCCATGTTGCAGCATTCAATTGTGCTAGTGTTATATTGTTGAACAATTTTTTCCATTTGTTAGAGCCGCATGAATATGTGTATGCTTGTTGCCAGCATTCAATAAAATTGTTCTGTTGACTGATTCCTTAAAATTGTTCATTTGTTCATCTTCGTTTTTATTTTTGTTTTACTTTAGCATGGTAAGTATCTTGGGTAAGATATTGATTATTGTGATAATAGTTGACATTTTGGTTCCATTTTATAGACCATGATTTGTTTTGCTATGGTTTTAGCTTATTACTACCATCGACCATGTTTGCCTGTTTTGAACCAAACTTCCCGTATGTTTTACTGGGTTACGCCTGGAGAAATCTCCCAGTTGCTTCTCTGTCGAAAGTCTTGTAACCCTTTTTGAATGCCTTTTCGGTTTATTAATTGGTGATTTCAATGCTTGTAGGGTATTGAATGTTCAGTTAGGAGAAACATCAAGGCGGTCATGGCTAGGCATTGAGGTGGATCAGCTGGCCCAATCAGAAGATCTCCTGAAGGTGTACAATAGACCAGCAGAAAGTGTAAACGAGTCATCGTCTTCTTCCAAGTGGTTCATATCCAAAGGCGCCATTGTTTCAGGCCTTGGTCTTCTGGGCATTAAAACGGAGCATAAAGAATCAACAGCAGAGGGCGAAGCACCAACTCCCCCCAAGGTTCGGCGGAAGAGAGTGGTCCGGAAAAAGGTGGCAAGTAGTGGAGTATAGTTCCAAAAACGATGATTTCATTTTTGCAGCTTGTTATCTGAATTCTGGAGGATGAATTTTTGGGTTCGGATTGGAGGGTTCTTTATAATTTCAAGGATTTTGTGGAAGCCAAATCAGCGGGATATGAAGATGTTGGGGAATTTTATTTTAGATTTTTGGCAGAGTTGTTTTGCTAATTTTTGATCGGTGCCTATACAATTTAAACAATCGAAATGATGGGAATTCTAACTCATTTCAAATGTCGATTTGGTGGATGTAGTAATTGTAATTTCGCTGTAATTTTCTTTCAGTAATAAAATAGATTAGTAGAGTATAATAATATTATTATTTGTATTTTTGGTATAACAAAACTCATCAATTGTGTTAAAACTCTTACCGAAGGCCAAAAATCATTCTATCTTTCAATGCGAAAAGAGTAAGAAACCCCATCAAATGTTTGTTTGAGTTTTTCCCCAAACGAAAGTATGGAACCTACTTCCCAGTACTCGAAACAACTTTAGAAGCTGAAAATGAAGAGAGACCTCATCCTGGTCATGCTCCTAACAACAATCAAGAGGAAAACTTTTCTTTCCTAAATCTACTCACACAAACAAAGTTGTATGTCATTTGAGTCGGTTATAGAATGAGTTATGCTATAATTGGAGATGAAGGGGTTTCCCCTTTATGATCAGTGCATAATTGGAGATGAAGTTGTGCGTCATTCGAGTCGGTTATAAAGTGAGGGATGCTAATTGGAAGTGAAGTGGGTTTCCCCTCTATGATCAATACCTATAGAAAAAGTTGTCAATATCTCACTACATAACACAGTAGGAAAAAATTGAGAAATGAAACGTTTCTACAGCATATAAGGTCGATAAGGTTCCTTAAGGCTATTAGTTGAAATAAAATAACATGAATTAAAGAACCCAAATCGGAGAGTAGCTTTTACTTGGGACCTTGGGAGTAAAAGCTGACGGCTGAAAAGAAGACACATTATGTTCTCTTGTGATTATTTTTCAAGCATTATTACTTTTTTTTTCAAAATTTTATACAAAGAAATAACTTTTTTTTTAAGAATTAAAAATTAAAAATTTTCTCTAAATATCTATTCACATAAATTTAAAAAATAACATAATTATTACTTTTCTTATATCTCACTTACACAATTTTTCAAAAAAAATTCCTCTAAAAAATTTCTAAAAAAAAGAACAGAGCCCGTCCATTTGGTCTTTCGTTGTTCAGTTTCTCCTTTGTTTTTCTTTTGGATTTTTTCCTTGATGTTTTTTGTGGGGCTTAAGAATACCAACATACTCAAAAAAATTTTATTATTCTTAGTCTATAGAAAACAAAAATACCAAATTCGTTTTCTCAAAAGAGAAATTTATTAAAAATATGCCTTGAAAAACGAATTTAGAGAGTTCGTTTTCATCAAAAACCGAAATTGCGGGTCTCGCGTTTCCACGAAAACGAAATCCCTAAATTCAGTTTTTAACGAATTTTTTTATTAAAAAAAATTAAATTCGAAAAATGAATTTGGTTTCTTTGGTCTTAAAGAGAAATATAAAAGTTGTTTATTTGTTTTTGAGGAAAAGATCGGAAGAGGAAAAAAACAGAGACGCATGAAGCATCAATTTCCTTCAGGTTCGAACGACCGTACCGCCGCCTCCACGGACTACCGGCTGATTCGGCGCCACCTCGACGCACGGATTCACCTCGCCGGCCCGACGCTTCGTTGTCCTCGGTATCCCCTTATTTTGCAGTGGTGACTGGCGATTCAGGCCGTCTGTTGTTCGTTGCTCCAACTCTGCTTCAGGTTTGTTCTGTCTTTTGTATTGTTGTCAATAATTTGGGTTTGTCTGTAACATTGTTCACAAAACATCATGCTTCAATTTATGGAGAAATAATTTGCGATTTCCTTCAATTGATTCCGTTTGGTTATCTATTATTTTGCTGTTTGGGGAAATGGGAAGACATGAAAGAATAGCAAAAGAACCGGGAGAATTTGCTGAGAAAAAGTGACAACGGTTTTCTGGGTGATGTTGGAGGATGAGAGGCCGGTTTGTCTTGCTATTTTTGTTCCTTCGCTTCATATGAGTATTATAGATAATTACAGCAAAGAATCATTCCAATTCCAATTATAATTCAAATTTTAGTCAGCCAAAGGATTGCCAAGCTCCAAACTTTCATACACTTTTGTATACGGAAAAAAAAAGGATAATTTTGGTGTAAAAAAAAGGGAGGGGAAGAGGTTTTCGGGGAGGGACAGATTTGCCTCTCGTTTGAGGACAAGGGAATGACTCATGTGATGTTCAATTAGGTCAGTTTCAATTATTTTCATGAATTGATTTTGTTATGACAGTGACGATGTACAACACTCGCACTATCAAATTCACTCTTAAAGTTCTGTATATGAAACGTAGGTGCTTTGTTTGCAATTTGTGGTCATTGAAAGCCATATGTTTAGGCAACGGTAATTGGCTTCATTTGGTTATATTGGGTAATTTTGTAAACAAATTTATGCGGGTTTTTTTGAAAAGATGACAGTTTTGGATAATTGGTTTTACTCCCGCCTTTACTTTCTCTATTTCGATATCAATTTGTCCCTCATTTATCTTTTTTTTAATTTTATACTTTTTAAGCTTTAATGTTTTAATTTTATGCTTCTAATTTTATTTTAATTTACGTCAGTAGGTTGAAAGTTTCCATCGCGACTCCGGCGCCGGCAAATCTGATTGGCCCTTCTATGTGTTGACCACGAAGCAAGCACACCCGCGAACTAGCGAAGGCTGAGAAGCAAGCACACTGCATACTGTTTCTTTGCCCCTTCTCTCAGTTATCTGTATTATCGGTGTCGGCAAGCTACTACTGCGTCTTCGATTCTTGTGAACTCAACCAGTCAACCCTTTCAGTAAGTATTTACTATTGATTGCCTTTATTTATGCAATGGAACTTTCAGTCTTGCAATGGATAAAAGCTTTGTAAATGGCATTAAAAGGGAAATATGTAGATTGCAATGGATAGAATTTGAAACGGAAGTTAAATAATTTTGGTGTGCTCTGCTCTGCTTTAATTGACGAAGAGACCCACGTGCTCTGCTTTGCTTTAATTGCCTTAATGGAACTTTGCTTTGCTGCCACTTCTGTGTTTGGGTTGCTCCGTGGAGAAGAGACCCACATTGGCTTAGCTTTAATTGCTTTAATGGAACTTTGTTTTCTATATTTTGGGAAATT
This sequence comes from Leptodermis oblonga, assembly GCA_016801395.1. Taxonomy (NCBI): domain Eukaryota; kingdom Viridiplantae; phylum Streptophyta; class Magnoliopsida; order Gentianales; family Rubiaceae; genus Leptodermis; species Leptodermis oblonga. Next base: position 42,669,314 of record CM028755.1, read on the forward strand.
TTTTTTTTTTGATTATTTTGATACTTATATCAAGCAAAACTTCCCCCAACCCCCTTTGTTTTCTTATTGTTTCTTATCAAGCAGCCCCTCCAACCCCCACCCCGTCTTCTATCGGGGATGCTCCCGTAGACTTCGTTCTTATGGTGCATCTACTCCTATCTTTATTGAACTTCTTGTTACTACAGTTGAAGACATCAATGGCAGATGACATGCTCTGCAAATGTTTTGGCCGAAGCAAAACTTCACTTTTCATTTGAGGTTGTCAATGACTGAGCATGCCATTCATTACCTTGGTTGTTGAATCCTAACTGATGTTGTCAAGGGCTAAGGAAACTTAGGAAACTGTCAATGGAAAATGGTTCTTTGCCTAATTGCTTTCATTCGTCTTGAAGAAACTATTTTGAATAAGGTGAAATGTTGTTCAATTGGGCGGTTATATGAATTATATCTCATGAATGTTGTTGCGGTGTGGTTGATTATGTCTAGTTTTGAGTAGTTAAGGGAGGTCAACAATTTTTGGGAATTTTTTGAAATGAAAAAAGGTGAATTAATTGTAATTTTAAAAATCATGTACCAAAATAGTCAAATTGAGTTAAGTAAATTTTCGAGAGTTTTTTTTTTTATAACAGTTATTACCCTCTCTTGATTTGTTGTAAGGCAAATTATAATTACATTTCTCAAATTTTAGTGAAATTACAAATTTATTTATTTTTTATAAAATTATAAATATTATCATTTAAGCCAAGTAAATGAAATTTATTTTTGTAAACTTATTTGCTATATGAAAAAACATTAAACAAATCAAGAGAGGGCACTAACTGTAAAAAAAAAATAGAAGAAGCTTGAAATTTTTTTTTATAATTTCATCCAAACTCAAGGTCAAGAAAAGTGAATGTAATTCACCCATAAACCAGCACAGGAAATCTCCTGTGCACAGAAGATTTCTCCTCATAAACCAGAGCAAACTGGAAACATTAAGGGCCTTATACCATAATTGTTGACCATAGGATAAGTTTGCAATTAGTTTGGATATTGCACTGTAATTATGTCCTTGGTGTTTGGGTTTAGTTCACTTGGGACTAGGTGGTTACAAGGTCAAATTCCAAAACTGGTAGTGATAATTTTTAGGAGCAAGGTAGCAAGAAAATAGGCAGAGCACGAGGAATCCAGCAATGAAAATTATTCCCTCCTAGGGACTCCAGTCTAATAGAGGGCATGTTCTTTTATAAGATTTGAAACATGGTTTGAAACCAAATGAGTTTCAAACCAAAACAAACAAACATGGTTATCAAGGCCCTATTTGGTAACATGTTTTGAAAACATGTTTTGAAATCCCTTTTATTTTATGATAGTTTTTCATCATTCCGAATAATTTTTTTTATATTTTCAACACACATTTTTACATTCTCAATAAAATTATATTTTCAACATTCTCAATAAAATTATATTTTCAACATTCTCAATAAAATTATATTTTCATCATTTTCAATAAACTTTTTTACATTTTCAGCAATGAAAAATTTATTGGGAATGATGAACTTTTTTACATTTTCAACACATTTTTTTACATTTTTAATAAATTTTTTTACATTTTTAACACATTTTTTTACATTCTCAATATAATTTTAATATTATAAAATAAAAGTGATTTCAAAATATGTTTTTAAAACATGTTACCAAACTGGGCCCAAGACAGTTTGCAAAATAGTTTTAAAAAAATATTTAATTTTTATTAATTTTAAAAAAATTCTCAACCCCAGCACCCTCCCCTCCCCTCACCTCACTACCACCACCTTACCGCCCCCTTCTCTCATAATCTCCATTCATTTTCTGAAGGAAAAGAAAAAAAGAAGAATCGTACTAGAAGAAAAATCAAAAACCTAAAAATCCAAATCCAAATAGAATCCAAGGTTGCGGGCGGCGGTGGTGGTTGCGACAGGCAATGGTATATTGAAAATGGGTTGATTGCAAATGGATAAGGAAGCTTTGAGGAAGTACTTGAAGTCCACTTCAATGGCTGAATCACTGAATGCAATTATTGGTCAGTGTAAAATTTTTGTGCCTCCCTTGAATTTAGTCACCATTTCATCACATGGCATTGATATGACTTGGTTGTTATAGCTATTGTCCAATTCCTTGAATCTCCCTTGAAACACATACAACTTCAAAAAATCTTTGATTGATCCCCAGTATAAAAAATAGTGGTCATCAACCACAAAATTTCAATGAATTATTTTTGCAGAGAAAGAATGAAAGTGATCTGAGTCTTGCATATTCCAAAATTGATCCATCCTCACACTCTTCTTCCTTGGCTGCTGGTACATGCATTTTGATGTCCACTCATCATCACCATTAACATTGAAACTTACCACTTGAGATCCATTCAAAGGCGGTAACTTCATTCTTAACCTAGCTTCGCTCAATAGCATAAAAATTAGAGAACCATCCACCTGAGAATTCAGATTGATTAGCACAGTATGTCTTGATCCTCCCTTAAATGTTGACACCAATTTATCCCATGATTTTTGCAAGGACCTTAGTAGGAAATGAGCTGTTAAAGCTTTAATTCAACTCCTTGAGCTTGAGCCATTCATTCTGCATATTGCTGAAATTTCTAGATTTCTTGAATCCTTGAACCAAAAAGCCTGAACAAGTCATCACCTTATACAGAAAATCAGAATTACCAACCCTCTGCACTTCATGTAATTTATTCCTGAAATCATAGCTCCATCTCTGTAGCTGTTTGCAAATACTCAGTTCTTTTAAATAATTCAGCAATGGAAATACCCCATATTCATCCTGTAGTTTAGTTCTAACATCCCTTTTATCAATGAGAGAAACTGCAGTATAAATGCTCTCTGATACCAAGTTCACCTCTCTATAATTGTCCAGAATCTCATACACTTCATGAAAAACCTTATTCCGGCTGCCAAGACTCCCACAAAACTAATTGAGAGTTTGGAAATTAACTCCAAAACTCTATCTATCAAGAATTTCAGCTCATCAATATATTCCCACTCATCAACACTGATATCCTTTAGAACATTACAGTTAGCACTCATATACTTCTTAATCTCAGACATCAACATACTCATCCTATATTAAAAAAAATTATGCAAGTGTTGAAAATTCAAAAAGTGCAATATCCAACAGTACCAAATGAGAGCCTCTATAGAAAGTTTAAACAAGTCAGTATGAACTACTTTGTTAACAAATTTCACTATCTCAAGATTAAAGTAAATCTCAATAAGAAGTTTCTAATTAACAAAAATGCTTCCCACTTCTCTAAAATTTTCTTTCTCAAAAAAAGCCCCTAAAAATCACAGGAATTCTTTCTCTTATTGTAGCCCATTTGCATTTCTCTGACTTCACCATGGAATTTCACAAGATTATCATCTAAACTTTTACATGGAACACCTATTAACCCAACTACCAGCAAAAACAATGAACTATCAATGGAATCAAATTTAGCATCATAATGGCAGCAGTTGTGAATTCCTACCTCATTCCATACCAATTTTAGCATTAAAAAGATAGTTCCACCTCTAAGCATCGTAGCACTTTGAACCCATCCAATCACTTGCCTAAATTTAACTAATTCCAGTTTTGAATCAGTAGTCTCCCATTTAAAATTAGTTCCCCTTTTAATTCTCATTTCCGACATCAAGATCTCTATAGAAAGTTTAAAGAAAACAACACTGCTAGCATCTTTGAAACAGCTCCACAATGAAGTATCCATTGAATTCAACTTTCCATTCGCCTATATAAGCCTAAAAAATTCTGGCATATCACGTACCTCCAAACAATAACAAATTCTATAGCAGAACCTCGGAGATTTCATAAAAATTTTAAGCCACAAATATAACTTATTTAAAAGCTAATCCCAATGTTTTCCACTTGGAACCACTGAAACATAGAGGACTGAAAAACATGGGTGCATTAGAGATGTGCATTACTACCTAGTCCAATTGCTACTCCAAATACGACAATAACTATGCTTGCATATATAGAGTCAACTATATAGATCATAGCATGCTCTATCAAACACATTTCTTGATTTAAATAGTGATAGATCGTGTAAGTTTGAATATTTTCTTTCCAGGTCTATTAGGATCTCTTAAGATCCTCCCGGGATTTTCCCTTGATTATTAGGATACCTTAATTATTAGGATATATTTTTTTTGGGATTTATTCAGAATTTGGTATTTTGGAATAATTGAGATTCTTCCTTAATTTAGTTTAGTTTGGGGAGAAAGTTTGCTGACACTATATATATATATATATATTATAATTTGATGAATAAAATACACAGATTTCACGATCAGTACAGCCTTAATCTATTATGGTATCAGAGCCATCGTGCTCTTGAAATTAGTTTCCAAAAGCCTTTCATGGCTGGGACTAGTGATTTAGAGAAGAAGAGCTCGCCCTACCTTCTCACATCCCATGATAACCCAGGGAACATCATCACCCAGGTTCAACTGAAGGGCAAGAATTAAGAAGAATGGGCTAGGGCGGTTCGAACCGCACTCCGAACAAAGAAAAAATATGGGTTCCTTGACGGCTCGATTGGGCAGCCGGGGGAGAAATCACCCTATCCTGAAGATTGGTCGACTGTTAATTCAATGATTGTCTCATGGATCTTCAATACCATTAAGTCATCGTTGCGATCAACCATATCACACAAGGAGAATGCTGGTGAGTTGTGGGAAGACATCAAGCAACGCTTTTCGGTTGGTAACGGACCGAGAATGCATCAACTAAAGTCTGATCTATTACAGTGCAAGCAAAATGGCGAGCCTGTAGTCAGATACTTCGGCCGTCTTAAGTGCTTGTGGGACGAGGCGGGTGGAATTGACAAGGCACCTATTTGTTCATGTGCAGGTTGCTCATGCAGTTTAACTGCAGAAGTGATGAAGCGCAGAGAAGAAGAAAAATTGCATCAATTTCTGATGGGGCTTGACCATGATCCTTTTGCTACTATTCGATCAACAATCCTCCAATGTGAACCATTACCATCGGTAAACAAAGCCTACTCGATGGTGATCCAAGAAGAAAGAGTGCGCACTATCACTCGTGTTGCTGCAGAAACCCATGACCCCATTAGCCTTGCTGCTCGGGCAACTGTTGGGGGATTGAGGAATTCCAAGGGCGTGAAAATAGACTCAAAACGTAGTTTGCACTCATTGCAACAAAAAGGGGCATCTTAAATCGGGTTGCTTTGAACTTAATGGCTATCCAGAATGGTGGGAAGAACGACTTAAAGGTGAGGGTCCTGGCGGAGGTGCACCTAAAGGAGCTTCCCAACTAATTGGAAAAATTGGTGCTGGGCAAGGGAAAGTTCCAGCAAAGACCAACTCTGCTCAGGTTGTTGTGGGTAACATGAAAGCTGGAGTGAACGAGACAGATGTCGGAATGATGCCTAGCCTCTCTCAAGAAGAGTGGGGTGCTCTTTTGAACCTACTCAATGAACAATCGCAAAAAGACGGATTGAGGCTTAGTGGTAAGAGAACTGATTTATCATGGATCATTGATACATGTGCTTCTCATCACATGACGAGGCATTCTGAGTGTCTGATTGACGTTCAAAATATGAAACCGTGTCCAGTTAGATTGCCGAATGGGGAGGTCACTTAAGCAACCAAGCGGGAAACTCCTGACTTTGGAAAAAAAAATGAAACTTCGCAATGTTTTATTTGTGCCTGATCTTGACTGTAATTTAATTTCTGTACCTCAGTTATTAGAAGACCAAGATGGGTCAGTTTTGTTTACTAAAAGATTTTGTGTGATTCAGGACCACACTACGAGGATGCCAATTGATGCGGGTAAGAAGAGCGTGGGGCTATATCTTCTGGCTGGAGTTGAGCAAGCTCAAGCGTGCAAAATTTCGCGGCTGGAGTCTGTAGAAATTTGGCATCGAAGACTAGGTCACTCATCTTCAAAAGTGATTAAATCGATTCCTTAAATGCTCAAACTCCAATCGTAGTGGATTCGAACGGGAGACTGAGGTTATAGAACATGCTGCCACTGATGAGCTAAAGCCCAAACCACAGGGCCGTGGGCATCGTACCAAGCAACCCTCCACAAGTCTAAGGGATTTTGTGACTCATACAACTTGCGCTAGCCCCTCGCACGAGCCCGACCACCAATCGCGCCTCTCAGGTACTTGTTATCCTCTTGCAAACTATGTAAACTGTGATAGATTATCTGCACAACATATTGCTTTCTTGGCAGTTGTCACTGCAGGAAGTGAGCCAACAACATTTGCAGAAGCTGTCAAAGATGCAAAGTGGCGTGAAGCCATGCAAAAGGAGATCGATGCTTTGGAAAACAATGAAACTTGGACAATCACAGATCTCCCTCTCAAAAAACGAGCAATAGGAAGCAAATGGATCTATCGAATTAAATACAATGCTAATGGTAGCATTGAAAGATACAAAGCCATGCTCGTGATTCATGGTAACCGCCAGATTGAAGGGATAGACTACAACGAGACATTTGCACCCACGGTAAAGGTGGTGACTGTACGCACATGTCTGGCAGTGGCATCTGCATTTGGATGAGAGCTGCATCAAATGGATATCCACAATGCATTCCTTCATGGAGATTTGGAGGAAGAAGTTTATATGAAGCTTCCACCCAGGTTTGGTGAAAGTGCATAGGGCAAGGTATACAAACTCAGAAAGTCCCTTTATGGTCTGAAACAGGCACCTCGTTGTTGGTTCGCCAAATTGTCTCATGCTTTGACCGAGTTTGGATTCCGACAATCCTACTCGGACTACTCATTTGTATACAGACGTGCAGGTGTTTGTCTCAATGTGCTTGTCTATGTAGATGACTTGGTAATTTTTGGCAATAATTCAAATGAGATCCACAAGTTCAAGAGTTATTTGAGTACTTGCTTCCATATGAAAGATTTGGGAAAGCTCAACTACTTCCTTGGTATAGAAGTGGCTCGAAATGATGAGGGTATTTTTCTGTCTCAGCGTAAATATGCGCTAGATATCATTATGGAGTGTGGGCTTCTAGGTGCCAAGCCTACGACCATTCCTATGGAGCAGAATCATAGGCTGGCCCTTTCTACGGGCGAGTTGTTACATGCACGGGAATCTTATAGGCGACTAGTTGGTCGTCTCGTTTATCTAACCATTACCAGGCCTGACATTTCTTACGGTGTGCATATCTTATCTCAGTTCGTGAATGCGCCTCGCAAAGAGCATTGGCTCGCGGGTTTGAAAGTGGTTCGCTACTTGAAAGGTCGCCCTGGACAAGGAATTTTATTGCCGTCAAAATGTAATCTGCAATTGTCGGGCTATTGTGATGTTGACTGGGCAACCTGCCCGATTAGTAGGAGGTCGTTGACTGCCTATTGTGTGCTTTTAGGCGACTCTCTGGTGTCTTGGAAAACTAAGAAGCAGCTGACTGCATCCCGTTCATCAGCAGAAGTAGAATACAGATCTATGGCCTCTACCACTTGTGAACTGAAATGGCTCACTAGCTTGCTCTAGTCGCTTGGTGTGTTTGTTCGGAAACCTGCAAATTTATTTTGTGATAGTCAGTCAGCTCTGCACATTGCGAAGAATCTGGTCTTTCACGAACAGACCAAGCACATTGAGGTTGATTGTCATCTTGTCCGTGATGCAGTCCAAAACGGGAGCATTGTGTTGCAACACTTGCATACTTCCCAACAACCTGTGGATCTCTTGACCAAAACACTTGGGACGAAAAAATTTCACTCGTTACTTGGCAAGTTGGGTGTATCTGACATCCATGCTCCAACTTGAAAGGGGGTATTAGGATCTCTTAAGATTCTCCCGGGATTTTCCCTTTATTATTAGGATACCTTAATTAATAGTATATGTTATTTTTGGGATTTATTCAGAATTTGGTATTTTGGGATAGTTGAGATTATTCCTTAATTAAGTTTAGTTTGGGAAGAAAGTTTGCTGACACTATATATATATATATATATATATATATATATTATAATGTGATGAATAAAATTCACAGATTTCACGATCAATACAGCCTTAATCTATTAAGGTCTTTTACGTTTTCTCTCAATTTCCCATCTAGTGTGGTATCCCCTTCTTTCTAATGCATTCACTACTTATTCTTTTATCTAGTATCAATCACCTCAAGGAAAAAAAATAAGAAAGCTACAAGTAGCAACACACAAACTTGGAACTCACATCACCCACCTTATCAGCTGGAGTTTCAATAAAATATTTGTATAGAAGAGGGAGTTCTTTCTTAAATTTCCCTTCAAATGATGAGGATGCACAGCATAACATGAAAAGTGAGTTTAACATTAGTACAAGAGGAAAAAAAAAAAAAAAATTTTCATAAGGCAAAATACTATTAGAGGCAGCAATAAGTTAATTTTCTCCATTTATATTCTTCAAAGAATTTACATGTAAGATACACAGATGCAATACACAAAAGTAGTACAATGTCCAGCACAGTGAGTTCGAAATAAGATAAAAGGAAACACTAAACCAAGCAAGAAACACCATGCATTAAAATTATCCAGGACCCTTGGCCTCAGATTACATCTCATTAGAGCATATTAAAACAGAAGTAGAAATTTTCTGTTCAAATTGATCTACACACAAAATTATATTTCTACATCTCTAAAGGCCTTTGCACTAAAATAGTTAATTCGTCACCGTTTAGTCCATTCATGTTTTTATTATTTTTTTTAAATAAAAAAAAATTTTAAGTGAATTTTCCAATATAACGTATGAGGTATATTAAAAAGGTAATGTTATGGTCAAATACCTTATTATATGGGCAAATTTGCAGATGTTTACTTATAAATTATTTTGAACTGTAAATTATTGCACTGATATCACCCTATAAAGGACCAACATCTAAAGGTTCCAGGATTGCTGCCAACTTCATCCAAATAAGATATATATGCTCTCTGCCTCACAAAGACGCAATAGCTGTTCATATATATTTATGACATGCAATTTTTAAAGAGAAAAACAAAAAATAGAAACTTAAGCTAAAGTTATATTATATGATTGAAAAGGTCATTAATTATGCAAGAGTAAAAGTATAAATTTAAACAAAACTGCTAGTTTTAACATTTTCCGTCCACTTTACATCATTCGGAAAAGCAAAGGGGGTTAATCGTAACTTTTTAAACTATAGAGGGTCATCGATAACTCTCGCAAATTAACTCTTTGTAAAAGGAACATAGCCGACGTATTTTCGAAAATAAAAGTATATTTTGAGCTAAAAAAAGTATAAATACATAACCATAAAGTAAGGCAAAATATAAGTCCATAATCGCCCGTTCACTCTTTAACTAATGGCAAGTGAGTCTTTGTTTATTCTTGTAATTAAAGTTGTTGGTCTTTTGTTTTCGTGACAAATACTACCATTAGTATACTTGCTAGTTGTTCTGCTTCTTATCTCCTTTGTCTGCCACAAGTCTACTTTGTCTTTTCTCTTCAATCTTCTCATTCCTTTCGGTTTTCTTTTCTCAGAGAACAAGATGGCCTCCGCCTCCGCCTCCGCCTCCTCCATCGTTACTTGCATTGATACTGCCATTCATGATTTGGGGTTTCTGAAAGAAGGCACTGATTATGATTATGATTATGTTGAAAAGAAGGCGTTCCTTAACCTGGTATTCGGGTTATTGAATCTCAAAACATTTGTTCTTTGTGCCGGAATGTTACCCAACGATACAAGTTTGGGATCCTTCTTGGTAGGGATGGAGGATACTATTTGCAAATGGGCAGAGGTAATTCACCTTCAACGCTCTCAATCTGATCTCCATCCAGATGGTGGTGAGTCGCTTATTATTATGCTTGATAATAAGATCCGATCTGAGTTTGAATCTCTGGATGAAGAAGTAGATGAATGGTACGTTACCCTGTTGGATCACTCCCAAAATTCAACTTCTCTCATTCTTACAGCAGATCAACTCTTGGAAATCATTCTTTGTTTTGTGGACGGTCTAGTGAGTGACTACATCGATCTTAAATTTTGGGTCAATTATGTTTTGCGAGAAGCAATAGAAGCTTTGAGAGAGCAACTGAGATTCCTTTCATGTCTTATCTGGCTTGCTACACTGGCAAGTGTTGAACCCACACAAGATTTCTTAGCTCACTCTCAAATTGTTGCTCTCGAAGCTGCATCCCTCTTTTATGCTCTTGGAGTTAATCAGTGTGACTCTGACTCTGACCGTGAGTTTGAGACTGAGTCTGAGTCAGAAATTCGGTTGAAGATCTCAACATTAGTGCAAAAGATTAAACCTATTAATCCTCAAGTGTATGAAGTTTACACACTAGTCCTAAGTGGTAATGCAAAAATGCTACTTTCTCCACCTGAAGACGTGGATAATAAGGTTACTTCTGCAAGGGAGGTTGTCCTTAATACTCTTATATCTGATCTTTGGGAGATTCTACCACGACTTGATACTTGTGTGGTGGATCAATTGACAGATTTATACGGAGGACTTAGATCCTTGAGAAAGGTTCTGAAGCAGCACCCAAATATGTTCGATTTGAAAATTGGAGCTGTGTTATGTGATGCTGGAGCCTTCATTTGGCCATTTTACCGAACAATTCCAGAAGTTGACCTTGGACTTGGGTTTCAAGATTTGTTTCAAACAATCAAGATTATTCTGGCAGAGGCTGGCGAACAAGATCCACAAACACCAAAATTCGACTTCCCAGGGACTGATGAATTGGGTTTTCTAGATCTTTTATTAGAAAAACTGATGGCATTCACAACTTCCAAAGCTGAACCAATTGCCAAGAGCCATGTTGAAATCATCCAACAAGAACTTGTTTTCTTAAGGCCTTTCGCAAGGGAAATTGTAGAGCTGCGCAGTGGACAGGAGGAATTTCAAGCTCTTTGGGATCGTGTTTTGGCAGTGGCGAACAAAATAGAGAGCCTCATTGACCCCGCCCCGGTGGTTGGTGACCTTCCAGATTCCCTTTCGACATCATTTGATTATGTCCTAAAAGACATTGTGGAAATCAAGGCGGATGTGTTGAATGCGTTTTATGGCAAGAGTCAGGAAATTGATCAAGTCGAGGAAGCAACCAGCAGTAGCAACCAGATGCCATCCCAAAGAATTCCATCAACAGTAAATGAAGTTGTAGGTTTTGACAAGGAGGCAAGATCAATCATGGAGCGGCTCACAAGAGGATCACGGAGTTTGCGTGTCATTGCCATTGTGGGTATGGCAGGATCGGGTAAGACAACTTTTGCAACCAAAGTTTTCAATGATCTTTCTGTTATGCACCATTTTCGAGTTCGTGCATGGTGTACTATTTCGCAAACATTGAACAGAAGGAAAGTGTTACTTGACCTTCTAAATCAAATTCATCCTATGAGTCCTGACACGGCTGAACAAGATTTAGCAGAGAAGCTACGGCGCAGTTTGAAGGGAAGAAGATATCTCATCTTTTTGGACGATGTATGGGAAATAGATGCGTGGAATAAATTGACCATGGATGGTTGCTTATTTCCCGACGATGCTGTTGGAAGTAGAATTATTTTGACAAGTCGTAGTCATAATGCTGCTCCTCGTTGTATGCTCGATCAGGAACCTCATTTTCTTCGTCAACTTGGAAAAGAAGAGAGTCTTGAGTTACTGCAGAAGAAGTTATTACCTCAAAATGGTTGGCCCCTTGATATTTTGGTGCAAATTGCTGAAGTTTGTAAAGGATTACCTCTGACAATTGTCGTTGTTGCTGGACTTCTAGCCACTACAAAGCCAGGGGGTCGGAAGGAAATTCTGGATCATTTAAGCTCGGGCCTTGGATTGGTTAGAGAACGTTGCAATAACACATTGGAGCTGAGTTACAAAACTTTACGGAATGATCTACGGTCATGCCTCCTCTATTTTGGGGCTTTTGGAGAAGATGAAGAGGTTTCAGTTAGAAAGCTGTTTCGTTTATGGATAGCTGAAGGGTTTGTTCATAAAGATGCTGCTGAAGATTGCCTGAAGGATTTGATTGGAAGAAGTTTGATTATGGCTGCCCGTCAAAGATCAGACGGTGGAGTCAAAACATGCCGGGTTCATGATTTGATTCATGAATTTTGTGTAGAGAAAGGCAAAAATGAACATTTTTTCCATTTCCTGAGAGGGCAAGATGAGTTTTTCGCATTTAGTGAGCTGAGCAATGTTCGGAGGTTATGCATTCGCTCTAAGGCAGAGGATTTCGAGCGATCACAGTTGTTTTGTCCTGGTGCACACTCTCTGCTTTTCTACTGCGCTCCAGATGTAGTGGTACATTATTTTGGAAGACCAAAGTTGGTAGATATCTCATTTGTTATTCACGCCTTTAAGCTTCTAAAAGTGTTGGATTTGCAGATTATTCGTTTAGTTAATGGCTTTCCAGATGAAATAGTACTACTTGTTCACTTGGCCTTCTTGGGAATTGGGGGCAGAATCAAGCACATCCCATCATCCATAGCTCACCTCTCCAATTTGGAAACTCTAATTCTGAATACATATTTTGAAGTTTCACTTCCAGGTAGTCTATTTAATCTGCAAAAACTACAGTATATTTACATTCCTTGTGGCGGTATTTTGAGCAATGAAAGTCTTGATAGCTCACCGATATCATATGAGCTGGATAGGTTTTCTGTTGTGGTTATTCCTTCAGCTGAAGTGGTGGGATGGCTTTTGAAAAAGTTTCCAAAACTTCGTAGGTTGAAATGCAGGCTTCTCAACCGTAAGGGAGGTATTGTCGACTTTCAGAGTCAATTGGAATCACTCCATATAACGTACGGTGGAATCAATATATTGGAGTTTAGTTTTCCAAATACTCTGAAAAAACTCACACTGTCATCATTAACTCTGTCTTTGAAGAGTATTTCAGTGATTGGTCAACTGCCAAGCCTTGAAGTTCTGAAATTCTTCCGTGTGAGTTTTGAACATAACACATTGGAAATGAAAGAAGGGGAATTCTCGAAACTTAGATTCATCAAGATAGAGGATGTTAAAGGTTTCAAATGGACAGCTTGCGATGATCAATTTGACTGTTTGCAGAAGTTGGTGTTGATGTCTGTTGACAGTTTGGAGGAGATTCCTTCGTGCTTAGAGAGCATTTCAACACTCGAAGAGATTTATGTCTATAAATGCGATCACGCCGTAATAGAGATGGTGAGACAAATTGAAGAACAACAAGAGATGTTCGGCAATTCAAGTTTGAAGATCAATATTGTATATGAAATCAATATCGATAGCGATTGAAGATTTGCAGGTTTAATTTCTCTTTCTCCTACCTTATAAATTAAATATTGCTTTTGTGTGTGTATGTATTATTACTGAGTTCTCTTGGGTCACTAATATATTAAGCATGAGTTTATGATTTGGGCTAAAAAGTGTGTTTTACTATATGTAGGGAAGGGAAAAGGACAGAAATTGAGAGAAAGTGCTGGAATCGGGACTCCTTGAGAAAGAATAGTCCAATTTGAAGTTTGATAACGAAGAACAGAAGTTTGAAGGATTTCTTGGGACTCTGTGTGTTCCCATCTTTTGAATATTTTTCATATTGCTTTTATTCCTATCGTAATTGTTTTCTTTTATCGTTTCGATCTTATGCTTTTGCTCCCCTAATAACAATTTCTTATGTTTATGATTTTTGTTCAATATGAATTCAAAAAAAGTTTATTGTTAATCTGTAATGTAATTATTACTTAACACTTGATTAATATTCTGAAAATCTACTTTTGCTTGAAAAGGAATGTCAGTTTAGTGGATGTATTTTGGCTGATTTCATTTTAATTCATTAATTATATTTTGGTTTTTCTCTATATTGTAGTTGTTAGTGATGAGGTATACCCCGTCGGGAGTCAGCCAATACGGACCTTAGTGTGAACCTGAGACGAAACCGAACTCGGAGGTGGTCGAACCCTATTAGCACTCCGAAGCTCAAGTTAGAAAACGAAGACAAAAATACATGAATGTTGCAGTATCTAAGCCTTAAGACTCTTTTTTTTTTTCCCATGTCCTTCTTATGAAGATACATATGTTATTTATAGGGATTTGGAGGTCCGGTAATACGCTCTAATTAGTACGGTTATTTTAGAGTCTTTATTGGTAGTTTTCACTTGTATTTAGAGTGTCTTTCTATGTTAAGCACATGATTTAGGAAACAAGACAAAAAGAGAGAAGAGCTGCTAAAATAGTATATTTTCTCAAATGGACACCTGTGAACAGTTCACGTGAACAGTAGCCGAATTTGATGCTGTGCAACGAAGTGGGCCAGATGATTGTTGATGGGCTGAACTACTTCACTTGGGCTTACTTATTTGATGGGCTAGAATCTTATTGGCCTAAGAGAAGCCCAATTGCAATTCCAATTCCAATCCATAGGGGTGATTGAATCAAAGTCCAATTGGAAGAAATCATGGGATATTGCAAAGCCAATTGATTTGGCAATCTCCCAATTTTACTAAGTCTATCACTAGGGCTGCGGCTCTTTCCTTTTCAGGCGCTTGTCGCAATTAATATTTTACTTTTTTAATTAGATGATTTACTTCTTCTACAAGTTAATTAGTTATTTTCTTTTTCTAGTCTTATGAGGAGATTAGTAGAATAATTTTTCATACTTTGTACGATCATTTTCATGCTTTCACAATAGAGAGTTTTGGCTCTCTACCTTCTCTCTCTTAATCAATGTTAATTTCTTTGCTTTTATTTATTTTCTTTGATATAGTTTTATTGTTTTCTTTTCTAGTTAAAGTTCGATCGAAGTTGTTCATTGTGGAGATCTAAGAGTAGCTAACTTGGGTTTAATTGGATAGTGCTAATTAGTTCCCCCAATACATAAATGTTAGAAGTGGCTCATTCGTGGCAAAGCTATCGTGTTGATAGTGAAGATAAAGGTGATAATTTTGTGGTTAGCCCAATAACAACAATTGTTAGTATCAGGTTTTTCTAATTTTTAATACTTCTATTGTTAATTAATAATGTTTGCGGTACTCGCGGCATGTTAGTTAACATAGTTAGGGATATCCCTAACTATGTACTCCCCGCTGCCTCCTTGAAAGAGAGATGTCCTGAACCACTAGACGATGGGGGCCTACTTGTCCAACCGCCATCATACTATGATCATAGTATCATCAGTTTTTTGAAATTGTCAATACTAAGGAGTAGAGAATTTTGGGGCGATTCGTTACTGAGGAATCATTCATTCTAATTGCCATTCGTTGCTCTATATTCCATCTATAACTATTCTATATTATTATTATATATATCTAGTATATCTAGTCTAGAAATCTATAGTCTAGAAATCTATAGTATAGAGTATAGTATTTAATCTAATATAAAAATAAAAAACGAAAATAATAAAAAGGATAGGATTTTGTCATGGAGTCGTTAGTCCAAAAAAGGTGGGATTAAGTTCTATTTCTGTCTCTTTCAGTCTTCTGTTCATTCAGTGTTAAAATAAGATATTCTTATCTCATATTAAAAATGCTAAAAACAGGAAATGGAAATTAAGAAACAATAAATTAATAACAATTCTTGTCATTTTGTTCAGGGAACAAGACAAGTTAAAATAAGGGGGACATCTCTCTTTCATGTTAGTTAACATAGTTAGGGATATCATCCTTTTGCGGGAACTCGCAGGGGGTTATTGAGAAACTAAGGGGAAATTCGGGCTTGTAGTATTCGGATTAGTGAAAACATTATAAACTATTGACACGTGTATTGATAAGGCTAATTTGGATGTTCGAATTAGTCAAACTGTTATAGACGATTGACACGTCTATTAACGAGGCTAATTTGGATTGCAGGACCAGTTATTCATGTTTGCATGAGTATGATTTTACCTTCTGTTTGTGTACAGGATGATTGCAGATCCAGCTTTTCTTTCTAAGCTATTTCTTGAGCAAGCAACTATCATTGGTTGCTATGTCTGGTGGGAAGTGAAGAATCGCAAGGAGAGGTAGACTTATATTTACTATGACAATGCAATTGTACCCCTTATGATTTTACTGAATTCCTATTTTTTAATGAACTTCCTCTGGTAATGTTAGGAATAAGCAAGAATGGGATCTTGCACTTATGAATGTGCTGACAGTAACCGCGTGCAATGTATTGTTGTCCGGTCGCTTGCTCCTTGTCGGTCTTATGGGGGCACATTTCGATTTGATTTGCAAAATACACTGCAAAAGCTTCCAAACAATATATTTGAGAAAAAGTTATCCTCTAAGAGAATTTGACTGCAAAAGAGGATACATTCTTTCTTCTTCAAGGCTGCAGATCGAATTGTGTATGGTTGGATTGACTGCAGGTGCTGTCCAAGGATCAGTTTCAAATTTTGCTGCTAGTAAAAAGGAGGGCAGGTAATCATTTGAATTTTTGTGTTTGATAATGCTATTTCTTCTATCTGTATTTGGTTTCATCCCTGTTGTCTTGATAGGCTATCTGTTACTATCCCCTCTGTAAGCACAAATGCACTTGGTTATGGAGCTTTCCTTGGTCTGTATGCAAACCTGCGTTATCAGCTACTGTTCGGATCCGATAGAGCAGTTGTGAATTATTTTGATGTCATCGCAGTGCCCCTGTTCCTTAGTACAGCCTTGAGGCATTTCTATCTCCGCGTTGCAGGGTTCAATTGCACTAGTGTTATATTGTTGAACAATTTTTTCCATTTATTAGAGGCTTTAGAGCCACATGAATATGTGTATGCTTGTTGCCAGCATTCAATCAAATTGTTCTCTTGCCTCATTCCTTAAAATTGTTCATCTTCGTTTTTTATTTTTGTTTTACTTTAGCATGGTAAGTATCTTGGGTAGGATATTGATTATTGTGATAATCATTTTGGTTTCATTTTGTAGACCATGATTTGTTTTGCTCTGGTTTTAGCTTATCACTACCATCGACCCTGTTTGCCTGTTTTGAACCAAAGTTCCCGTACAATCGAAATGATGGGAATTCTAACTCGTTTCAAATGTCGATTTGGTGTATGTAGTAATTGTAATTTTCTTTCAGTAATAAAATAGATTAGTAGAGTATAATAATATGATTATTTGTATTTTTGGTAGATCAAAACCCATCAATTGTGTTAAAACTCTTATCGATCGAAGGCCAAAAATCATTCTATCTTTCAATGCGAAAAGGGTAAGAAACCCCATCAAATGTTTGAGTTTTTCCCCAAACAAAAGTATGGAACCTACTCCCAGTACTCGAAGCAACTTCAGAAGCTGAAAATGAAGAGAGATTCACCCAAAAAATAAAACGGAATGTCATGATTAGTCGCTTCTTCTTAAGCGTAGATCTCATCCTGGTCATGCTCCTAACAACAATCAAGACGAAAACTTTTCTTTCCTAAATCTACTCACACAAACAAAGTTGTACGTCATTTGACTCAGTTATAGAATGAGTTATGCTATAATTGGAGATGAAGGGGTTTCTCCTTTATGATCAGTGCTTATATTAACAACAGCATGCTTGTGAAAAACTCAAGTGAAAATTTTTTATTAGGAAAAAGTTGTACATCATTCGAGTAAGTTATAGAGTGGGTGACGCTAATTGGGAATTAAGAGGGTTTTCCCTCTATGATTAGTACCTATAGAAAAAGTTGTTAATATCACACTACCTAACACAGTAGGAAAAAATTGAGAAATGAAAGGTTTTTACAGCATGGAGGGTCAATAAGGTCCCTTTAGGCTAATAGTTGAAATAAAATAACATGAATTAAAGAACCCAAATCGGAGAGTCGCTTTTACTTGGGACTTTGGGAGTAAAAGCTGACCGCTGAAAAGAAGACACATTATGTTCTCCAGTGATTATTTTTCAAAAATCATTATTTTTTTTTCAAAATTTTACAAAAAAAAAATAACTTCATTTTCTCAAAAATTCAAAATTAAAATTAAAAAATTTTATCCAAATATTTACTCAAATAAATTCAAAAAATGATGTAATTATTACATTTTTTTATCCCTTACTTACATAATTTCCCAAAAAATTCCTCTAAAATTTTTTAAAGAAGAAATCAAAGTTTCTTCAAGACAAACCAGAAAAGAACAGAGCCAATATTAGTGACAATGGAAAATAGTGCAATTATTTCCTCTGCCCATTTGGTCTTTCGTTGTTCAGTTTCTCCTTTGTTTTTCTTTTGGATTTTTTCCTTAATATTTTTTGTGGGGCTTAAAAATGCCAAAATATACAAAAAATAAGAAACGAAGATGCCAAATTCGTTTTCTCAAAAGAGAAATTTTAAAAAAATATGCTTTGAAAAATGAATTTGGAGAATTTGTTTTCATCAAAAATCAAAATTGGGGGTTTCGTTTTTTCTCTAAAACGAAATCCCTAAATTCAGTTTTTAACGATTTTTTTAATTAAAAAAATTAAATTCCAATAACGAATTTGGATTTCTTTGGTCTTAAAGAGAAATATAAAAGTTGTTTATTTATTTATTTATTTTTTGAAACAAAAGCAGTAACTGCAAATCTAACCTATAGCTAAGTAAGGAACAACAAAATTGTAAAAAGCTGACTAATGGTACATGACTGCTACTGAGTTCGGATGTAGCTCCAAATTTGACTCATGACACCAGTGATCCATGAGATCACAGATGAACAGCTTACATAGCCGACGACTAGTGGCTTTATTATCACCAACTTCTTCAGCAATAATTTCATCCCAGGACCCCAGATTTGAAGTTAAAGATTTCAAAAATAAGGGAAAAATACAACTCTAAAAATAGAGCGGGTTAAACACTGAAATATAGATTTACACAACTCCAAAAATGGAGCGGACTTATTAGAGAGGAAAATGAGGGAAAAGGAGAGAGCTCCCCCATCCTTCATTAATGGAAGATGAGGGAGAAGGAAGGAGAAGGAAGATGGGGCGTTTCTGGAGGAGAGAGAGAAAAGAGAATTAAGAGGCGACGACCAAGAAGTGGGGTTTGTTAAAAGTTGTTTATTTGATTCGGAATTGTTACTTGAAGGACACTGTTTACTAAATGTAAAATACTTTCATGTGTGAATTTACATTTTTACCCCTCCCTTATGCAGTAAAATTGATTTCATTCAATTTCATTCAGTTTTTTTTTTTTTTTTTTATAAAAAATCGCCCTATTCGAGCAATGTTTTTCTAAAAAATCGCCATATCGGGGCGTTTTTTTCAAAAAAAATCACTCTTTCGAGGCGATTTTTTACAATAAAATCGCTCTTGTGTGGTGATTTTTTTGGGCAAAATTGGTGTCCTTTGACAATTTTACCAGATAAAATCGCTTTATTTGGGCGATTTTATATGGTAAATTCGTCCATCTAAGGCGATTCTTTCCTAGTGACAAAAAATCCAAAAAAGGTGCCACCTTTAATCCATAAATATAGTAATGTGATATTATCGTGTAATATGCATCGTCATTTGCATTACCGTCCATGATATGCAAGCAAAATTCAAGTATTTTTGATGTAATAGTATGAATGTAGGAAAAAAGGGAGATGATTGAGTGGATTAGAAGGGTATCAAAGGCATTAGTGTCTTTTATCACTTAAAATTGCATTTGATTTTGAGGAAAAGATAGGAAGAGGACAAAAAATAGAGACGCACGAAGCATCAATTTCCTTCAGGTTCGAACGACCGTACCGCCGCCTCCACGGACTACCGGCCGATTCCGCGCCACCTCGACGCACGGATTCACCTCGCCGGCCCGACGCCTCGTTGTCAGCTAATAGAGAATCCTTCTTTTGGAACCCTAGTTCGAAAAGTAGCCGTTCCGATCTGGAGCCCTAATTGCCGGCTGTATCCCCTTATTTTGCAGTGGTGACCGATTGAGGCGGTCTGTTGTTCGTTGCTCCGACTCTGCTTCAGGTTTGTTCTGTCTTTTGTATTGTTGTGAATAATTTGGGTTTGTCTGTAACATTGTTCACAAAACATCATGCTTCAATTTATGGAGAAATAATTTGCGATTTCCTTCAATTGATTCCGTTTGGTTATCTATTATTTTGCTTTTTGGGGAAATGGGAAGACCATGAAAGAATAGCAAAAGAACCCGGGAGAATTTGCTGAGAAAAAGTGACAACGGTTTTCTGGGTGATGTTGGAGGATGAGAGGCCGGTTTGTCTTGCTATTTTTGCTCCGTCTCCGCTTGATATGAGTATTATTGAATTACAGCAAAGAATCATTCCAATTCCAATTATAATTCGAATTTTGGTCAGCCAAATGATTGCCAAGCTCCAAACTTTCATACACTTTTGTATACGAAAAAAAAGGATAATTTTGTTGTAAAAAAAAAAAGGGAGGGGAAGAGGTTTTTGGGGAGGGACAGCTTTGCCTCTCGTTTGAGGACAAGGGAATGACTCATGTGATGTTCAATTAGGTCAGTTTCAATTATTTTCATGAATTGATTTTGTTATGACAGTGACGATGTACAACACTCGTACTATCAAATTCATTCTTAAAGTTCGGTATATAAAACATAGGTGCTTTGTTTGCAATTTGTGGTCACTGAAAGCCATATGTTTAGGCAACGGTGATTGGCTTCATTTGGTTATATTGGGTAATTTTGTAAGCAAATTTATGCTGGTATTTTGAAAAGATGACAGTTTTGGATAATTGGTTTTATTCCCGCCTTTACTTTCTCTATTTCGATATCAATTTGTCCCTCATTTGTATTTTTTTAATTTTATACTTTTTTAAGTTTTAATGTTTTAATATTATGCTTCTAATTTTATTTTAATTTACGTTAGTAGTTTGAAAGTTTCCATCGCGTCGCCCGAGTCAAATGCACACCATCAATCGATTCAATCTGATTGCCCCAAGCACAGTGCATACCGTTTCTTTGCCCCTTCTCTGTATTATCGGTGTCGGCAAGCTATCTTCAATTCTTGTGGACTTAACCAGTCAACCCTTTCAGTAAGTATTTACTATTTATTCCCTTTACTTATGCAATGGAACTTTCAGTCTTGCAATGGATAAAAGCTTTGTAAATGGAACTTTGCTTTGTAAATGGCATTAAAAGGTTGATATGTAGATTGCAACGGATAGAATTCGAAACAGAAGTTTAATAATTTTGTTGTGCTCTGCTTTGCTTTAATTGACGAAGAGACACACATCGGCTTAGCTTTAATTGTTTTAATGGAACTTCGTTTTCTATATTTTGGGAAATTTTTTTTTTTGACTATTTTGGTATTTATGTGCCCGCAAAAAATATTTAGGGAAATAAATCTTACTTTATATGTTTTATAATGATTTTTTATATTTCCCAGCAACATATTTTATCCGGGGGCCCAAAACTGATAAAGTCTGCGTCGACCTAGTCGAGCTAAAACTCACCACTGAAACTGCTTCTCAATTCCAGACCAGACGGTGGCCGCCGCCGGGGATACGTAAGAGAAGATGTTTGCCATTTGTAGAGAGATAGCCAAGCAGAAAATTATGACCGCGCTTGCGCCGATCGCCAAGCAGGCGATGGCGCCGGCGGCCAGGAGGAATTGCAGCGCGTTGGTGGAGGAGAAGCGAATGATGAAGGACCTCAACCGCCTGCTGATGGCGGACAAATACGAAGTGAAGTGAAATCTTTACAAGGCCCTCTGTAGAATCCCTGATCTCCCCGGTGACCTTAAATAGAAGCAGCGATATAAGTTGTCCAAGTTGCCGAGGAACAGCGCCTTTTCCCGGATTAGAAATCGTTGCATCCTCACTGGTCGCCCTCGTGCTGTTTATCAATTGTTTAGGATGTCTCGTATATGCTTCAGAGAATTGGCTTCCAAAGGTGCTTTGATGGGCATTAAGAAAGCATCCTGGTAGAACAATCCCCACCGTCTTGGTGAGTGGGCATCGTACTCTCTTGTGTAGTTTAAATTCGTATGCTTCAAAGCTACTCTTCTGAAATTTAAACGTTTCAATTAGATGGATTGGTAATTTTCTTTTGCATATTGAGTTATTATTTTTTGTTGCTAGCGTTGTAGCTCAGGCACATGCTGTGGAAGTGTAATTGATAGATAGAACTATTCGATCTGTTGTGCTCTTTTGATTTTTTTTGCTTGGTTAAGGACACGTTTCAAGAAATTATTATAGTATTTTCTGCAAGATTTTGGTGGTGATCTAGCTGACCACATATGGTATACTTGGTTCATGATCCAATTCCTATGCATGATTCCATACATTTGGGTCTGATTGTTGCTGGATTCCCTCGGGTGCACTAATCATTGTACTATTTAGACAAGTTTCTGCAAGGGGATTGAATGGTTCTAGTTGTCACGAAGATCTGTTAAAATTCAATATCATGACTCTAGAAAAACGGTATTAGAAATTTGACTCTTATAGTGGAACAGAGGGAGTATCACCATGAATTATACCATGGCCGCAACAATAGGGTTCACTTTAAAAGTTTGAATTCCTGTCTATGATGAGCTTGGCTAATCGTGGAACTGAGGGAGACTCTTTGCATACTGAATTAGGTGTCAATGTTTAGAAGAGTTAGAAGTCATTCATTTCCTCTTCCTGATTGGTATCTGCTGCTGTGCTATTTTATCCTTTTTCTCTCATATTCTGGCAAAATTAAGCTGTGATTTTGTATCATCATCCCTTCAAATTTCGATTGTGAAAGTGAGGTTTCTGAGCTTTGTGCTGTCAGCTTATCCCACAACTCGTGTAATTTCCTGTTCTTTTCCTCTGGATTGTCCTTTGCCTGTTTTTTGGCTAGGTGTCTGGTGTATTTAACATGCTCACATCCTGAATTATTGCATTATTAAGAAGTAGTATGAAAGTTTTGCATGTGGAGGAACGATAGTTTGATTCTTGTATTAAAGTTCTTGCGTAAGGTATTCATGTAAGGGGTTTATTACTTTCAAACCAAATACTGGTCTCATATAACAATGTTCAATGCTAAAGTAATAATTCTTGCTTGTGTATCCTCCATTTTTCCTGGCATACAAGATTACTTTTCCGGCATGATGAAAACCTTTTCTTCTCGCTGTACTCATATGCCCCATTTATTCTGTCAAGTTTGGTGGTGGGATGGAATCACACTGTTAACAAACACGAAAATGTCATCTGGCAGATGATGCACTGGAACAAATGTACAACGGAGAAATTCTTAGAAAATTCTTTCAAGGCTTTCCTGGAAATAACACAGTTGCCTAGTTTATGGTTTTATATGAAAATCAGTTTGGATGCTTGGTTCCTATTGTTTCTTATCAAGCAGCCCCTCCAACCCCCACCCAGCCTTCTGTCGGGGGGGGGGGGGGGGGGGGGGGGGGGCGCGGGAGAGGATGCTCCCGTATACTTGCTTTTTATGGTTTGAACTTGTTACTACAGTTGAAGACATCAATGGCAGATGACATCTTCGTTACCTTGGTTGTTGAATCCTAAGTGATGTTGTCAAGGGCTAAGGAAACTTAGGAAACTTAGGAAACTGTCAATGGAAAATGGAAATGAATCAGTCTTGTTCTTTGCCTAATTGCTTTTATTCGTCTTGAAGAAACTACTTTGAATAAGGTGAAATGTTGTTCAACTGGGCGCGGTTATATGAATTATATCTCGCGAAAAATCATAATTCTGGTCCTTTTTGTTTTGAAATGTTGTACTTTTGATCATTTTGATGCAAAAATAGTCACTTATATTTGTATGTTGTTGCAGTGTGGTTGATTATGTCTAGTTTTCAGTAGTTAAGGGAGGTCAACAATTTTTGGGAGCCTTTTGAAATGAAAAAAAGTGAGTTAATTGTAATTTTAAAAATCATGTACCAAAATAGTGAAATTGAGTTAAATAAATTTTCAAGCTGTTTTTTTTTTAAAATTTTTTTACAGTTATTTCCCTCACTTGATTTGTTGTAAGGCAAATTATAATTACATTTCTCAAATTTTAGTGAAATTACAAATTTTTTTATTTTTTATAAAATTATAAATATTATCATTTAAGCCAAATAAACGAAATTTATTTTTATAAACTTATTTGCTATATGAAAAAACATTAAACAAATCAAGAGAGGGCAATAACTGTTAAAAAAAATAAAGCTTGAAAATTTATTTATAATTTCATCAAAACTCAAGGTCAAGAAAAGTGAATGTAATTCACCCATAAACCAGAGCAAACTGGAAACATTAAGGGCCTTATACCATAATTGTTGACCACATGATAAGTTTGCAATTAGTTTGGATATTGCACTATAATTATGTGTTTGGTGTTTGGGTTTAGTTCAGTTGGGACTAGGTGGTTACGAGATCAAATTCTAAAATTGCTAGTGATAATTTTTAGGAACAAGGTAGCAAGAAAATAGGCAGAGCACGAGGAATCCAGCAATGAAAATTATTCCCTCCCTAGGGACTCCAGTCTAATAGAGGGCATGTTCTTTTATAAGATTTGAAACATGGTTTGAAACCAAATGAGTTTCAAACCAAAACAAACAAACATGGTTATCAAAGCAGTTTTCAAAATAGTTTTAAAAAAAATATTATTTTTATAATTTTTATTAATTAAAAAAGAAAATCTCAACCCCAGCACCTTCCCCTCCCCTCACTACCACCACCTCACCGCCCCCTTCCCTCACAACCTCCATTTATTTTTTGAAGAAGAAGAAAAAGAAGAAGAAGAATCGGACAAGAAAAATCAAAAACCTAAAAATCCAAATCCAAATAGAATCCAAGGTTGCGGCGGCGGCGGTGGTTGCGAGCGGAGGCAATGGTCTGTTGAAAATGGGTTGAAATAAATGATTTTTTTTTTTTTTTAGATTTGTTTTGGAAGTGGGTTTGAAACCTGAGTAGAACAATGGTTTGAAATCTTTTGGTTTGTTTTGAGCTTCGAACCAAAACCAGGTCTCAAAGTAAAAAAACATGGTATAAAAAATAAATCACTTCGAATTTCTAATGCCCATATGCTTTAAAGAGAAGCCCAAAACTGAATGGAAAAATGTTGGGCCTATCAAGATCTAACTGTTGAATTAGTACAAAGGGGAAATAACCAGAAAGAATTGTAAAGGGGTGAGAAGAGAAGATGAGAAGAAAAGAAATAAGAGAAAGAAAGGAAGAATTTAGATGAGAAAATCAAGAATCATTAAAAACATGCCTCCTACATATTTGGTTTGCTACCTATATAGCTATTACATAATCTTTAACTATTACGTAACTACCCTCCTAATGATTTAGGGTCATGACAATCCCTACCCCCTAAAAGCATGCTTGTCCCCAAGCATGTAGGTGACAAATGAAAGCTACACAAAAGAACTTGCAAAACTGTTGTTCAAAACTTGTAAACAGTGCACATGAAGATCCACAACGTCATAGAGAGTCAGATTAGGAAAAATGGAGAAGGAAGCTTTGAGAGGAAGTACTTGAAGTCCACTTCAATGGCTGAATAACTGAATGCAATTTATTGATCAGTGTAAAATTCTTGTGCCTCCCTTGAATTTAGTCACCATTTCATCCCATGGCATTGATATGACTTGGTTGTTACAACTATTGTCCAATTCCTTGAATCTCCCCTGAAACACATACAACTTCAAATACTCTTTGAATGATCCCCAGTATAAAAAATAGTTTAGGTCATCAACCACAAAATGTGGATGAATTATTTTTGCAGAGAAGGAATGAAAGTGATCTGAGTCTTGCATATTCCAAAATTGATCCATCCTCACACTCTTCTTCCTTGGCTGCTGGTACATGCATTTTGCTGTCCACTCATCATCACCATTAACATCAAAACTTACCACTTGAGATCCATTTAATGAGGTAACTTCATTCTTAACCTAGCTTCACTTAATAGCACAAAAAATTAGAGAACCATCCACCTGAGAATTCAGATTGATTAGCACAATATGTCTTGATCCTCCCTTAAATGTTGACACCAATTTATTACATGACTTTGCAAGTTCCTTAGTAGGAAATGAGCTGTTAAAGCTTTATTCAACTCCTTGAGCTTGAGCCATTCATGCTGCATATTGCTGAAATTCCCAAATTTCTTGAATCCTTGAACCACAAAGCCTGAACAAGTTAGCACCTTATACAGAAAATCAGAATTACCAACCCTCTGCACTTCATGTAATTTATTCCTGCAATCATAGCTCCATCTGTGTAGCTGTTTGCAAATACTCAGTTCTTTCAAATAATTCAGCAATGGAAATACCCCACATTCATCCTGTAGTTTAGTTCTAACATCCCTTTTATCAATGAGAGAACCTGTAGTATAAATGCTCTCTGATACCAAGTTCACCTCTCCATAATTGTCCAGAATCTCATGAACTTCATGAAAAACCTTATGCAAAGACCGCCTGCCAAGACTCCCACAAAACTAATTGAGAGTTTGGAAATTAACTCCAAAACTCTATCTATCAAGAATTTCAGCTCATCAATATATACCCACTCATCAACACTGATATCCTTTAGAACATAACATTTAGCACTCATATACTTCTTGATCTCAGACATCAACATACTCATCCTATATTCAAAAAACTTATGCAGGTGTTGAAAATTCAAAAAGTACAATATCCAACAGTACCAAATGAGAGCCTCTATAGAAAGTTTAAACAAGTCAGTATGAACTACTTTGTTAACAAATTTCACTATCTCAAGATTAAAGTAAATCTCAATAAGAAATAAATCTCAAAGTTCAATCCAGTAATTACTACGGTATGCATATTGCCTTAGATTATCACAACTTGGTTTATTAGCTTTAAAATCCAATTTGTTGTTGATGCTTGGAATTAGTGCTTGGTTTGAGTCATAAGTGGAAGTGGGGCGTAGCCCTGAAGTCTGTATTTCAAAATTTACTGGACGGTTTCTAGTGTCATTTAATATAGTACTTTATTTTTATTTAAAAAAAAAGAAAAAAAAAAAGGGATTCCTTTCAAGGTAGTGGGTTCGGCAGAAGGTAACAAAAGCCATGGAAATGCAATTACTCAACCACCCCATCCCATTTAATTGTGTTTATTGAAATGCAGTAAGTGTTCTATTTTTAGAAAAAATAATAGATTTTATAAGATAATTTTATTTTCATACCTTTACTGATATCATTTTTACACTGGTTCTTTTCATGCAACAATACTTGGGAGCTCATCCGGTAACTTGGAGCAGAATACGAATTTCTTTCGGGTCCATACTCAAAACCTTTATATCTGTCTATGTATCCATATACCTTCTCATATGGAGTGAAAAAAATTAATTTTGAGATAAAAGATCTATCCAACCTCCCACCAAGAAAAATGAAAGTGCAGAGTGCGGAGCTTTCCATCATTAGCAGAGAAAATGGACATTGCTTTAACTTTATTATGGTGTTCTTTCAAAAAGCTTCTCCTATCGTATCACTTGCTATGTGATTAGGCTAGTCTTTTCTTCTTTACAAAAAAAGGCTAGTCTTTTCTTTTTCTTTCTTTTTTTCCTTTACCTAACATTAACATCAAAAGCTAGACTCCCACCATGATCCAACCTTGTTAGTTGAGCTTCGTTGTTTCATTCCCTGTTTTTTTTTTTATTGGTTTGAAAACTTTTATGGGTTTGAAAATAATTTTTTATAATATAAAAAATATATTAAAAATATATTAAAAAATTAAATAGTAAAAAATTATATTAAAAATTAATTATAATATATTAAATTTACTGTTGAAACTAAAACAAAAACAAAAATAAAAATGTAAAGAACGTGGCTTTAATGAGTAAAATGGTCATAAGTTTATAACATTATGATGGACTTGCTTTAATGATTATGTTTGGGAATAAAGGAATAAAATGATAAAAAGAATAAGTATTTAATTTGATTATGAAATAGAAAATTTTGGAATTATAGTCATCCAATTAAGAATGAATCAAACAATCGAAATTGTTTGCAAAAAAAAAAAAAACGAAATTGTGGAAGCCAAATCAGCGGGATATGAAGTGGAAGAGGAGATGTGTTGGGGAATTTTATTTTAGATTTTTTGCAGAGTTGTTTTCCTAATTTTTGGTCGTTGCCTATACAATTTGAATAATCGAAATGATGGGAATTGTAACTCACTTCAAATGTCGATTTGGTGTATGTAGTAATTGTAAGGCGTAAAATATCGTTGGAATTTCCTTCCAGTAATAAAATAGATTAATAGAGTATAATTATTTTTTATATTTTGGTACATCAAAACCCATCAATTGTGTTAAACTCTTATCTAGGGGAAAATAACTCTTATCTTTCAATGCGAAAAGGGTAAGAAATCCATCAAATGTTTGTTTGAGTTTTTCCCCAAACAAAAGTATGGAACCTACTTCCCAGTATTCGAAACAACTTCAGAAGTTGAAAATGAAGAGAGATTCACCAAAATAATATAGTGGAATGGCATTGGGGTCGATTATAGAGTGAGTGATGCTAATTGGAATTTCCCCTTTATGATCAATGCCTATAGATTAAAGCATATAATCTTGTATGATATAAATATTTAAAACAAATTGGTGTATTTAGAATTATCCGGTGGTTAAGGTGTTTTACTTGGGTTGGTGGGAGTAAAAGCTGACCGTTGAAAAGAAGACACAAAATGAGTAAAGTTACAATGGAAAATAGTGCAATTATTTCCACTGCCCATTGAAATAATTCAGAAATCCAAAACTCCAAAGCTTTCAACTTAAACTCCAATGGCGGATTAAAGAAGTGAGAGACAATTGAGAGAGAGTTGGGGAAATTTTCTGTAAACTTGTATTAATGAAAAACCTCTTCAATTTACAATGAGAAGCCTATATATAAACAATCAGAAAACTAGAAATCTATTGCTTTCCGACTAAGCTAACTAAGCCAGCTGGCATTCTACTTTACAATAGCAGCACATCCATCTTGCATTGCTGAGAATCTACAAAGATGTTTCCCACTTGCATAGCTATAACTTATCGTGAAAGGGATTATGTGGCATCAACTTGAACTGAGCTAGCTTGATATTTCTACACCCATTTGGTCTTTCGTTGTTCTGCTTCTTCATTTTCAGTCTCTCCTTTGTTTTTTCTCTTCAATCTTCTCATTCCTTTCGGTTTTCTTTTCTCAGATAACAAGATGGCCTCCGCCTCCGCCATCGTTACTTGCATTGATACTGCCATTCATGATTTAGAGTTTCT
Source organism: Leptodermis oblonga (assembly GCA_016801395.1). NCBI lineage: Eukaryota > Viridiplantae > Streptophyta > Magnoliopsida > Gentianales > Rubiaceae > Leptodermis > Leptodermis oblonga. The sequence continues at coordinate 42,698,312 of CM028755.1, forward strand.
GATAAAAGGCACTGGTTATTATGAAAATTTGGCGTTCAATAATCTGGTTTTCTGGTTATGGAATCTCAAAACATTTGTTCTTTGGGCCAGAAAGTTACCCGACGACACACGTCTGGGATCCTTCTTGGCTAGGATTCAAGATATTATTCGCATGTTTGCAGTGGAAATTCACCTTCAACGCTCTAAATCTGATGGTGGTAAGTCACTTATTATTATGATCCGATCTGAGTTTAAATCTCTGGAGGAAGAAGTAGATAAATGGTACGTTACTTTGTTCGATCACTCCCAAAATTCAACTTCTCTTATTCTTACAGCAGATGAACTCTTGGAAATCTTTCTTTGTATTGTGGACGGTCTAGTGAGAAGGTACAACCATCTTAGTTATATGTACTCTGGTATTTTAGGAGAAGCAAGGGAAGCCTTGAGAGAACTGAGATTCCTTTCATGTCTTTTCTGGCTTGCCACACAGGCAAGTGTTGAACTCACACAACATTTCTTAGGTCACTCTCAAATTGTTGCTCTCGAAGCTGCATCCCTCTTTTCTGCTCTTCGAGTTTATCAGTCTAAGTCTGGGGAAGAATTGCAGTTGAAGTTCTCAACATTAGTGCAAAAGATTAAACCTATTGATCCTCAGGTGTGTGAGGCTTACACTCAAGTCATAAGTGGTAATTCAAAGATGCTACTTCCTCCAACTGAGGACATGGATAATAAGGTTACCTCTGCAAGGGTGATTCTCCTTAATACTCTTATATCTCATCTTTGGGAGATCCTACTACGACTTGATACTTGTGTGGTGGATCAATTGAAAGAGCTATATGGTGGACTTAGATCCTTGAGAAAGGTTCTCAAGCAGCACCCAAATATGTTCGATGTGAAAATTGGAGCCGTGTTATGTGATGCTGCAGTCTTCATTTGGCCATTTTACCAAACAAATCCAGAAGTTGACCTTGGACTTGGGTTTCAAGATTTGTTACAAACAATCAACAATATTCTGGCAGAGGCTAGCCAACGAGATCCACAAATACCAAAATTCGACTTCCCAGGGACTGATGAGTTGGGTTTTCTTGATCTTTTATTAGAAAAACTGATGGCATTCACAACTTCCAAAGCCGAACCAATTGCCAAGAGCCATGTTGAAATTATCCAACAAGAACTTGTTTTCTTAAGACCTTTCGCCGGGGAAATTATGGAGCTGCGCAGTGGACAGGAGGAATTTCAAGCTCTTTGGGATCGTGTTTTGGCAGTGGCGAAGAAAATAGAGAGCCTCATTGCCCCCCCGGTGGTTGGTGACCTTCCAGATTCCCTTTCAACATCATTTGATTCTGTCATAAAAGACATTATGGAAATCAAGGGGGATGTGTTGAATACTTTTTATGGGAAGAGTCAGAAAATTGATCAAGCCGAGGAAGCAACCAGCACTAGCAATCAGATGCCATCACAAAGAACTCCATCAACAGTAAATGAAGTTGTAGGTTTTGATGATGAGGCAAAATCAATCATGGATCGGCTCCAAAGAGGATCACTGAGTTTGCGTATTATTGCCATTGTGGGTATGGCAGGATCGGGTAAGACCACTATTGCAAAGAAAGTTTTCAATGATTCTTCTGTGATGCATCATTTTGAAGTTCGTGCATGGTGTACTATTTCGCAAACATTGAACAGAAAGAAAGTGTTGCTTGATCTTTTAAGTCAAATTGATCCTATGAGTCGTTCTGAGAAGAATGAAGAAGATTTAGCAGATGAGTTGAGGAAGAGTTTGAAGAGAAGAAGATATCTCATCTTTTTGGACGATGTATGGGAGATAGATGCGTGGAACAAATTGACCATGGATGGTTGCTTATTCCCCGACGATGCTGTTGGAAGTAGAATTATTTTGACAAGTCGTTGTCATAACGCTGCTCCTCGTCATCAGCTCGATCGTGATCCTCATTTTCTTCGTCAACTTGGAAAAGGAGAGAGTGTTGAGTTATTGCAGAAGAAGTTATTACCTCAAAATGGTTGGCCTCTTGAAATTTTGGTGCAAATTGCTGAAGTTTGTAAAGGATTACCTCTGACAATAGTCATTGTTGCTGGAATTCTAGCCACTACAGAGCCAGGGGATTGGAAGGAAATTCTGGATGGTTTGAGCTCGGGCCTTGGATCGGTTAGAGAACGTTGCAATAACACATTGGAGCTGAGTTACAAAACTTTACGGAATGATCTACGGTCATGCCTCCTCTATTTTGGGGCTTTTGGAGAAGATGAAGAGGTTTCAGTTAGAAAGCTGTTTCGTTTATGGATAGCTGAAGGGTTTGTTCATAAAACTGAGGTGAAAAACCATGAAGATGCTGCGGAAGATTGCCTGAAGGATTTGATTGGAAGAAGTTTAATTATGGTTGCCAGTCAAAGATCAGATGGTGGAGTGAAAACATGTCGCGTTCATGATTTGATTCATGACTTTTGTGTAGAGAAAGCCAAAAATGAACATTTTTTCCATTTCCTGAGAGGGCAAGATGAGCTTTTCGCATTTAGTGAGCCGAGCAATCTTCGAAGGTTATGCATTCGCTCTAAGGCAAAGGATTTCAAGCGATCACAGTTGTTTTGTCCTGGTGCACACACTCTGCTTTTCAACTGCTCTCCAAATGGATGGGAAAGTGAAGACACAGAATATTTGTTAAACATCTCATTTGTTATTCACGCCTTTAAGCTTCTGAAAGTGTTGGATTTGCAGCGTATTAAATTAGTGAATGGCTTTCCAGATGAAATAGTACTACTTGTTCAGTTGGCCTTCTTGGCAATTGGGGGCAACATAGAGCACATCCCATCATCCATAGCTCGCCTCTCCAATTTGGAAACTCTAATTCTGGATACAGCATGGAAACCTTCACTTCCAGGTAGTCTATTTAATCTGCAAAAACTACAGTATATTTACATAGGCCTTGATTCTTATGGTCTTGCTGGTGTTATTTTGAGCAATGAAAGTCTTGATAGCTCAACCATATCAAATGAGCTGGATACGTTTTATGGTGCGGTTATTCCTTCAGCTGAAGTGGGAAGGCTTTTGAAAAAGTTTCCAAAACTTCGTAGGTTGAAATGCAGGCTTCTCTACTCTGAAGATACAGTAATTGTCGACTTTCAGAGTCAATTGGAATCACTCCATATATTCTATGATCGACGCAGGGCCAAAATATTTGAGTTTAGTTTTCCAAATACTCTGAAAAAACTATCATTGGCAAAATTAACTTTGTCCTTGAAGACGATTTCAGTGATTGGTCAACTGCCAAGCCTTGAAGTTCTAAAATTCTCCGAGGTGAGTTTTGAACAGAACACATTGGAAATGAAAGAAGGGGAATTCTCGAAACTTAGATTCATCAAGATAGATTATGTTAAAGGCTTCAAATGGATAGCTTGCGATGATCAATTAGACTGTTTGCAGAAGTTGGTGTTGAGGTATGTTGACAGTTTGGAGGAGATTCCTTCGTGCCTAGAGAGCCTTTCGACACTCGAAGAGATTGATGTCTATAAATGCGATGGCAGTGTTATAAAGACGGTGAGACAAATTGAAGAACAACAGAATATGTTTGGCAATTCAAGCTTGAAGATCAATATTGTAAGCTAGCAATTGCAGATTTGCAGGTTTAATTTCTCTTTCTCCTACCTTATAAATTATATATTTATTTATCTGTGCGTATTATTACTGAGTTCTTTTGGGTCATTAATATATATTAAGCATGACTTTATTATTTGGGCTAAAAAGTGTGTGGTTTACTAGATGTAGGGAAGGGAAAGGAAGGACAGAAATTGAGAGAGTGGTGGGATCTCTGGGGACTCCTTGAGAAAGCTGGAAAGACAAGTCCAATTTGAAGTTTGATAATGAACAACTTAAGTTTGAAGGATTTATGGGGACTGTGTTTTGAATATTTTTCAGATTGCTTTTCTTCCTATCGTATGCGGAATTGAGATGGTTTTCTTTTATCGTTTTGAACTTATGTTTTTGTTCAATTTCTTATGTTTATGATTTTTGTTCAGTGAATTCAAGAAAAGTTTAGTGTTAATCTGTAATGTAATTGTTATTTGATTAATGTTCTAAAAATCTACTTTTGCTTGAAAGGGAATGTCAGCAATAATAGGCTGTGTTCAATTTGTTTCTCTTGGAATATCATCAACCTTTGAGCTGCAAAATGCAAGTAGAATTTATTGAGCTACCATCGATCATTTTCTACATTTATATGATTAATCAGGTTCATGAACATTGCCTTCTCTCGACAATCACATAAAAAATTTCCCTTAATAAGGGTATGATAGTCTATAACAATATATGTTTATTGTCTGATTTTTAAGTTATAATTTATTGTCCTTAATATTACATGCATACTTCTTTTTAGTTATGAGGGGAGGAGGGTTTACAACATACTTTCTTCGCTTGTGCATGGGCACAATGTTTGGCTTTGTTCAACATGGGAGTGTGTTTGTTTGCCGCAGACATAGCTCTCCCAAAGGTTTTTCAAGCCTTTTTTTCTACAGTTAAAAGGTTGATGATATTCCAAGCTTTTAACCAGGCTTCGTAGATGGGATTTTTCTATTACCGATTGAAGTTATAAGGGATTTCCGTCGCATGGTGTATGAGATACTTGGGATCAAGCCTCCGGAAAGGTCTCCCTCCTACTGCTTTTTGGTGGCAGAAGGGATCATTCCTCGATGGACTTTCAGGAAAAAAAAAAAAAAAAAGAGATCCCTCAATTAGTTGCGTGACACTCTCCTCCACCAGGTGTATACAAGTTGAATGTTGACGGATCCTTTAGGGGTAACACTGGGCAGGCCTGGGGGGAGGGAGAGACTCCACGGGGTTTGTAGTCATGGCTGCCTTGCTTTCCTTGGGAGCTCTCACAAGTTTGTAGATGGAGGCAGCGGCTCTTTAGTTTGGTTTGCTGGCGTGTAAGGAAGAGGCAATTACTTCTATTCAAGTGGAGATAGATTCTAAATGTCTTTTGAATGCCCCCATTGGGGTGTTTGGTCGTGGAGAGCATCCCCAGTGCTCAAAATGGTCGCGGTTACGACATTTTTTTTGAAACTTCAGTTTCACACAAATCTATAGGGAGACAAATGGGGTAGCAGATTTTTTTGGCTCGCCGAACTAGCTTACAGAACTTTCAGTCATTCTTCCTTGCGTCAATAGAACGGGGCTAGTTAGTCAAGATGTCCGCTCTTTCCCATACATTAGGGGATATGTGATTTTCTTTTCTTTTAGTAAGACACTAGACTTCCACATCTGATTTAATGCAATTTTGTATTGCAAGTAAAGACTCATTATGTTCCCCCATATGTTTTGCCTCTTTATTAATCAAGGGTTCTAAGCTTCCTAACCACTTAATTGGCAATTACTTTAAAAAAAAAAAAAGTTAAAGGACATTTTTTGGCAAACTAGAAGGCATCAGGGCCGGTCCTTACACTTATAAAGACTTATAAGGCACCGGGACAAAACAATAAAAAGAGGCCCCTAAACAAAAAAACAAAAAAAAAGTTTTATTAAATTTCATACGAGGGAAAAAAAATAATTTTGGACTCTCATTTGAAATAAAAAAAAAAGGCCCACTTTTACATTAATACTTTTCAGTTTTCACATGAAAATTAATTTTGGTCTAAAACTAAAATTTTAAAAATTTAAACCAACTAATACATATTAGTCTATTAAAATAATTTTGGGCCCTGGACGGTCGTCCGAGCTGCCCCGCCCTTTGCGTTAGCCCTGAAAGCATGTGAGATCAGATCTTTTATCTGTCCTACTTATATTTAACATGTTTGTCATTTCACAGTGGAATATAAAACTCACATGTCACGTCATGGTATCCATTTCTTTATTGCAAGAGAGTAGATAGGAAAGTCAGAGTTTGAGCAATCCAAAGATTTATGTGGGACCAATAATCTTTCAACCCATCCATTTCCCGCAGACCAATATTTCTACAAAGGGTAAATGACTTATGAAGTCCCTTAAGTTGGGTCTTCCATTTCACTTTGTCCTTTAACTTCAAAAGAGTTTATTTTGGTCCCCTAACTTGCATTTTAGTTTTAAATAGCCCTCTATTTATATTCCGACCGAAAAACGCAACTTTCCGGCAAACTACAAGGGCATTAACTAGAAGAAAAAATTAAGTGGGACCCCCATCCGTTAATCATACAAACTCAAATATGTACTCCCATTGAAGTTCTTTAACAAACACCTTCATTTCGTACGTGTAATTCCCAAACCAATCCTCGCACAGCAATAATTTACATGAAATGTCTTACTGGAAGAACAGTATAGCAATAAATCATCGTTTACAAGCAAAGAAAGAGAGCTGAAGTTTGCTAACTATCTGGAGATTCTCAGCGAGTGTGTAGATACCAAAAAGGGAAAGTGATAAGCAACTTTTAAAACTTGGTTTGAGAAGAAGTCTCAAACTTGGTTTTACAACCGTGTTCTCTTTTCTGTTTTGAAACCAATTCTTAAACCCAATTTTCATTCTTCTCTCTGTTTCTTCCTCTTCCTCAAGCGCAAATCAACTTCATCATCTTCTTCTTCTTCTTCTTCACTCTGCCGAGGCGTCCTCAAGCGCAAATCATCTTCATCTTCTTCTTCCTCCTATTCTTCTTCTTCTTCTTCCTCTGCCTTTTCCTCTTCCTCTTCTTCTTCTTCTTCTTCCTCTTCCTTTTCCTCTTCTTCTTCTTCCTCTTCACTCCGCCGCCACCGTCCTCAATCGTCTCTCCGTTTTCACTCTGCTCATCCTCCTTCACTACGCCGCCATAATGCCCAGCTTTGAAGTGTACCTATTTGGCTCGGATTTCTTATGTTTCAATTGAGATTTACTAGGGTTAAGGTGGAAATATTTTGGGGATTTTGGTATGGGATGCAAATGGTGATTTCTTAGGAGAAGGAGTTTCATTAAGAGGATTTTGGTTAGATTTGAAATTCTAGGGTTTAGGGTGGTGGTGGTGGCGGTGGCGGCAAGGTGGTGGAGGAGAGGCGGAGCAACCGGTGTAGGAAGAGCAAAAGGGAGGAGAGAGAGGGTATGTTTGGTTTTTGAAAAAAAAATAATAATTAAAATAATTTTAAAATTTTGTTTCAAAACTTTTTTTCAAACTTTTGTTTCTTTGTTTTCACTTCAAACCCAATTTGTTTTGATTTTAGACCCAATTTGTTTCAAACTTTTTCTCAAACTAAGTTTTAAAACTACAAAGAGAACAGGCCCCAATCCTCGCACAGCAATAATTTACATGAAATGTCTTACTGGAAGAACAGTATAGCAATAAATCATCGTTTACAAGCAAAGAAAGAGAGCTGAAGTTTGCTAACTATCTGGAGATTCTCAGCGAGTGTGTAGATACAAAAAAGGGAAAGTGATAAGCAACAGTTGCAGCAGAGACCAATCTTCCCATTGCCGATAGAAGATAAAGGATGGAGACCACCTTGAAGAAGAGGTGCTTGTCATGGCCGGTGGCTGCGACCCTTAGGACGGTGTCGGCGAGCATGGAATTGGCGGCGTCCTGGCGAGGCAGGGAGCCTGGATTCATCCTGCGGAAGAGGAGGCTGAGGATGGCGAGAGAGCAGAGGAGGACGATGAAAACGTCGAGATCAAGGAAACTAGGTATGGAGCAAGCTTCACCTTTCATACAGTTGGAAACATCTATTTAAAGAGAAACCCAGCAAATCAAGAAAACCTTTGCAGAACTATTAGAAGATAGAGAGGAGGATTCATTTAATTTCTCAAATCGTGGTAGATACTCAATGCCTTCAAAGAAAAGCATCAACCTCGATTTGTCCAAGTAGAAGAGAATTATCTGTCTCATGATGAACCCAAAAAACAAGAATGCGTTGTTTCACTTGGTCTCAAAACAATAAAGGCACATCAAGCACAAGAATTTTACATTCCTTCGTCCAAAGTTTCAACACTTAAACAAAAGGAAAAAAAAAAAAAAGTGATGAAATATATATGAAGCTAGCAACCTATTTAGAAGCTGACTTTTTGAACGATCAGAGAATACAATCCAGCCTAATTTGGGGCGATCAACTCCCTCATCTGGTAATAGAATATCGCGGCCAAATGCAGCCATTTTACAACCTCCGCCGCCTTTCTTCAAAATATCGCAAGCAACAACATCGGCGTCGACGACGGTACCCCTTGAAAAGGTTTGAAATAGTACTCTTCCCCAGACTAATCTTACCAGTAAGATAGACCATCCTCATGGCAAATTTGTTTGGGTTATACTTTCAATTGAGAAAAAGTTGGGTTTAATGGTTGAACGGGGCGACGCTAAGTGACCGCAGTGGAGTAAATGTTTGCAGAAAGATCTCAATGGAAAATGGTTGTGCATATCTAGTCTATGAGATTATAATTTGTGGGTCCCATTCAAATTTGTAATTTGTCGGAGGAGGGTATTTTTTGGTCTGAATTTTAACAAAGGACGATTTGAAATTGAAAATACAAATTAAGGAAATAAAACAAAAAGTTAAAGGATTAAGTGAAACTGAAGACCCAACTTAAAAGACCATATATGTCATTTATCCTTCTACAAACATTTGATAAAGATGAATTTCCACATCTTTATCTAACCAAGTCCCTAGTCTCAACACTCCAATCTCGTTTACCGTGGGGATATAGACAGAGCCATCATTTCCACCGCCGTGACGGCGGCGCGTGTTCTGCAAGAGATGCAGAGCCTCTACTCCGATTTCCACTACTGGCTGGTGGACCACCCAATCGTGAGCCAATTCGAATGGAAGCAAGGCACCACCTTCGGCTCCACTCCGCTCTTCCTCACCCTCACCCTCCTCAATTATCTCACTCTCCACCACTTCCCGCTCCTACCTTCCCTCCGCCCCGCCACGCTCCGCCTCATCACCGCCGTCCACAACCTCGTCCTCTGCCTCCTCTCCCTCCTCATGGCCGTCGGCTGCACGCTCTCCACCCTCCACCAGATGCCCCAAAATGACTGGTCATGGGCCGTCTGCTTCCCCGCCAACCACACCCCGCCCCGGGGGCCCATATTCTTCTGGGCTCAAGTTTTCTATTTGTCGAAAATTCTCGAATTCGTCGACACCCTTTTGATTATCCTCAGCGGGTCCCGCTCCCGCCGGCTGTCGTTCGTCCACGTGTACCACCACGCGGTGGTGGTGATAATGTGTTACCTCTGGCTCTCCAGCTCGCAGACGCTGTTCCCGGTGGCGCTGGTCACCAACGCCTCCGTCCACGTGCTAATGTACGCCTACTACCTCCTGAGCGCGCTCGGGCACCGCCCGTGGTGGAAGAGGGCGGTGACGGACTGTCAGATTATCCAATTCGTCATCAGCTTCGGGATCCCCGGGTTGATGCTGTATTACCATTTCAATGGATCGGGATGCTCCCGGATGGTGGGGTGGTGCTTCAACGCCGTGTTCAATGCGTCGCTTTTGGCCCTCTTTGTTGACTTCCATTCCAAGAATTATGCCCAGAAAAGAAAAGACGGCAATGAGAAGAAAAGATCATGATTTGGTAATGGAGGTCCAGGTCAAGATTGGATTACGTTGCGGAATTAATAGCATTTCAATTATTTTTGCAGTGATCCCAATAATTTTTGTTTTCCTTGGATTCATCATTCATGGGGGCAGTCTTCTTGTTTTCATTGTTTACTCGAACTCTTCTACTATGAAACAGTGAACAATAGTAAACAATGAACAATTGATGGGTGGAGAATTTATCAAAAACTTATATCAACAGTTCGACTGTACGCCTATGAGTTTAGTTTTTAAGTATAGCCCGTATGAGTTTAATATAAAAACACGAGATTAATTTTCGATTCTAATATATTGCTTAGAGTGTATGTTATAAAAACACGAGTATTAACTTTTACTTCTAATATAGTACGTATATCGTAATTATGAGTTAATTATTGAAAATATTGCATGTGACATATTAAGTTAAAACAAGTATTCACATCGCATATTAAGTTAAAACAAGTATCGCCTGCCACAAATTAAGAAAATACACATATTCATTTTAGAGGCGAAAAACTGTGGAATAAGAGACTGCTACTAAAATGAATGAATTTCACAATTCTAATCTTCTTTGGTTACTATCAAAAATAATAATAATAATAAAAATTCTTCCGGTACGTAGAGAACAGAGCTTGCCACTTAAGACTGCCCAACTTAACTTAATAGTGTCCGTCTTATATAAAGAATCCACCAAATACATTATATAATACTGAAAATAGCATTACAAAATAAACTATTATAACGAAACCGAGTAACAAGCAGCAGTACGTATTTTTTCTTTTTATCTTTTTTGAAAGGTAGTACGTATATTATTAAGTTTAGATCCGCACGCCATTTTGATGCTCATTCAACTGTAGAGAACAAAAGCAAACCTGGGCTGGAAGTTAATGCCGTTCCGTACTAAACAAATGCTATAAATCTGGAGACTCTTCATCAATTTGAACAGCAGTAAAGAACTTGAATGGAGAATGGCAGACAGGGGCAAGGAAGGAATCAGTTGATTACAGAATTTCTGCCTCCCCCACAGTTTCTCACTTACTGTAGAATAATGTCAATGACACTCCTCAACACGTATTATTCAGCTCTTTTATAGCCCTCTCCACTGTCGTCGTCTGCCATGTTCGTTTCAGAGAGAGTACCAGAGTCCTTACTCATTGTGAAGTGGATTCTTCGACTTCATGGCAGCTCTTACCAATTTATTGGTCTTGCTAGTAATTGCTACAGGTAATTAACCTCGATTTGTGCTTTTCCATGTGTATAAAACGCCAAAATACTTAAAAGTCTGTTCATGAGCAGGAATAACAATGGTGAAGTCCACAAATTTGACGATTACAAACAACTGCGGGGAAACCATTTGGCCGGGGATAGCGCCTAATGACAATTCAGGGTCCGGCTCCACCTTCAGTGGCGGTGGTTTTGCCTTGAAACCTGGCCAATCTGCTGTCTTTCGTGCTCCCCCAGGGTGGAACGGCAGAATATGGGGAGAACCGGCTGCAATTTTGATAAAGATGGCAGTGGTAAATGCGAAACGGGGGACTGTGGAAGCACGATCAAATGCAACAGTCCAGGAAAACCACCTGCTTCAATCGTGCAATTTGCCTTTGGAAATCCCGATTACTATGATGTCAGCCTCGTCGATGGCTTCAACCTGCCAATTGTTATCAGACCCATATCGGTAAGGGAAACTGCAGCTCCGCAGGTTGTGATAGTGACTTGAGGCCCAATTGTCCGCCAGAATTGGTCGTCAATTCTACAGGGAAAACCATAGCCTGCAACAGCTCTTGCGATGTGTTCAATAAAGATGAATATTGTTGCACAGGAGATTTCTCTACTCCTGCCTCATGCATGCCCACCAATTATTCAAGGGCCTTCAAGACAGCATGCCCTGCAGCTTATAGCTACGCTTACAATGATCCCACTAGTGTCTTATAACCTGTTCCTCTGCAGATTATGTAATCACTTTCTGCTCATCAAGGTATGTATGTAGTTTTCCATGCACCTCAGCATCACAACAAAGTAGACGTATTAGTACTCTACAGCCGATCAACAATTAATCCCAATGAAACCTATTTAAACATCAATTAGCACAGCTACTTTAACTATGTCAGTCATGCAATTATTACTCACTGAATCTGTTCTTTCGTGACTCTAGGAATCAATCGCAACCGCAATGCACATATCACAACAGGACGCTTAATTTCCTGTACTGGAACCTGTTGAATATCTGTATAATAGAGCACATCTCTATATTCATGGTTAAGCAAACAAAAGAACTACGTATGCTGCCTTAATAGAGCCATAATAACAGCAGTTTAACACCCCAATTCTTAATATAGATGTAACAACTGCAATTTAATTCCAATGTTCTCATTGGGATATAAAGATTCATCCTTTTTCTCCCCAAAATTAACCATATAAATTAAAGAAAAAGGGAACTACGTACAAAATATTCTTAAAATTAATATTAGTTCCTTCTAAGAATGTACTCATAGAAATACAATTTATTGAGTACAATTCCTGTTCAGCCATGTTTTGATCGTGTGCCAAGCAAACTTTTTAGCTAATCTACAAGTTAGCCTGATGACTTAGTATTTATAGCCATACTTTGACATGTTCGTTGCACTATGATGATTTGTATTTCCAACTACTCTCCCCATTTTTACGATGACTTTTACGCTTCTATCTATCATGGCCTGACTTTGGACTCCTTTTCCATCATTGTTTCTGTGTAATTCCTGTTTGTATTCAAAATAGGTTCCTGGACCTATAATGATTTATAGCTATTATGTCAATGTTATCGTTATTCCAACCTAACTTTCATTGGCTCGGTTGTTATGATGTCAATAAGAAAATCTTGTAGGACCGACCTAAGCATGTTTATTTGGTTCGGTTTTTGGAGATCTTTCCGACCTAAGTTTGGATTTGAGCCTTTTATACATCTTTTCTTTCTTACTGTTTATATATTCATTTTTCGATTGGGCCAGACCCAATGAAAACTTATTTTTATGCACACCACAAACATTCAAGATTATCCAGTTTTCGATTATTTACAGAGTGATATTCTAATTTTGCTACTCATTTAATGTTTAGAATGTTTGGGTTTTTACTTTATGGCAGCTGGTAATTGGTGGAGGTGGTGATTTTTTACTTCATGGCAGAGTTGCTTCTTTTTTCTTTTTCTTTTTTTAAATAGATTTATTCTTTTGAACTTGCCGCTTCTTAATTGCTTGGCTCAGATTATTTTTTACGCTTTTAAAAATAATTTTAGGCCATTTAGTTAATTCTTGTTCTTGCATGACATGATCTTCCATTGACATTTCTGTGAAAAGTTTTTGATATTGATGAATTTTTTATTTAGAAGCTGGGGTTTGTCCTCCTAGTTTGCCTTTTCTGATAGTCTTTGATTTAATCTTCTCTATTACTGGCAAATGGGAACTTTTAGAGAATAGACTGAGTTAGAGATGTGATTCTGAGTAGTCATATGTATCTTTCTTCAAAGTGAAAGACTCCAGATGTTTAAACTGACATTCTGTTTTCAGTTGCACGGCACATTTGATCTTTTTTTTCTTTTTCTTTTTCTTTTTTTATTTTAGACCAATAATATATATAGTGGGATAAAGTCTTGATTGTTGTTTTTAATTGACCAATAACATATGTGAGTTTTTAACTTAGGATGCCTTGACCAGTTTTTTACTCTAGATTCAGCCCTGGTTTGAGTCTTGGGTTGAATTTAGTTGGGTTTTAGACTTTTTTAAAGAAACAAGGTTTTTAAACCTAGTTTCAAACCAAGACTGAGTCCTAAGTAAATAACAAGGTTTTCAATCCAATTTTTTTAGTTAATTTATTTTTATTTTCGACTCAATTTCCTTCATTTTATTTATTTTAACCAAATATTAAAATTTATTCCTGCTAATTTTAAAAAAAAAACCCAAAAAATAAGGATATTAATTGGATCTAAAAAACTATATGCTTCACACTTACAAATTTTACTTTTAAATTAAAAAGTGAATGCAATTAATTCCAAAATTCTTGAAACTATATTGTAATTAATAATTACTCGAATATTGACCAGCGATAATAATAAATTGAATAAATATCAACTAAATTCATCCAACTTCTCGGAATAGGACAACGCTTACTTATAAATATTCTACTACATTGGCATAAAAATTAAACTTGGTCAAATCATACATCACAAAGTGAATATTCAAAAAAAATTACATATGAAGGCCTTCCAACAGTTGGTTCACAATGTTCATGCGCAAATTATTGTGACATTTGATTTATCCCTGCTTGAGACTGATTCACCTCCATTGGGCCATTCCCTTCTGTTTCCCCATCAATCACCACATTCACATCATCATCATTGTTATCAGCAAATTGTGCAAAAATCTCGTTAGCTGGATTCTTATCGTTAATTAAATTATTGATAATACAACATGTCACCAGAAATTCCGCTTGACTTCTTGGATCATAACCAAACATCGGGCCTGAGAGAAAGTGAAATCTACTCTTCAATACTCCAAAACTGTGCTCCATTACATTCCGCACTTGTGCATGCCTATGATTGACCGAGTTATAATGTCCATTCCGTTCACAAAATGCATTAAGGTGGTATCCATGGCCACGAACCAGGCATATTTCTGTATGCCGAATCCACTGCATAATATTTTCCCTGAGGGGGCATTGGAAATGCATGTTCCGGTTATCAATTGCCGATTGCAAAACGGTTGCTTCTGCAGTTAAAACACCAGCATAGAAAAAAAACAGTGAAAAAAAAAATTTCACAAAACCAGTGCAGAAGAAAGCCAGTCCAGAAATATTTAATTGCAGTTAAAAAACCAATACATCGAAAAAATTGGATTTCAAATACCTGCTATGAAAAAATAACATTTCAACAACCAGTGCAAAAAAAAAAAAAAAAGGAAAGGCAGTACAGAAAAAAAAAAATTCACTTCCATAAACAGTCCAGAGAAATTAATTACAGTCCAGAAAAAAGTCCAAAAATCTTGCTTCTGCAGTAAAAAAAAAAAAAACAGTCCAGAATGCTGTAATTGCGGTGGGATTGGTAGAGAAGAAATGCCAAAAAAATAACTCTATTCTTTTGGTGACTCGATTGGAAGAATTCTTGTTTGAGAAAGAAATATTTGTTTGGAGGGAATTTCTTATGGGAATTTCTGTAGGAAAGAGAAGAAAAAGTATAATGATTATGTTGTTTTTTAAATTTATGTGAGTAGAGATTTAGAGAGAATTTTAAAATTTGAATTTTAAATTTAGTAAAAAATGAGGTTGTTTCTTTATGTAAAATTTTAGATGAAAAATGATGATTTTTATAGAAATTGATTGAAAAGAACAAAGCCCAAGAATAAAATAGGGCTTAGATTGATGCAAAGAACCAACACTGGGATGGATCATGGAACATGTGCAGCGCAAATATGAGGTTTCAAAACAAATAAAAACTGAGGTCCTACTACTTTTCTCAATTATTTGGAAGCCTTCTGAACTGAAGTGGACAACGTAAGACTCATAGAGCTAGCATTTGGACCTTAAAATATAATAAAGTGAAACCAAAACAGTAAACATACATTAAAAACAAAGTTCTCAATTTTGTATGGAATAGGTTATGAGTATTGATAATAAGCCTGTAAATGGATGAAATCTGGTTTACTTCAACTGTTTAAGTACTAAATTTGAAGAGGAGATTTTTCGAAAACCAGTAAAGGGAAAAATTTGGACTTCAAAAACCAGCGAAGCAAATATTTACTGATCAACAACCAGTCCAAAAAAAATTTAAAAAATCAGTCCTGGAAAACAAATTTGGCATCCAAAAAATAGTTTTCTCAAAAAAATTACAGTCCAGATATATACTGGATTGTGAGGGATGAACAGCGGGGTTGGTGACGGTTCGAAGGGCGGCAGAGGGTGGAGGAATAAAGCTTTGAAAATACTTCTTCAACCATGAAATCTACCTAGTTTGTGCTTTCTGTTATTTTGTTTTTCACCATTGAAATTTAAAAGACAAATAAAGGAAGCTTTAGTTAAATACTTTGAAAACTTATAAGAAGATCCGACCAACAAAACTCTGTTCTTTAGTGTCAAACAAACTCCACCTTTTTTCCATCTATCTAAACCCACCACAACTCAATTTTTTAACTAATCAATGATTTTTCAAGATCAACGCTAACTCTATCTTGGCCAGGAGAAAGAATCAAAAACAAAAGTACCAAACTTGAATCATTATTTGTTTCTGGAATTTCACAAAATCGCAAATGCAGCCTTCGTCCATTTGTTCAACATCAGGGGATGAACTGGAAATTAAGTAAACGATGAAGAGAACGAGAAGTGACGGTGCTAATTACTGTAGAATGTAGATGACAATGATGAGAGATTTGGAGGTGATAAGGATAGTTTGGGAAAGAAATGAAAGAGATGAGTTTTTTTTTTTTTTCTATTCTTACACGCGCGTGTGGTTCAATCGCGTTAGGAGGAATGGTTTCTGTTAAATGGGCACTTTAATCCAAAACTATGAGGGCATTTTTAAACTACAAGGGGGTAACTGTCCCTCACACAAAACCATGGGAGAAGGTATATTTTGCCCAAATATTTTTTTTAAAATGAAATAGAGGAAATAACACTTTAATCGTATATTTGCTTATGTTATCACTATTTTTGTAAAATAGTGATATAATACAAGTATTATTTAGTGTACAAATATTTCATTTTATGGATTTAACTTTTGAAAATGAAAATTGTTATACTCCCTCATATATTTTTATTAGAATAATTCACTTTGATTAATGTACAATTTATTATAAATGTCAATGTACAATACCTAAAATAGCTAATGTGATACTATTTATTCTATTTATATTTTTACTTATTTATACTCGTATGTATTAATTGTGAATCACATATTATTATATTAGTAAAAGTATGAAGAGTACAACATTTGAAAGTGAACTATTTTATTAAAAAAAATATTTTTTAAAATAAATTCTTCTACTAGAACCGAGTAAATCGAAAATTACAAATGAACATGTTGGTCAAATTTAAATATTTTATTACAATCATCATAACGTGTACTAACAGTGAATAGTGATTGCCCTTGAAAATATGATAGAATACTTGTTTCGCTATTTTCAAAATTTTTGACATTTTGATATTTACTATAAGCGTATTAATATTTACACATGACATATATGATTTACACATTATAGTTTAACCTTAATAGATCCGCTAATTAAATGTATCGGCGTTGGTGAGTATGGGTTTGACCCTTAGCTTACTCGGGCTCCTGGTCCCGAACTTCACAAATTCGACGCAAAACTCGAATCATAAGTGATATACAGTTACTTGATTTTGAGCCGTCTATAACGTATACATAAGAGTTTAATTGATGAGCAATCCTCATTTACAGGTATAAGATAAACTATATGTATGATAACATTAAAGTTATGAATGTCAACTTGCAAACTGAAGGACTAACAGTCTAAACCCATGAATTATAATACAAATGATTCATTCACAAATGTATAAACAATTTATTCTTTAACATTTACTATTGCAAAAATAAATATGAGAATAGAGAAGAAAAAAAACTTATATTATTATTGACATTTGAAAATATTAAATAAATGAATTAAAAATTATTTAAGCAATTGTGGCAAGCACGCAAAGTTTTCTTTGGACTGAGGAAAAAGAAAATCGCAAAAATGTTTTGAAAATTATATTAGAAAAAATATATTTTCAGCCTCCACACAATTTTAAAACTGTAAAAAAAAAACTCTCAAATTACTGCTAATTTCGGTTTAATTGAGTAAAACCTGCAATAGCAGTTACTGGTGCTAAAAATGTAACAAAATATAAACAGAAAGCACAAGTTTAAAACTAAATGAATTTTTAGTAACAAACTTGCAAATAGCTCAAATTTTTATTACTAAAAATATCATTCTTCCTAAAGTTGAAAGGGTACGAGAAGATTGAACAAGATGATTTGATATGGATGCAAATCCTAGAAACCCCTTTTACATATTTAGTGAAGAAACTTTAATTTGCAATTTTCTTAAGATCTCTTATGATATGGTGGCGTGGGGTGGGGGGTTGAGGCTCATGGTGAAGAAAAATTGTTCCCCCACGGGGCAAACTAATAAATAGAAATAAACCCATGTCCCCTAATTGTACCAAAATCTGATATCTTCTTCCGAGTATATCTTCCTTTTTTCAGTTTCAAATTTGTACCAAAATCTGGCTTCAACGATTAAAATTTGGTGAAGGAAGAAAGGTCAAAGAAAGATCATATTGATCAGTAAACCCAAATTCAATTGAATTGATTTGAGTTCACCGTGGTTGCTGTCTTCGTATTCCGTGCGTAGATTTAATTGCGATCAGCTTTGAAGATTGCAGGCTAATGATGTTGATTCATCCTTAAGGAGAAAGAAGAACAAGGAACGAGATGCACTGTGACCCTGAAACTTTTTGGGGTTTTGCATTCCTCCTCTCGATCGAGACCCAGATCTACCTCAATTTTGGGGCTTAAAACACAGAAACAAATTGATAATTGGTCCAGATCTTCCTGCTCGACCAATTCAGTTCTGCTCTGGATAGCTTGGATTTGGATCTGCCCAATTTTTCAGCTAAGTATTTCACCCTTTTCAGTGCATCACTGAATTGAATTGGTTGTGTTATGTTTGGCTGCATTTCTGGAAATCTTTACTGGTGAAATTCCTGGGCTGTTGTGTGATTTAAATTGTGTTTTTGGAGTAATGTGTAGTAAGGGATTATTGGTGTGTGGGTCTATGTTTTCTACTTCAAATAGGTGTTGCATTTAGTTGGGGTGAATCTGGAATTTGTGTGAGTCGTGTAGTTGTTATTCTCAATTTAAATTTGAATTATATGGAGAGACATAGTGGGCATAATGGACGGAACAAGAGGAAAATTAATATAGATACTCCAGCCAATGAAATTCGGATCACAGCCACTGGAAGACTACATGTCTATGTCAATTAGGCGATACATCTATTGTCGTCAGGGAGGCTTGATCATGTTGTATTCAAAGCGTTGGACAAAGTCATTAGGAAAGCTTTAAAAGTGACGGAGATTGTGAGAATTAAGGGGCTGTTTGGTTGGGGGTATTTAGAGGGCTCAATGGGAATGGAAGGAAATGATATCCATTGTTTATGTTTGGGGTATGGATATGGGAATAAAAAAAAAGGAATCAATCCCTAAAATTTGGATATGGCCCAATACCACCTCCCCCCCCCCCCCCCCCCCCCCAATTCGGATTCAATAGCCAAGTCGGGAATCAAAAATTCTCCCTTCCCTAAAAAACCCTCGCAGCTGCGCATCTCTTCCTCTCCGACGCAGTGGACTCATCCTTGCCGCAGTGGACTTCTCCTTCCGTCTCCAACACATGCCGCGGACTCCTCCCCTTCGCAGTGGACTTCTTCAGATACGTTAAATCCTCTATCCCTTGCTTGATTTCTTTTCTTTTTCTTTTTGCAGCTGAAAGTGAATTCACTGTAAATTTCTTCAAGGTGAATTCATTTTTCCCTATCACTTTTGATGCTAATGGTCTCATAAACGTTGTGCTTGTCTTTTTCTTTCTCTTTTGCAATGGTCTCACTTTTGAATGTTGTGCTGGTCTCATAATGGTCTCACTTTTGATACCTTTCTTTCTTGTTCTTACTTTTCTTTTAGTTCCTTTTTTTTTTTTTTTTTTTTTTTTTTTTTTTTTTTCTGTTTTTTGCTCAATGTTGTGCTTTTCTTTTTCATTCCTTATTTTTAGTTTTTAATCTGTCGACATATATGTGTGTTTAAACCCACTTTCCTCTGTTTCTCTCCTTCTTTTTTTTTCCCTCTGTTTGTAGGATGCTATTGTTTCTTTCTGTAGGATTTTTTCTGGCTAAAATCTTGAACAATAGTTGGTTGCTTATTGTTGTAGATTCATATGGCACGACCTCCTTTCGATTTTAGAAGACGTGACTTTATGTGCACCTTCTGGAATTTTAATGCAATGCTTCTAGTTTGCATGTTTCTCATCTTATGTCAACGTTCGAATCAATTATACTTACGATGTAAGGGTAAACATCTATTGCATTCGCCTAACTCTTTTTTCTTCCTTAGACATGATTCGACGGTTACATCGTAAGTATAATTGATTCGAACGTTGACATAAGATGAGAACCATGCAAACTAGAAGCATTGCATTAAAATTCCAGAAGGTGCACTAAAGTCACGTCTTCTAAATCGAAAGGAGGTCGTGCCATATGAATCTACAACAATAAGCACCCAACTATTGTTCAAGATTTTAGCACCAGAAAAAATCCCTACAGAAAGAAACAATAGCATCCTACAAACAGAGGAAAAAAGAAAAGGAGAGAAACAGAGGAAAGTGGGTTTAAACACACATTATGTCGACAGATTAAAAACTAAAAATAAGGAATGAAAAGACAAGCACAACATCAAGCAAAAACAGAAAAAAAAAAAAAAAAAAAAGTTAACTAAAAGCAAAAGTAAAGAAAAAGAAACAGAAAGCTATTCAAAAGTGAGACCATTATGAGACCAGCACAACATTCAAAAGTGAGACCATTGCAAAAGAGAAAGAAAAAGACAAGCACAACGTTTTATGAGACCATTAGCATCAAAAGTGATAGGGAAAAAGAAATTCACCTTGAAGAAATTTACAGTGAATTCACTTTCAGCTGCAAAAAGAAAAAGAAAAGAAATCAAGCAAGGATAGAGGATTTTACCGTATCTGAAGAAGTCCCATGCGAAGGGAGGAGTCCGCGGCATGTGTTGGAGACGGAAGGAGAAGTCCACTGCGGCAAGGATGAGTCCCTGCGTCGGAGAGGAATAGATGCGCGCTGCGAGGGTTTTTTAGGGAAGGGAGAATTTTTTATTCCCGACTTGGCTATTGAATCCGAATGATGGGGGGGGGGGGGGGGGGGGAGGTGGTATTGGGCCATATCCAAATTTTAGGGATTGATTCCTTTTTTTTTTATTCCCATATCCACATACCAAACATAAACAATGGATATCATTTCCTTCCATTCCCATTGAGCCCTCTAAATACCCCCAACCAAACGGCCTCTAAATCAATCAAAGGCGGAGCAAGCCGAAAGTTTTTACTTACACACCTATTACATCAACAACCCAACATCCCACAACCCATAACACAGAGAAAGTCTCTCAAAATCCCTCGAAGACAGAGAGCCGAAAGGCTCTGACCGTTTAAACTCTTAACTTAACTGAAAATAATACTTTATGCGTTATTTATATGGAACTATAGTTATCCAAATCCTTCTCAAAACTAATTTCTCAAAACTAATTTCTCAAAACAAACAAAGTCTAAATTGTGAATAAACTAAACAAATAATTATTAAATTCTACTAAAATTAAAATTTTTAATTAAGCTTGATTTAGGGCCTGTTCTTTACCCCGGTTTGAGAACCGGGTTTGAGTTTTTAGGTAGAGACCAAATGGGTTGAGATCCAGAACAAAGAAATGTCGTTCTCAGACCCGGGTCCAGAACACAAATTCCACCACCACCTGGTCCGCCCCGCCGGCGGCGGCGGCCCAAAACCTAAATCGCCAAAATAAAATTCTTCTTCTTCTTTTTTCTGTTTCAATCAAATGGGTTTGAGTTTGAAGTTTTAATTTTTCCCAAATTTGGGATTTAGGGATTCAAATTTTCCTTAAACAATCCCAATTGGGTTCTGCATTTAATTGTGGGGGAGGAAGAGGAAGAAGTGCGAAGAAGAAGAAGAGGAAGAAGAGGAGATGAAGAAGAAGAAGAAGAAGAAGAAGAGGAGGAGGAACGGCCGGCGGCGCGAAGAAGAAGAAGACCGCCGGCGGGGAGAAGAAGAAGAAGAAGAAGAGGAGGAGGAGGAAGGGAAGAAGGGCGAAGAAGAAGAAGAGGGCAGCGGGAAGAAGAAGAAGAAGAAGAAGAAGAAGAGGAGGAGGAGAAGAAGAAGAAGGAGGAGGAGGAGAAGAAAAAGAAGAAGAAAAGGAGAAGAAGAGAAAAAAGAAGAAGAAGAAGAAGAAGAGATGTGAGAAAGAGAAGAAGAAGAAGAAGAAGACCGCCGCTGGGAACCAAGAAGAAGAAGAGGAGGCCAGTGGCGGCGGCGGGAGAGCGGCGGCGGCAGTGGAAATTGGGTTTGTGAACTGAGTTTGATTTTTGGGTAAAGAACATAGGGTTGGGTTAGATTTTTGGGTTGAGACCCAAAAAATAGCCAAACCCGATTCTGAACCAGGTAAAGAACGTGCCCTTAATTTTTCTAACTATTTATAGATATTCTTAAATATGTCTCTTACACAAATTTGTTTCATATGATACCACCTGATTGATTTGCATATTAAATATTATTACGCAAATGTACGGAGAAATTTCTTTAAAAAAGAAAGAAAATGGAAAGTGGGCCCACATATTTGCTCCTTTAAATGGCAGAAAGAGCGTTGAAAGAGTCAATCAAGTCCTCTTCATCAAACAGTGATTCCTTTCAAGATAGTGGGTTGGGCAGAAGGTGATAAAGGCCGTGGAAATGCAATTAGAGGGTACATTTACGGCGCGAGATTTACTTAAATAATAAATAATTCTTTCAAATTTCAAAAAATAATATTTTCAATATTATTTATCGTCTTCTTCTTTGTTCTTCATTTTCTTTTTCTCTCTCTTTTCTTCTTCCATTGTTCTCCGTGTTCTATCTGAAAAGTAGGTAATCTATCATTATCAACTTTGTAGCCTGAAAAGATATAACACTTTACAAACGCAACTCATCAGCTTCAAAATCTTGAAAAAGCTAAAAAATTTATGCTTGGAAATGCTAAAATGACTTGAACATAAGTCCACAGCAAAACTACGGAAATGGATTCTAAATCTACACAGACATCCTCACATACAACAGATGTTTACAAATGCTATTTACTTCGCACATTCTATAAGCAAAACAAACAATGATTCAGAGAGAATACTGAGAAAGCTATGTCAGCAAAAACAAAAACAATGTCCACATTAACAAATAGCAAACTCAAGCTTGTACAGGCATTACTTACTTCAATAGAAGGCGAAGCTGGATACACCCAAGAAGGAGGCGGCCAAAACAACTCAGGGTAGCCTTGATAACTTGTTATAGGACCTATATTACCACTCTCCAAATCAAACACCCCAATTTCACGACTCTTCCATACTCCATCATCTTCCCTGCTATGGAAGAAATGATCAGTAAACAATATACAATTCCCTCTCTGGAAGAAGACGATAAATAGTGCTGGACAAAGAAAAGAGAGAAAAAAAAAAAAAAAAAAAAGAAGAAGGAGGAAGACGATGAACAGTACTAGACTCTTTGGGTGGTTAAATGACTTGGATGTTATTTTCTGAAACTTGAGATATTTATTTGTTATTTAGGCAAACTTCGGAGAGGTAAATGTAATTCCAAGTACTCAACCACCCCCATCCCATTTAATTGTGTCTATTGAAACGCAGTAAGTGTTCTATTTTTAGAAAAAAAACAATAGATTTTCTAAGATAATTTTATTTTCATACATTTATTAATATCATTTTTACGCTGGTTCCTTTCATGCAACAACAATTGCGAGCACATCCGGTAATACAAATATTATTTAGTGTACACTATATTTGTTAATGTTATCACTATCTTTGCGAAATAGTGATATAATACAAGTATTATTTAGTGTACAAATATTTCATTTTATGAATTTAACTTTTGAAAAGGAGGACGTGGTGCTGGCTAATTTTTTCCGGTGATTGTTAAAAGCAACCTCTAAACATTAGTTACTCCATTCAAGTAGGTTTAAATATGTGACATATTGGGTGACGCATGGCGCATGCCCCCTCACACAATTGATGACATAGTGAGAAAATGATACATGTAAAAATGAAAATTGTTATACTCTATCATTCATATTAGAAATTCACTTTGAATAATATATAATTTATTATAAATA
This sequence comes from Leptodermis oblonga, assembly GCA_016801395.1. Classification (NCBI taxonomy): domain Eukaryota; kingdom Viridiplantae; phylum Streptophyta; class Magnoliopsida; order Gentianales; family Rubiaceae; genus Leptodermis; species Leptodermis oblonga. Next base: position 42,721,761 of record CM028755.1, read on the forward strand.
TCAATGTACAATACTTAAAATAGCTAATTTGATATTATTTATTTTGTTTATATTTTTACGTATTAATACTCTATGTATTAATTGTAGACCACACGTTATTATATTAATAAAAGTATGAGGAGTACAAAATTTGAAAGTGAACTATTTATAAAAAAATATATCTATTTTTCAAAATAAACTCTTCTACTAAAACAAAGTAAACCAAAATTACAAATGAACATGCTGGTCAAATTTAAAATATTTTATTACTATCATCACAACTTGTACTAAACAGTGAATAGTGATTGCCCTTGAAAATATGATAGAATTTTTGTTTCGCTATTTTCAAAATATTTTGACATTTTGATATTTAATATAAACGTGTTAATAGACATGACATGACATGATGTATACACATTAAACTTTAACGTTCCGGCACTGTTGAGACCAAAACCAAATCATACAGTTCATTTTCAGAACACAAGGCAGTAAAATTCCAGCACAAAAGCTAAAATAATCCTCCTAATTATCTAGATTTCCAGCACTAAAGGATAGCCAAATTTACTAGAAATTTTCAGCATGTAGGAGCAGAAATTTTGGAAAACTTCATACCCGAATCAATTCGAAAATTAGTTCTCCAGCAAAAATTCCCGAACAGCCATCAAAAATCCCGCAGCCATAAGGTAGAAACTCCGTTGGCTAATCAGCAACTCCAGCAATTCCATTCTTCAAACTCCGTTAACTCACTGAGTTAGCTCGTTGATGACCCACCCGATTTAACTTGGATGGCAAGCAAACTACGTTCTCCGGCGAACCAACCTTCTGCCCGTCGGCGAAGTACGTTTTCCCTTTGGCGGATACAAGGCTCCAAAGCTTCCTTCCCGGAGCTCTTTTCCACGAACAAAGTAAAACCCACGACTTTTTCTCCCAAAAATCCAGATCGGAGAACAAGGGGAGAACTCGGTGAAGACTGAACGGTGAAGAAGCAATCGGTGATGAAGAAGTCCACGATTTGGACTAAAGCTGAAGCAGATCAGATTAGATCGGCGGTGACCCAAGTCGGAAAATCTTCACCTTTTTTAAAACAAACCCATACCATCCATGGAAATTAGATCCATCAACCCATACCATCCATTCTTCACCATTTTTTTTCATTACAAATTGGGAATTTTCACGCAAAATAGGGGAGGTGTTTGAAAAACGTATTCGGCAATGGAGGCGGGGTTAATGTGTCAACGTTTCAGAAAAAAAAATAAAAAATAGAGGCGAGAGGCGGTTAGAGGCATAAACCTCTTCCAAATTTGCCTATTAACTGGAGGCGGGTTTGCCTTCACCCACCTCCAGTAATTGTTTACCTAAATAGAGGCGGGTTATTCCTTCACCCGCCTCCAGATAGGTATATCGGTGGAGGAGGGTGGAGGCAAATCCCGTCTCCAATTACTTTGGCAAGAGCTTTGGAGGCGGGTTACTCAATTCTGTACTAGTGTCTTATGATATCATGGGGGTGGGTTGGGGGTTTGAAACTCATGGTGAAGTAAAATTGTTCCAACCACTCAGCAAACTAATTAATAGAAACAGAGTATGGATAAATTTGGTTTTTCTAGTTATCATACTTTTATAAGATCATTATATCATATTGATCAAAATGAATACGCTCAAAAACTTGCATGCATCCATTCATTATGACTGAGTGCATACATGATATTAGACGCGTGTTGATCTGCACCTTTTAGGTGAATTATTTTAGCACTTGTTATGGCAATTTTTACGGGCTTTTGCCCAAAATTTTAATATTTATTTGTATTTTTAGAGATCGGGCCTAAAAAAAATGCGCAAAAAGTGAAAGAACTTGAGTGGACGACTCAAGCCTGAAAAGCCCACACAAAACCCGCAAGGAAGCTGCACACGATTTTTAGAAGAAGCAAAAAGTAATCCAAAATAGAAAGGAATTGGATGCGTGGAAAATTAATTCCAATCCAATTGGATTCCACGCAGAGTCCAAGTGGGCTGTCATCAAAAATTCAATTAGAATGAATCCAAGTGGGCCGAATCCAATTGGATTCCAATTATCCAATTGGATTGCAATTGAATTAAAACCGTGGGCAGCCATGCGCAGGTTTGATGGAATATGCGGAAAAGCTTAAAGGAGAAGAATGAGATTTTGGGCAATTACCCATCAAAGAGAGAAGTTGGGAGTTACTAAATTTAAAGAAACTCTATGTGCTTAATTAATTCTTGATGTGCGTAAAATTGAAATCCCCATTGGGCTTAGCCCAATTAATTAAAACAAAGAAACAGTAAAAGATAAAGAAGCCCATATCCATGTTCAGGTCGGAAGAATCATACAAACCAAGTCTATCTGTCATAATTCTAGATCGGAGATGAAGGCTTAGCTCGGTCCTAAAGACAATAAACTCGTGAAGGTTTAGATCGGAATGTATTCTAAATCAACTTGTAATTCTTAGATCGGTAAACTTTATAAAATAGCTCGGAAAAGTATAATTTAACTCAAGAACCCCAGGTCGGTAAAAGCTTAAAGAATATAGATCGGTCAACAGTGTTAAAGCTCAGGTCGGTATAGTATAAGTCAGTCTGAGATAAAGATAATATTGATGAAACAGTTAGACATCATGGTAGGACCACAAAATTAATATATATGCAGGAACCATGATGACAAAGGAGCCATGTTAAAGCCATTATTCTGGGAACGGCAAAAACCATAATTGCAAGAAGAATAAAGAGGAGCATATGTCTTCAAGACCCAACGGAACCATCAAGAGTAAGCTTATAAATACTCAGGTACAAGCTTCATTCCAGCAAGTTCCAATAAGCAATTTCTGGCAATTCTCACTAGCATTTCTTAAGCTATTATCTCTCATTTACAATTTCTCTGAATACTCTTGTTCTATATTGTTTATTTCTTTCATATTACTGACTTGATCGTCGGAGCCTATACAGGGGGGAAAGCCCCGCTCCTTCTCTTGATTACTCATCAGTTGGTCAAAGGAGCAGTGCAAAATCATCAAGCTTCATCCTCTTTGCCAAGCTTAGCAACCCTACTTAGTTCATCCCTCAAATTGCTCATCCCAAGTTGGGCCATTTTGTTCCTCAAAGCTTCATTTGGATTGGGCTATTACTGTCTTCAAGAATTCATTGGGCCGCGAAGAAGCATCGTTCCATCATTGTAATTTTTGCGTCACATCAACTGGCGCCGTCTGTGGGGAACGTTTGATCAAATTATTTCATCAAATTTTCCTCCGTTAAAAAAATTTGTTGAAACCATGACGCAAACTCGTTCAGGAAAGGGTGCTTCTTCTTCTGATGACACCACCAACGGACTCACCGTTACAACCACCCTGGTTCCTACCGTTACAGCTACCAGTTCTATTCCTCCCTCTGATCCACCTACTACTACCGCCCTTGTTGAAACCTTCACCTCCGAGCAGGAACAAGCAGAAAAAGAAAGGTTTTTCCGTATATTTCCATAACTGTTTCACTTAATAAACCATGTTGCTCCGATCATCTCTACTCTTAATATAGAACTTCCCATCACACCTCAGATGTAGTTAACATAGAACACCCCTATGGCATACATTGGTCTCCAACTGTTCCCCCACCCAAGGCTGAATTCAACCCTGTGTCCGACCCCTCTGCTGCTTTAATAACTAGTGTTCCCCCGCGCTCCACCACTATATGTCCTCCACAACCTGGGGGAGTTAATTTTTCTTCAGAAATCGGTCATATTGCTGGTCCTCCTAACCTTTCTGTGGCACCTCCTGTTTATACCACTGTAGCCCATACTCAGGCTAATCCTACTTGTCCGGGCCCCTTTATGGTTCCCAATGCTCAGTTCAATAATGGTTCTTTTATGTCAGGCCTACCCTTTCCCACTTTAGGACAACAAATGGGTCAATTGAATCAGCCTGGACATGGCCTACAAATCAGTCAAATGAGTCAACCCGGTTATTACCCTGGATACCCAACTACATCCAACCCTGCCCTATTCCAGCATTATGGTTTAGGCAACAACCGAGCCATGCAGCCGCCCTTAGGAAACACTCCCTTGCTTAATCCAAATTATTATCCCGGGCCCGGCTTAGGAAATTATTACCCCGGCATGGGAGGACACCCCTTAGGTCAGTCTGGATATCCCCAGCTCGGCCTATCCGGATCCGGATATGCTCAGCTCGGACGAACTGTTCCCACGTCTCGCGTGTCTCATCCTTTTGGATTGAATATTCAAATGGCACCATTTCCCCCGGGATATAGAGGCCTAGGTAAGGTTGACAAATATGACGGTACCACCGACCCCACGGCTCACTGGATGCAATGCATGAGCGTCATGGATGCTGCTAACCTGTCCGACGCTAACCGATGCATGACATTCCATTTGACTCTTAAAGGTCAGGCCATAAATTGGTATTGTACTCTGCCCCGCAATTCTATTCATTCATTAGATCAGTTTGGTGACCTGTTTTTAGCCAATTTTATGGGTAATAAGATATTGTCTAAGCCAATTTCACATTTAATGAATATAACACAAAAAATGGGAGAGGGATTACAGGCTTACATAGATCGGTTCAATGTAGAGTTAGGCAATGTCACGAAAAAGATGATAGAATAATGATGGGATCATTCATTAATGGGCTACGATCAGGACCTTTAGCTACCGAATTGGCCATCCGACCCCCACATTCTTATTTTGAAATGATGGTTACTGCTGTTAATTTTGCTGTTGTTGAAGATGCTACAGCTATAAAACAGGAAAGGGAAAGAAGTTTTTCCGATTCATATGGTAAGAGGAAAGCTTCCTCCCCAATTCTTACATCAGGAGGAAATAAGAGATTAAACTTTGCAAATACTACTAATCCCATCCCGAAGACTGGGGTAAGTGTAAACGCTGTGCAGGTAGCCGAGCCATTCTCAGTCCCCCGAGCTGACATATATGCTGCCATTCAGAGTCAAGGGCTGCTGCCCCCAGCTCGACCCATGACGGGTCCCACAGATCGGCTCAATCCGGGCAGGTATTGTAATTACCATAAAAACATTGGTCACAATACTAATGACTGTCGTGATTTAGCTGCAGAAATAGCTAAATTAATTCAAGCTGGGAAACTACCACAATATACACAAGTGGCACCTCTACCTAAACCGGTGGCTTCAGCAACCCGTGAACGACCTAACGGATGCTACCGATGTGGGGAGACCGGTCATTTTGCCCGCGAATGTCCCCAGCCCGACTCCCGAGCCCCGAATGCTGGGGGTAGCACCGACCTGAATATAGCAGGGATTGTAAACACCATAGCAGGAGGACCGACCCAAGGCGACTCTAACCGCCAAAGGAAACAGGTATACCGACAAAGGAACACTGTTCTAGGTAAGCGTAAATCAGATACCATGACACCAGGAATTACTTTCGATGACACAGATACATTTCTGCCTTTCAATTGTGACGATCCACTAGTGATCGATTGCTACATTTCAAATTACCAAGTACGTAGGACATTGTTAGACACGGGTAGTTCTAGCAATATAATTACAACCAAGGCACTGGCTGGTTGTCAATTACACAAGACACAGTTAAGTCCAGTTCGGACACCATTGATTGGCTTCGGCAATCACCATGTTATACCTGTGGGACATTTGAGTATTCCCGTCACGTTACTGGCTGGACAGCTAAAACGTACGGAAACCATAGACTTCGTGGTCATCGATGAGCCATCACCATACAATGTATACCTGGGACGGCCTGGATTAAATCAGTTACAGGCCATAGCTTCTACTGTACACATGCTTTTAAAGTTCCCCACCATAGGTGGGGTAGCTTCTATTCGTTGTGATGTCTTGCAGGCAAAACAGTGTTACATAGCTTCCTTGAAGAAACCGACCCCCGTAGACCTGAAATCAAAAATTACCTCTACAGTCAGACAGACCTCCGTTAACATTACCGATCTAACAGGTGGCCCGGACCTGTCCATTGAAGCAGAGGCCGAGGTAAGAATTATTCCCCTCGCGGCCGATCCAAACAAGGTAATAAAAATTGGGGCTGATTTGCCCCCTCAATTACAATATGATTTGCTTAACCTTTTGCGTGAATTTGCGAAAGTTTTTGCTTGGGGACCGGAGGATATGCCTGGCATTTCTCGAAATATCATTGAACACAGGTTATCCATTGATCCCAATCATAGGCCAATCCGACAACGAAAGCGTAACCTTGGGGGAGAACGTAGTAGATACGTGGAAATCGAAATCAACGCCCTGTTGGAAGTACGTATCATCCGAGAAGTGGATTATCCGGAATGGTTGGCTAACCCAGTGTTAGTTTCCAAACCGGATGGTTCATGGCGTATGTGCATAGACTTCACCGACTTAAATAAAGCATGCCCCAAAGACTGGTTCCCCTTGCCTTTGATCGATGTGTTGGTTGACGCCATAGCCGGATTCCGCTTCCTTAACTTCTTGGATGCATATAAGGGGTATCATCAAATTTTCATGGCCAAGGAAGATGAGGAAAAAACATCTTTTATTACAGACAAAGGTACATATTGCTTCATAACTATGCCTTTCGGTTTAAAGAATACTGGGGCTACTTTTCAACGTTTAGTCAATAAAATTTTCAAAAAACAGATAGGTCGAAATATGGAAGCATATATTGATGATTTACTTGTAAAAAGTAAAAATGAATCTGCTTATTTATCTGATTTGCGTGAAACCCTTGAAACACTAGCCCAATATAAATTAAGGTTAAATCCAAAAAAATGCGTCTTTGGGGCCACTTCGGGAAAGTTCTTAGGATATATGGTTTCTGAGGGGGGTATCTCGGTTAATCCTAAAAAAGTAGAAGCCATATTACAAATGCACCCACCTAGATCAATTCGTGAAGTACAACAATTAACGGGTAGATTAGCAGCTTTAAATAGATTTTTAGCCCGGTCAGCAGAACGAGCACTACCATTTTTTAACATCTTAAAGAAAACTGATAAATTTTTGTGGAGCCCGGAATGTCAAACTGCTTTTGAGCAATTAAAAACTTATTTAGCTTCTTTACCATCTTTGACCATGCCTATTCATGGAGAGCAATTGTACATGTATATAGCTACTACCGAATCTGTGATTAGTTCGGTTTTACTTCGAGAAGATAACCGGGTCCAGAGACCCATATATTTTGTTAGTAAAGTTTTGCAGGCAGCAGAAAAAAATTATTCTAGCCTAGAAAAGCTAGTCCTGGCCCTAGTTCATTCCACCCGGCGTCTTCGGCCTTACTTCAACTCGCATGGAGTCACTGTTTATACTGACGCACCCCTCAAAGCCATCTTGCAAAAGGCAGGAGTTTCGGGTCGACTCACGAAGTGGGCCATCGAATTAGGGGAGTACGACATCACTTTTGCTCCACGTACAGCAGTCAAAGGACAGGTGTTGGCAGATTTCATAGCTGAAGGAATACCAGACAGCCAAGAGAGCATATCTAGCCCGTCAGAAAAAACCGATCTGCTTTTAGCTATAGCAGAGGGTGACGATGTGTGGATCCTCTACGTAGATTGTGCCTCAAGCCAGTCCGGATCGGGTGCAGGGATCGTCCTCACCAGCCCAGGAGGAGAAATTCACACTTACGCTCTACGATTCTGCTTCACAGCCACAAACAATGAAGCTGAATACGAAGCCATGATAGCCGGCCTGAAGTTAGCTCGGAAATTTGGGGTCGAGAATCTAAAAATTTGCTCAGACTCCCAGTTCGTGGTTAAACAAATTTTGGGGGAGTATAAGGCTAAGGATCGACAAATGGAGGAGTATTTAACATTGGTGCAACAGCAACTAAAATTTTTTCAAAAATGGGTTATAGAACGGGTCCCACGAAGCAAAAATACAAATGCCGATGCCTTGTCCAAATTGGCTTCTTCGGTTTTTTCACACCTGACTAAAACCGTTCTAGTAGAAGAAGTACATACCAGAAGTACAGCCGAACCAGCAATTTTGTCTATAAGTGAATGTCAGGATTGGAGGTTCCCTATATGTCAATACCTACAAAATGGCATCTTACCAGAATCACGGAAGGAAGCCCAACGAATACAAAGGAAGGCTGAGCGCTATCAGATAATTGGAGAGGACCTGTATAAAAAGGCTTTTTTGATGCCTTTACTAAAATGCTTGGGGTCGGGAGAAGCGGAGGCCATGCTGAAGGAAGTACACGAAGGAGATTGCGGATCTCACATTGGGGCTCGGAATTTGGCCAAGAAAATAATTGGGGCTGGGTTTTATTGGCCTCGGTTATTCCAAGAAGCAGTGGAGTATGTTCAACGGTGTTCCAGATGCCAACACAATGCAACAATTCACAAGTTGCCGGCCTCCAGCTTTACTGGGATAATTGCCCCTTGGCCTTTCGCAGAATGGGGGATAGATCTCATGGGACCGTTTCCTAAGGTCGGTTCATGCCATTATCTTGTTGTGGCCATAGATTATTTCACAAAGTGGGTAGAAGCCGAGGCACTAACAAATATTACTGGGCGAACCGTAGCTCGGTTTCTTTGGAGGCAAGTCATCTGTCGTTTCGGTGTGCCCAGATCGGTTATTTCGGACAATGGGACTCAGTTCGAATCTAAGGAGTTCACAGCCTTGTGTTCAAAACTTGGTATCACCCGCGTTTCGCATCGGTAGCTCATCCTCCAGCAAATGGACAAGTAGAACTCACAAACCGAACTTTGTTGCACGGGCTGAAATCCAGACTAGAAGATAAAGGTAAAAATTGGGTAGAACAGCTGCCCCATGTGCTCTGGTGTCACCGGACTACGCCCAAATCGGCCACAGGGAAGACCCCCTTCGAGTTGGCCTTCGGGGTCAATGCTGTCATCCCCCCAGAAATACAAAGTGAAGCCCCACGAGTTATGCACTTCGAAGGGATCAAAACCAGAAAAACTTGGAGCTCAGCTTGGATTTGATAGAAGAAGTTCGGGACTCAGCTTATGTACATCAACTAAATTACAAAAATTTAGTTCGGCAACACTATGATGCTCGGGTCAAACATCGAGCCTTTGTACCTGGAGACTTAGTCTTACGAAACCGATCTATCAGCAAACCACAAGAACAAGGCAAGTTATTTTCTAATTGGGAAGGGCCTTATAGGGTAATCGAAGCCCGACCTACCGGAAGTTATATTTTGGAAGACTTGCAAGGACGATTGATTCCGCGAACTTGGAATGCAGCACACTTGAGAAAATATTATCAATAAAGCAGTTCGAGTTAAAAATGAAAAAGGCAAAATTTGAAGGAAACAGAAAAGATCATTTTCATTCAATAATCCAGCTCGGTTACAAAAATGATCTGAAAAACTCTTCGAAAGGGACCAGAATCAGAAAAAATTCTACAAAGTATAAAGTCAAGTACATCACTGCAACTGCATCTAGGCTTGCTACCTACATTCCTCACACAGCTGGAAGGAAGGGCAAGCCCGATCTAAGGGAAGGCCGATCTCAGGAAGGAGGAGCTTGAGAAGAGGCTTCATTTGCTATCTCCTGGGAGTCGACCACAGGATCCTCTTCGACTTTTTCTGGAATGGGAACACCAATGTCTTGGCATTCTTGCTTAATTTCCTCTACTAAGTCGAAGGGATCGCGTCCCTCTGGAAGCAAAGAAGACTAGGCTATAGAGTCTTCTGGAGCATCTTCTGCCGACCTGGAGCTCTTTAGCTCGTCCCAGCACAGAGTATATCTGCACTGGATTAGCTCGAAAAAACGCCGGTTCATTAACTCCAGAAGGGTCCCTTCTTTGAAAGTTTTTAGCTCGGCCTGACGAGCTGCTTCGACATCATCCGAGCTAACCATCCCAGCAGCTTTCTGTGTAGCCTCTTCTGTAGCTTTTGTAGCCTCTTCTGTAGTCTTCTTAGCCTCTTCTGCTGTTTTCTCCAGGGCAGCTCTCTCTTTCGCCCAGGAAGACTTTTCTTCTTTCAGGGTCTTCACCTCGGCTTCCAGGCCCTGGATCTTGGTCACCTGTTGGCTGGACTTCGTGCACAGATCCTGGTTCTGCTTCATTAGCTCGGTTTTTTCAACTTCAAGCTTTGAAAGTTTGCTTTTCTCGAGCCCCAGCCGAAACTCCAGATCTTCAACGGCCTCGGACGGTTTCTTTGACCTTTCTAGCTCGTAACTTTGGGCCAAGATGTCCAAAGCCGTTGCCCTTTTTGACGTAGCAGCATAATTATAGGCTACCTGCAAAAAATCCGAGCAAGGAGTGTCAGCCGAGGTAATCATTATTTTCAGACATTAATTAATTTTTGATGCTCACCCTCTTTATGTGTGAAGCAAGAAAAGCCTCCTGCTTCATCATCAGCTCCATATTTTGCCGGAGCTGGTTGCCCACCTGTATCATCTCCTCAAAGGACCTTTCAGTTTCAGCCTCCAACTCTTGGTAAGGCCTTACGTCCTCAGGCAGGGGTTCTGATAAGTGCACTTGACATATGGGCCGAGCTAGGGAGATCGGCCTATCTTTCTTATCCTTCAGCAAAAGAACCCTTTCATTTGTTGACGGGTCCACGGATCCCCAAAGATCATTAGGTTTCGGCAGCTTGGGATCACGTGTGGGGCCCGTAAACAATTGTGGAGCTTTAGCAGCCTTAGCTGCTTGGATTTCTTCCGGGGTCGGTTTGCTCTTTTTCGCAACCCGGGTCGTCAATGCCAAGCTGGGAGGGTCGGTCACCTCGACCTCTTCCGTGAGATCGATCTCAGCCAATATTTTGGAAGATCCCGAAGTTGCAGTAGGCTTGTTGGCTTTTTTCTTCCTTCCGAACCCGCCGAGACTACCTGAAAAAAAAGCAACATGAATAAATCAAAATTACCGAGCTATGAAGGATGAGGATACCATAGATAAAGAGTTCAAGGAACCGGTATTTACTTTCTACATTGGGGGATTGGCTCAGCCCGGCCGAAACAAGAAGATCCTCTGAAGGAAATTTAACCAAATATTTAGCCGAGCTACTATAGTTTTTTAGCACCTTATAGTCCGATTGAATTCTGGGGTCGGACTTGTCTCGGGATTGTTCAACTGGTAAAATAAATTGAGACCAACGACATGGTAGGTTCGCTTCCTCAGCCTTCACCATAAAAAATCTATTCCTCCATTGTTTGTTGGTATCAGGGGAATCGGTAATAAGTACAGGGCTATTCCTACGCTTCTGGAAGGTCACCCACCATTTACCATAAGGGTATTTACGAACAGTATAGAATTGAAAAAACAAGTCTACCGTAGGCCAAACCCCAGCCCCAAAACACACATATATGAACCCTATCAGAAACCTAAGGGCATTAGGGACTAGTTGGCTCAACCCAATATTAAGAAAGTCACACATTTCGTTCAACAGATCTAGGGTCGGAAACCTCAGCCCAAAATTAATATGATATTCATAAACCCCGACCCAACCCTCAGATGCAATATTTATCCTCTCTTCGGGCTCGGGTAAGCGAATAGGAAAAGAAGGATCTATATAATGGGTTGACCTAAGTTTTACTAAATCTGCCATAGTCATTTGTGAGATTATTTCCTCGGGTTTAAATTCGTGTGGGGCAGCCGAATCTACAGGAATCAATACAAATAATCATGGATAAATCAATCCTACAGAAATGTTCAAACAGGACAGATCTGAAAAGAAAATAAATTATCAAAAAGGAAAAGGACAAGGATGCTAACCTGCTGCCGGAGCCTGGCGCGATGCTCCGGTACCTGAGCTTCTCTCGGAGGCCATTGCAGACAGATAAAAGAAAGAAAAGGCACGACGACGGGAAGATAACAACGGCGAGACAACAACCTTAGCGAAGATTGCGGGAACTAGGACACGACGATAGAACTCTGGCAAATTTCGAAAAACTCCGGCGAAGGGAAGGAGAAGGAAGGTAGGAAAAATTCTCTCTTTTCAGGAAAGCAAATAATGGAGGGAGTCAAATGCTTGCTCTCACGATTTTTATAAGGGAGTTTCGAGGAGATTGAAAAGACGTGGGCAGACCAGAAGTTGTGATCATTTATGATACCTCGAGAACATAAACAGCCTTGGAAGTTGTATCGGTTGCTATAATAAACGTGAAAACGTGTCTAGACAGGTCCACCTCTTCAAAATCCCGATCTAGGGTAACGCAAAGGTACGTCTTTATGGTTGCATTTATTTGTCCGAAAACTGTTCAAATTCCTCAGATCGGTATTGCAATTATTACTATGCAGTTGGACGTGACTATTCTTTGTAGGTCGGATTTCATGTCATTTCATGTTTTTATCAGTTAGTTCTATCTATAAAGTATAGGTTGGACAAACACTGGAAAATACGATATGTTGCTTAGATCGAAAATTAGCTCGGGTTAATATCTAGAAATTCATGATGTCCTTTACGCTAGCTCGGAAAACCCAAGGAGTATTAAGTTTTAGATCGGTAAAACCTAATACTGGGGGGGCTTGTTGATGTGCATAAAATTGAAATCCATTGGGCCTAGCCCAATGAATCAAATCAAAGAAACAGTAAAGGATAAAAAGCCCAGATTCATATTCAGGTCAGGAAGATCATACAAACCAAGTCTCTGTCATAATTTCAGATCGGTAGACCTTATAGCTCAGATCGGTAAGATTAATTATAATTCTACTCAAGAAGCCCAGGTCGGTAAAAGCTTAAGAGAAGTTAGATCGGTCAACAGTGTTAAAACTCAGGTCGGAAAGTAACTAAAACACATGAAAGCTTAGGTCGGTAAAGAGTAAACCGATCCGAGATAAAGATAATATATTCAAAACAGTTAGATATCATGGGAGGACCATTATCTTAATATATGCAGAGCAATGATGACAAAGGAGCCACGTTAAAGCCATCATTCCGGGAACGGCAAAAACCATCATTGCAAGAAGAATAAATGGGAGCGTATGTCTTCATGACCCAACGGAACCATCAAGAGTAAGCTTATAAATACTCAGGCACAAGCCTCATTGAAGTAAGTTCCAATAAGCAATTTCTGGCAATTCTCACAAGCACTTCTATTCTCTTTCATTTACAATTTCTTTGAAAGCCCTTGTTCCTTATTATCATTCTCTTACATATTACTGACTTGATCGTCGGAGCCTATACAGGGGGGAAAGCCCCGCTCCTTTTCTGGATTGATCATCAATTGGTGAACGGAGCAGTACAAAAATCATCGAGCTTCATCCTCTTTGCCAAGCTCAGCAACCCTACTTAGTTCATCCCTCAAATTGTTCATCCCAAGTTGGGCCATTTTGTTCCTCAAAGCTTCATTTGGATTGGGCTATTACTGTCTTCAAGAATTCATTGGGCCGCGAAGAAGCATCGTTCCATCATTGTAAATTTTGCGTCACATCAGTGTATGTAGTAATTTGTAAGGCTAAAATATAGCTGTAATTTTCTTTCCCCCTATGCATTCAGTAATATACAGATTAGGTTAAATTTTATTTTTTGCATTTTGGTCTCTTAAAATTTTAAACTAAATATTTTGGTCCTTAATTTACTGTCCTTAATTTACTGATTATCGGTAAGAAACCCATCAATTGTGTTCAACTCTCCTCATCGAAGGCCAGAATCATTAAGGGATTTTCTTTAACCGAGCCGTCTGAATGCTAATGCACAAAACGAAATAATCCGTCAATGTTTTTGGGCCAATCATAGGTAATTTATTTGCCAAAACTATCAACAATAATTACTACTCCTTCCATTTCAAAAATATTTATTGTTTCATTAAAAGAGTTTACTTTTAATTTTTTTACACGTTCTACCATTTCTAATATAATCATGTGTTGTCTAAAGTTAAAGATATAAATTGAACATGACATTGCACATTAATATTCATAATAGATGGACCCTTCTCAATTCTAATGGAACAAAAAATAAAAGCTCGGGAGTTTAAGGTTGGAGCAACCGTAATTAATAGAGAAAGGTTCAGGGGCAAAATAGTGTTGTGAATATATTCCATTTCAGGACTTCAGCTTTCACTGTGCAATGACCGTTGAAAAGAAGACACAAAATGAGTGCTGCCAAACAAGTAAGTAAATGTTTAGCTGAGCTTTTGTTGAATTAAGGATCATTTTTAATTTAATATTTTGACAGTACAATTATTTGTTTCTCTCTAATGGCAAGTGAGTCTTTCTTTATTCTTGCAATTAAATTAAAGTTGTTGGTCTTTCGCTGTCATGAAAAATACCAATACCAATAGTATACCTGCTAGTTGTTCTGCTTCTTATCTCCTTTGTCTGCCACAAGTCTGCTTTGTTTTTTCTCTTCAATCTTCTCATTCCTTTCCGTTTTCTTTTCTCAGAGAACAAGATGGCCTCCGCCTCCGTTACTTGCATTGATACTGCCATTCATGATTTGGAGTTTCTGAAAAAACGCGCGGGTTATCATGTAAAGGGGCGGTTCCTTGATCTGGTATTGAGGTTATGGAATCTCAAAATATTTGTTCTTTGTGCCAGAATGTTACCCGACGACACAAGTCTGGGATCCTTCTTGGCTAGGATTCAAGATACTATTCGCCAATGTGCAGAGGAAATTCACCTTCAACGCTCTCAATCTGATCTGGAATCTCTGGAGGAAGAAGTAGATCTGGAATCTGATGGTGGTGAGTCACTCATTAATATGCTAGATAATAAGCTAATCATAGCTTTTTAAATTATAGGAGGTCATCAATAACTTTCTTTCGTAAATTAAGGGGTTATGTATAATTAACCTTTTGTAAAAAAGATATAACCAACCTATTTTAAATATAGGTATATTTTGAGCTAAAAAAAATATAGGTATATAACCGTGAATTAAGGCATAGTATAAATATATAATATTCGTTCATTATTTCGCTAATGACAAGTGAGTAGAGGTGAGAATGAACACGAATATTCACTAAGTTACTGTTTATGGATATCTATTTGTTCAAACGGTCGCACTTAATAATTGCACTACCTGAATCAGCAAAGTCCTTTTCTTGCAACAATGGTGGAAAAATTAAAGGATAATGCAGCACTCAGTAAAGTGAGAGCCATAGTGGGAGACATCTTTTTGCCTTTAATTTGATGGACAGCAAAAAGCATCCTCTAAAGCAGCCAAGCAAGTTAAAGAGATATTTCTAGTGAGTCATTGACCTTCATTGACTTCAACAACGTGAAGAACATGATCACAAAATAATCAGGATTGAAAACTAGAAGAGAATGATAATCTGACCAGAAGGAGTTTGAGAACCCTGCAAACACAGGCTCAGGCCTGAAAAGAATATCCAATCATTCATTCATTCTGCTTTGTTTCTAAGCTAAGAGTACAATCATACGAAAATAATCCCATTTAGCAAAACAGCAGCCTCTCCAAATTCATCAGAGGTCAGAGGTGAGTTTTTTCCTTGCTCTTTTTCAGTTTTTTCTGCTTGTGTTCATCATAGTATGGTATAACTCTAGATGAATTCATTCGTTTCCTGGTGGCGTTTGTTGAAGGTCGTGCCAGTTCTGCACCATCATAATAAGTAAAGAATTCAGTTGCTGAGTTTGCAGCATCCAGGTTTGTCATTAGGTTGGAGCTTGTCTGCAGCCTGAATTTCAGTCGAACTCCAATCCTACAAGTGAGTAGGGCTGACTCGGCTCATTATCACCCTACAAATGAGTCTTTCTTTATTATTGCAATTAAATTAAAGTTGTTGGTCTTTCCTTGTCATGACAAATACCAATACCAATAGTATATTTGCTACTTGTTCTGCTTCTTCATTTTCACTTTGTTTTTCTCTTCAATCTTCTCATTCCTTTCGGTTTTCTTTTCTCAGAGAACAAGATGGCCTCCGCCTCCGCCTTCGTTACTTGCATTGATACTGCCATTCATGATTTGGAGTTTCTGGACGAAAGCACTGGTTATCATGAATATAAGGGGTTCCTTAATCTGGTATTGGGGTTACGGAATCTCAAAATATTTGGTCTTTGTGCCAGAAAGTTACCCTACGACACAAGTCTGGGATCCTTCTTGGCTAGGATTCAAGATACTATTGGCGTGTTTGCAGTGGAAATTCACCTTCAACGCTCTCAATCTTATCTGCATCCAGATGGTTTTGTGTCACTTGTTAATAAGATCCTAGCTGAGTTTGAATCTCTGGAGGAAAAAGTAGATAAATGGTACGTTACTCTGTTGGACCACTACCAAAATTCGACTTCTATTATTCTTACAGCAGATGAACTCTTGGAAATCTTTCTTTGTATTGTGAACGGTCGAGTGAGAGACTACATCGATTTTCAATATGGGGGCATTGATCTTTTGGGAGAAGCAATAGAAGCCTGGACAGAGCAAATGAGCTTCCTTTCTTGTCTTATCTGGAATGCTACCCAGGCAAGTTTTGAACCCACACAAGATTTCTTAGCTTACTCTCAAATTGTTGCTCTCGAATCTGCATCCCTCTTTTCTGCTCTTAGAAATGATCGGTTTGATAGAAGAGAAATGCAGTTGAAGATTTCAACATTTGTGGAAAAGATTAAACCTATTAATCCTCAGGTGTATGAAGTTTACACACAAGTCCTAAGTGGTAATTCAAAGATGCTACTTCCTCCAACTGAAGACATAGATAATAAGGTTGCTTCTGCAAGGGAGGTTGTCCTTAGTACTCTTATATCTAATCTTTGGGAGATCTTAGTACGACTTGATACTTGTGTGGTGGATCAATTGAAAGAGCTATATGGAGGACTTAGATCCTTGAGAAAGGTTCTCAAGCAGCACCCAAATATGTTCGATTTCAAAATTGGAGCCGTATTATGTGATGCTGCTGTCTTCATTTGGCCATTTTACCAAACAAATCCAGAAGTTGACCTTGGACTTGGGTTTCAAGATTTGCTACAAACAATCAACAATATTCTGGCAGAGGCTAGCGAACAAGATCCACAAATACCAAAATTCAAATTCCCAGGGACTGATGAATTGGGTTTTCTTGATCTTTTATTAGAAAAACTGATGGCATTCACAACTTCCAAAGCTGAACCAATTGCCAAGAGCCATGTTGAAATCATCCAACAAGAACTTGTTTTCTTAAGACCTTTCGCAGGGGAAATTGTGGAGCTGCGCAGTGGACAGGAGGATTTTCAAGCTCTTTGGGATCATGTTTTGGCAGTGGCGAACAAAATAGAGAGCCTCATTGACCCCCCCGTGGTTGGTGAACTTCCAGATTCCCTTTCAACATCATTTGATTCTGTCATCAAAGACATTATGGAAATCAAGGCGGATGTGTTGAATACTCTATATGGCAAGAGTCAGGAAATTGAAGTTGAGGAAGCAAACAGCACTAGCAATCAGATGCCATCACAAAGACCTCCATCAACAGTAAATGAAGTTGTAGGTTTCGATGACGAGGCAAGATCAATTACAGAGCGGCTCGCAAGAGGATCACGGAGTTTGCGTATTATTGCCATTGTGGGTATGGCTGGATCAGGAAAGACCACTCTGGCAACGAAAACTTTCAATGATTATTCTGTTATGCACCATTTTCAAGTTCGTGCATGGTGTACCATTTCGCAAACATTGAACAGAAAGAAAGTGTTACTTGACCTTCTAAATCAAATTCATCCTATGAGTCATGACACAAATGAAGAAGATTTAGCAGCGCAGCTACGGCGCAGTTTGAAGGGAAGAAGATATCTCATCTTTTTGGACGATATATGGGAAATAGATGCGTGGAATAAATTGACCATGGATGGTTGCTTATTCCCTGACGATGCCATTGGAAGTAGAATTATTTTGACAAGTCGTAGTCACGACGCTGCTCCTCGTCGTATGCTCGATCAGGAACCTCATTTTCTTCGTCAACTTGGAAAAGAAGAGAGTCTTGAATTACTGCAGAAGAAGCTACAACCCAAAAATGATTGGCCTCTTGAATTACATTATATTTTGGTGCAAATTGCTGAAGTTTGTAAAGGATTACCTCTGTCAATAGTCATTGTTGCTGGACTTCTAGCCACTACAGAGCCAGGGGGTTGGAAGGAAATTCTGGATCATTTAAGCTTCGGCCTTGGATCGGTTGTAGATGGTTGCAAGAACACATTGGAGTTGAGTTACAAAAATTTAGGGAATGATCTAAGGTCATGCCTCCTCTATTTTGGGGCGTTTGAAGAAGATCAGGAGGTTTCAGTTAGAAAGCTGTTTCGTTTATGGATAGCTGAAGGGTTTGTTCATAAAACTGAGGAGAAAAACCATGAAGATGCTGCTGAAGATTGCCTGAAGGATTTGGTTGGAAGAAGTTTAATTATGGTTGCTAGTCAAATATCTGATGGTGGAGTGAAAACATGTAGCGTTCATGATTTGATTCATGAATTTTGTGTAGAGAAAGCCAAAAATGAACATTTTTTCCATTTCCTGAGAGGGCGAGATGAGCTTTTAGCATTTAGTGAGCCAAGCAATCTTCGAAGGTTATGCATTCGCTCTGCGGCAGAGGAATTCAAGCGATCACAGTTGTTTTGTTCGGGTGCACACACTCTGCTTTTCAACTGCTCTCCGGTAGTACGTCAACTGTACATGTTAAAAGATAAAATTTTAAGCATCTCATTTGTTATTCACGCCTTCAAGCTTCTGAAAGTGTTGGATTTGCTCAGTATTTATTTAGATAATGGCTTCCCAGATGAAATAGTACTACTTGTTCAGTTGGCTTTTCTTACAATTCGGGGCTACATAGAGCACATCCCATCATCCATAGCTCGCCTCTCCAATTTGGAAACTCTAATTCTGTATGCAACGCACGGACTTTCACTTCCAGGTAGTCTATTTAATCTGCAAAAACTACAGTATATTTACATTCCTTTTTATACTAGAAGAGTTTCTGGTGTTCATCTACTTGGTGGTGGTATTTTGAGCAATGAAAGTCTTGATAGCTCACCCATATCATATGAGCTGGATAAGTTTTCTGGTGCGGTTATTCCTTCAGCTGAAGTGTTGGGAAGGCTTTTGAAAAAGTTTCCAAAACTTCGTAGGTTGAAATGCATGCTTCTCGACTATGCATATAAGGTAGATACTGTCGACTTTCAGAGTCAATTGGAATCACTCCATATAATCTATCGTGGACGCAGGGACAATATATACGAGTTTAGTTTTCCAAATACTCTGAAAAAATTATCACTGTCATCATTAAGTCTGTCTTTGAAGAGTATTTCAGTGATTGGTCAACTGCCAAGCCTTGAAGTTCTGAAATTCTACCGCGTAAGTTTCGAACAGAACACATTGGAAATGAAAGAAGGGGAATTCTCGAAACTTAGATTCATCAAGATAGAGTATGTTGAAGGTTTCAAATGGACAGCTTGCGATGATCAATTTGACTGTTTGCAGAAGTTGGTGTTGAGTTCTATTGACAGTTTGGAGGAGATTCCTTCTTGCTTAGAGAGCCTTTCGACACTCGAAGAGATTGATGTCTATTACTGCGATGGCGGTGTAATAGAGATGGTGAGACAAATTGAAGAACAACAGGAGATGTTCGGCAATTCAAGCTTGAAGATCAATATTGTAAGCTAGAGATTGCAGATTTGCAGGTTTAATTTCTCTTTCTCCTACCTTATAAATTATATATTTAATTATTTACGTGTGTGTATTATTAATGATTTCTTTTCGGTCAATAATATATTAAGCATGACTTTATTATTTGGGCTAAAAAGTGTGTGGTTTACTAGATGTAGGGAAGGGAAAGGAAGGACAGAAATTGAGAGAAAGTGGTGGGATCTCTGGGGACTCCTTGAGAAAGCTGGAAAGAAAAGTCCAATTTGAAGTTTGATAATGAAGCACTTAAGTTTGAAGGATTTCTGGGGACTCTGTGTGTTCCCATCTTTTGAATAATTTTCAGATTGCTATTTATGATTTTTGTTCAATGAAATGAAGAAAAGTTTAGTGTTAATCTGTAATGTAATTGTTAGTTGATTAATGTTCTAAAAATCTACTTTTGCTTGAAGGGGACTGTCGGCAATAATAGGTTGTGTTCAATTTGTTTCTCTTGGAATATCATCAACCTTTGAGCTGCAAAATGCAAGTAGAATTTATTCAGCTACCATCGGTCATTTTCTGCACTTATATGATTAATCAGGTTCATGAACATTGCCTTCTCTCGACAATCAAATAAAAAAATTTCCCTCCGTGTGATTATCTATAACAATATATATTTATTCTCTAATTTGTGAGTTTTAATTTATTGTCCTTATGAGGAGGGGTTTACAACATCCTTTCTTCGCTTGTGTATGGGCACAACATTTGGCTTTGTTCAAGATGGGATTGGGCAGGTTTTCAACATGGGAGTCAATGGTGTGTTTGTTTGCCCTGGACATAGATCTTCCAAAGGTTCTTCAGGCCCTTATTCCGATAGTTTTACTTTGGGGCATCTGGAAAGCCTTTAACAAGGCTTCATACGATGGGATCTTTATGTTGCCGACTGAAGTTATAAAGGATTTCCGTCGCATGGTGTATGAGTTATCTGGGATCAAGCCTCCGGAAAGGTCTCCCTCTTACTCCTTTTTGGTGGCAGGAGAGATCATTCCTCGATGGGCTTTCAAGAAAAGTAAAAAAAATAAAACCCTCAATTAGGGGCATGTGACGCTCTCCTCCACCAGGGGTATAAAAGTTGAATGTCGACGGATCCTCTAGGGGTAACGCTTCCCCCCCGGGGGGGGGGGGGGGGGGGGGGGGAAGGGGTGTTGTGCTCAAGGGCTCCACGTGGTTTGTAGTCATGGCCGCCTCACTTTCCTTCGGAGCTCTCACAAGTTTTCAGACGAAGGTTTTGGTCTCTACTTTGGTTTGTTGGCATGTAAGGAGGAGGCACTTACTTCTATGCAAGTGGAGACGGATTCTAAATGCCTTTTGGATGCCCTCCATTGGGGTGTTTGGTTGTGGAGAGCATCCCCGGTGCTCAAAATGGTTATGAGGTTACGACATTTTTTTGGAAGCTTCAGTTTCACACAAATCTACAGGGAGGCAAATGCGGTAGAAGATTTTTTGGCTTGCCAAGCTAGCTTACATTTGGACACGAGGACTTTCAGTCATTCTTCCTTGCCGTATATGGCACGGGGCTAGTTAGTCTAGATGCCCGCTCTTTCCTATATATTAGGGGATAGGTGATTTTCTTTCCTTTTTGTAAGACACTAACCTACTACATCTGCTTTACTGCAATTTTGTATTGCAAGGAAAGACTCGTTATGTCCCACTTGGCTTCTTTGTCCTAGACGTTTTGCCTCTTTATTAATAAAGGATCTCCAAACTCCCTCAACCACTTAATCTGTTGTTGTTACTTTATAAACAAAAAAATGTATGACTCTAGTTCTCTCTATAGGCTTCACGGTTTCTAAACTACTCCAATTCTCATCTCAGGCGTCCCCTCACGACGCCTCCAACCATGGATGCCGGCCGGCCACCACCGGCTGCCCTGAATTATGCAGCGGTGTTATCTAAACATCGCCTCCAGGCACTTCCAGCCCCGATCGACCTCCCTCTGAAACCAACGACGGAACACTGTGGGAAATGGGCTTTGATTTTCTCAGATGATGAGATGGATTTATTAGAGGCCCCCCTCAAACGAGCCCTCATCGGAAATTTCTCAAGGTGCAAGACGACAATTGATGCACTACGAACCGACTTTTTGACGGCAGATTTCTCTAGTGGATATCATATTGGTTTGATCAATAAACGTCAGGTTCTCATCCGGTTTGAGCATGACAAAGATTATAATCGTTGTTTCTTGAAAGGAGTTTGGAATTTTGGTTCTTATTCTGTCAGAATCACCAAGTGGACTCCTGATTTTGACCCAAAAGCTGAATCCTCCATAGTTCCGGTTTGGATATCTCTTCCACAATTACCTTTTCAGTTTTATGATGAATGGTCTCATATCGATAGGAAATATGGTAGGTCGTCAGCTCAAGGTAGAGTTTGCTTCAGCTCACTTATCCCGTCCATCGGTTGCCCGTGTTTGCACGGAGATTGATCTACTTCAGACTTTGCCTGATACGGTTTATTTGGAGAAGCATGGAAGGGGTTTCCTGCAACAACTCGAATTTGAAAAGAAGCCCCACTATTGTACCTACTGTTTAAAGGTTGGCCACCAAGAATTGGATTGCCGCAAGGGTGATCCTCCGACTAAAGGTACAGTATGGATGCCCAGGAAAGAGAACCAGGAAAGAGAATTCTAATCGGTCCTCCTCGATCTACTTCTGCACAGAATCGTAAATTGGTTACTGACAAGGGGAAGGCGGCGGATAAGCCATCGCCGCCGCCGCCGCCGCTGCAAGCTGACAAAGGAAAAACCCAGATTGCCTGGCAGGGAAATCCAATCAACCATGGGGTTTGTTGCAACAACCTCCCCGCAAATTGCGCCACTGTTTGCACCTAAAGCGCAATTTCCTGCGCCTACTGCCCCAGAAAATTCGCAGCAAATTTCTGCGCCAAACTGTCCCAGAAAACTCGCAACAATTTTCTGCGCCAAAACTCGCAGCACTCTCTGCCCATTCTCCAGTCTGATGAGTCAGAAGTTGTGCAACTTTCTGTCCCAGAAAACGCCCAGCTTTCTGCACCAATCCACCAGCCTAATGCCTCAGAAATTGTGCAACTTTCTGCTCCAATCTCCCAGAATAACACCCCATCCAGCGAACATCATCTTACCCTATCACACAACGGCCAAAGGGGTCTGATTAAAGCCAAAGGATCTTCCCCTCTGCAACAACAGGAGCCAGCTGTTTGACAAATTGCCTCTGAGGTAGTTGCAGACAATGACATTGAGGATGTTTATATAGAGGAGCCTCCAAGTACCCAGCCGCCCATACCAGCACTGCCCTTGAGGAGGTCTGATCCTATGCGTGTGAAGCCCAATCTCCAGCAAATAACCCAATACAATATGCTACGCAACTTGAACTTTCTTGGTCAGGAGTTTTGCAAACGGCCATTGGGGAAACGAATCGTCAAGTAAAATCAGCCCCGGTGCCTAAACTGAAGCCGCTAAACATAGTGTTTACCCCTATTTTAAATCGACCTACACAGGAAGATGTCCGACTTCTAGAACGCATGCCAGATCGCCCTTATATCCCTATCACATCATCGGTGCCGCATTCCCCGCGCAGTGATGATCCAAATGATCAAGAGCCGGAATATGGTCCCTGAGAAGAAGCTACGAATGAGGAAGATGAACTGATTGTGAACTCCGTGAGTAGCAACCGACAACTAGAGATCTTTTATGACTATGTATTACGAAAACAAGCACAGGTATATTATAGAAAGCTTACTCGCCGATTCCCGTGATGTTTGCATAGCCACTTGTCTTAGGCCTTTCACATTTTATTTTTATGCTTTCTTTCTTTATGCATTAACCAATCCCAATTTTATTTATTTATTTTAAAAAAAAAATATCCGGGACCCATAATCTTTCAACCCATAAAATTCCTGCAGACCAATATTTCTACAAACACTTGATAAAGATGAATTTTGACATCTTTATCTAACAAAGTCTCTAGTCTCAACACTCCAATCTCGTTTACCGTTGGGATATAAATAGAGCCACCATTTCCGCCACTGTGACGGTGGCGGCGCGTGTTCTGCAAGAGATGCAGAGCCTCTACTCCGATGTCCATTACTGTCTCGTTGACCACCCAATAGTGAGCCAATTCGAATGGAAGCAGGGCACCACGTTCGGCTCCACTCTGCTCTTCCTCATCCTCACCGACCTCACTTACCTCACTCTCGCCTTCACTCTCCGCCACTTCCCTCTCCTACCTTCCCTCCGCCCCACGTAGGGAAGGTACATGATATTTATTCAACGTTGGCCACTTGAAGTACATGATATTTTGGTGCAAATTGCTGAAGTTTGTAAAGGATTACCTCTGTCAATAGTCATTGTTGCTGGACTTCTAGCCACTACAGAGCCAGGGGATTGGAAGGAAATTTTGGATCATTTAAGCTTGGGCCTTGGATCCGGTTGCAAGAACACATTGGAGTTGAGTTACAAAAGTTTACGGAATGATCTAAGATCAAGAGGTTTCCGTTAGAAAGCTGTTTCGTTAATGGATAGCTGAAGGATTTGTTCATAAAACTGAGGTGAAAAACCATGAAGATGCTGCTGAAGATTGCCTGAAGGATTTGATTGGGAGAAGTTTAATTATGGTTGTCGAACACAGATTTTATGGTGGAGTCAAAACATGCAGCGTTCATGATTTGATTCATGAATTTTGTGTAGAAAAAGCCAAAAATGAACATTTTTTCCATTTCCTCAAAGGGGGCGATGAGCTTTTATAATTTAGTGAGCCGTGCAATCTTCGAAGGTTATGCATTCACTCTAGGGAAGAGGATTTCCAGCGATCACAGTTATTTTGTCCTGGTGCACACTCTCTGCTTTTTAACTGCTCTTCAGTAGCATGGGAATGGGACGAAGAACCAGAAGAGTTGCTAAACATCTCATTTGTTATTCAGGTCTTTAAGCTTCTAAAGTGTTGGATTTGCAGAGTATTGAATTAGTTAATGGCTTTCCAGATGAAATAGTACTACTTGTTCAGTTGGTCTTCTTGGCAATTGGGGGCAACATAGAGCACATCCCGTCATCCATAGGTCGCCTCTCCAGTTTGGAAACTCTAATTCTGGATACATATTATGAACCTTCACTTCCAGGTAGTCTATTTAATCTGCAAAAACTACAGTATCTTCACATAGGCCTTATGTTTGATGGCACTGGTGGTGGTATTTTGAGCAATGAAAGTCTTGATAGCTCACCCATATCGTATGAGCTGGATACGTTTTCTGGTGCGGTTTTTCCTTCAGCTGAAGTGGGAAGGCTTTTGAAAAAGTTTCCAAAAGTTCGTAAGTTGAAATGCAGGCTTCTCGACTATGAAAATATTGTCGACTTTCAGAGTCAATTGGAATCACTCCATATAATGTATGATGAACGCATGGCCAATATATCTGAGTTTAGTTTTCCAAATACTCTGAAAAAATTATCACTGACACAATTAACTCTGTCTTTGAAGAGTATTTCAATGATTGGTCAACTGCCAAGCATATAAGTTCTGAAATTCTTCTGCGTGAGTTTTGAACAGAACACATTGGAAATGAAAGAAGGGGAATTCTCGAAACTTAGATTCATCAAGATACGTTCTGTTAAAGGTTTCAAATGGACAGCTTGTGATGATCAATTTGACTGTTTGCAGAAGTTGGTGTTGCTTTATGTTGGCAGTTTGGAGGAGATTCCTTTGTGCTTAGAGAGCCTTTCTACACTTGAAGAGACTGATGTCTATTACTGTGATGGCGGTGTAATAGAGAATGTGAAACAAATTGAAGAGCAACATGGGATGTTCGGAAATTTAAATTTGAAGATCACTGTACGCGAGATTTGAAATAGCTAGCGATTGCAGATTTGTAGGTTTAATTTCTCTTCTCTTAAATATTTATTTACGTGTGTGTGCATATTATTAATTACTGAGTTCTTCTTGTTCTTGTTCTTTAAGCATGGCTTTATTATTTGCGCTAAAAAGTGCGTTTGACTGGATGTAGGGAAGGGTAAGGAAGGAAAGAAATGAAGAGAAAGTGGTGGGATCTTGAGAAAGCTGGAAAGACTTAAGTCTAATTTGAACTTATCAAATGAAGAAACACAAGTTTGAAGGATTTCTGGGGACTCTGTGTGTTCCCATCAGTTGAATATTTTTCAGATTGCTTTTATTCCTATCGTGTGTGGAATTGAGATTGTTTTCGTTTATGGTTTCAAACTTATGATTTTGCTCCCTTAATAACAATTTCTTATGTATCATTTTTCTTTAATGAATTCAAGAAAAGTTTACTGTTAATCTGTTACCTAACACTTGATTAATGTGCTAAAAATCTACTTCGAATGTCAGTTTAGTGGATATATTTTGGCTAATTTGATTACAGTTCGTATATTGTAGTTGTTAGTATATAATCACTCATTGTAATATATGTTGTTGATGTATGAATTCACTAACTAGTGTGGATTCATTACTTACCGGGCTTATGGGATTTAGGATGCAAACAAGCGGCATCATCCGTTAGATATGAACACGCTAAAGCCTTTAAACAAGGCAGTAGATCGGCCAAGACCTTTGTTTGTATATAGTTTTTGGTACAAATTCCCTCTGCATTAATAGCCGGTGTTCGATTTGTTTCTCTGAGCTGGAAATGATATATCTTGGAATGTATGAGGGCTGCAAAATGAAAGTAGAATTTATTCAGCTACCATCGATCATTTTCTACATTTATATGATTAATCAGGTTCATCAACATTGCCTTCTTTCGACAATCACATAAAAAAAATTCCCTTAATAAGGATATGATTGTCTATATCAATCACATATATGTTTATTGTCTGATTTTTAAGTTATAATTTATTGTCCTTAATATTACATATTTCTTTTTAGTTATGAGGGGAGGAGGGTTTACAAGACTTTTTACGCTTGTGCATGGGTTCAATGTTTGGCTTTGTTCAACCTGGGAGTGTGTTTGTTTGCCGCAGATATAGATCTATCAAAGGTTCTTCAAGCCCTTTTTTTTGACAGTTTTACAGTGGGGCATTTGGAAAGCTTTTAACAAGGCTTCGTACGATGGGATCTTTCTGTTACCGACTGAACTTATAATGAATTTATGTCGCATGGTGTGTGAGTTATTTGGGATCAAGCCTCTGGAAAGGTCTCCCTCCTACTCCTTTTGGTGGCAGACGGAATCATTCCTCGATGGGCTTTCAGGGAAGGGAAAAAAAAAAAAAAAAAAAAAAGGATTCCTCAATTAGTGGGGTGACACTCTCCTCCACCAGGGGTATACCAGTTGAATGTCGACGGATCCTCTAGGGGTAATAACACTGGGCCGGCCTGAGGGGAAGGGAGGGGTGCTTAAGGATTCCACGGGGTTTGTAGTCATGGCAGCATTGCTTTTCTTGGGAGCTCTCACAAGTTTTTAGACGGAGGCAGCAGCTCTTTAGTTTGGTTTGTTGGCATGTAAGGAGGAAGCAATAACTTCAAGTGGAGACAAATTATAAATGTCTTTTGAATGCCCTCCATTAATGTCTTTTGAATGCCCTCCATTGGGGTGTTTGGTCGTGGAGAGCATACCCAGTGCTCAAAATGGTTGTGAGGTTACGACATTTTTTTGGAAGCTTCATTTTCACACAAATCTATAGGGAAGTAAATGCGGTAGCAGATTTTTTTGGCTTGCCGAACTGGCTTACAGAACTTTCAATCATTCTTCCTTGCCGTCAATAACACGGGGCTAGTTAGTCTAGATGTCCGCTCTTTCCCATACATTAGAGGATAGGTGATTTTCTTTTCTTTTAGTAAGACAGTAGACTACCACTTCTGTTTTAATGCAATTTTGTATTGCAAGAAAAAACTCATTATGTTTCCTTGGCTTCTTTGCCCTCGACGTTTTGCCTCCTTATTAATAAAGGGTCTCAAACCCTTCAACTACTTAATGAGCGATTACTTTAAAAAATATATATGTCAAGAACATTTTCTCGCAAATTAAAAGACATGTGAGATTAGATCTTCTATTTATTTTACATGTCTGTCATTTAACAGCAAAATATAAAACTCATGTCACGTCATGCTGTCGATTTCTTTTTTGCAGGAGAGCAGAACAGATAGAAAAGTCCGAATTTGAGCAGAAGATTTAATAATAAGAAAAGCAAGTTCTAGCTAAAAAAAAAAAATTGTGTGGGACCCAAAATCTTTCAACCCATAAAATTCCTGCAGACCAATATTTCTACAAACACTTGATAAAGATGAATTTTCACATCTTTATCTAACCAAGTCCCTAGTCTCAACACTCCGATCTCGTTTACCGTTGGGATACAGATATCCCAGAGCCACCATTTCCACCGCCGTGATGGCGGCGAGTGTTCTGCAAGAGATGCAGAGCCTCTACTCCGATGTCCATTACTGGCTCGTTGACCCCCCAATAGTGAGCCAATTCGAATGGAAGCAGGGCACCACCTTCGGCTCCACTCCGCTCTTCCTCACCCTCACCGTCCTCACTTACCTCACTCTCACCTTCACTCTCCACCGCTTCCCGCCTACCTTCCCTCCACCCCGCCACCCTCCGCCTCATCACCGCCGTCCACAACCTCGTCCTCTGCCTCCTCTCCCTCCTCATGGCCGTCGGCTGCACGCTCTCCACCCTCCACCAGATGCCCCAAAATGACTGGTCATGGGCCGTCTGCTTCCCCGCCGACTACACACCGCCGCGGGGGCCCACGTTCTTCTGGGCTCAAGTTTTCTATTTGTCGAAAATTCTCGAATTCGTCGACACCCTTTTGATTATCCTCAGCGGGTCCTGCTCCCGCCGGCTGTCGTTCCTCCA
The DNA here is from genome assembly GCA_016801395.1 of Leptodermis oblonga. Taxonomy (NCBI): domain Eukaryota; kingdom Viridiplantae; phylum Streptophyta; class Magnoliopsida; order Gentianales; family Rubiaceae; genus Leptodermis; species Leptodermis oblonga. The sequence goes on from CM028755.1 coordinate 42,750,010, forward strand.
CGTGTACCACCACGCGGTGGTGGTGGTTATGTGTTACCTCTGGCTCTCCACCTCGCAGACGCTGTTCCCGGTGGCGCTGGTCACCAACGACTCCGTCCACGTGCTAATGTACGCCTACTACCTCCTGAGCGCGCTCGGGCACCGCCCGTGGTGGAAGAGGGCGGTGACGGACTGTCAGATTATCCAATTCGTCTTCAGCTTCGGGATCCCCGGGTTGATGCTGTATTACCATTTCAATGAATCGGGATGGTCCGGGATGGTGGGGTGGTGCTTCAACGCCGTGTTCAATGCGTCGCTTTTGGCCCTCTTTGTTGACTTCCATTCCAAGAATTATGCCCAGAAAAGAAAAGACGGCAATGAGAAGAAAAGATCATGATTTGGTAATGGAGGTCCAGGTCAAGATTGGATTACGTTGCGGAATTAATAGCATTTCAATTATTTTTGCAGTGATCCCAATAATTTTTGTTTTCCTTGGATTCATCATTCATGGGGGCAGTCTTCTTGTTTTCATTGTTTACTCGAACTCTTCTACTATGAAACAGTGAACAAAAGTAAACAATGAACAATTTATGGGTGGAGAATTTATCAAAAACTTATATCGACAGTTCGACTGTACGCCTAACGTTTTCTGTTAGGGGCAATTTTGCCACTAACGTTTATTTTGGGGCAAAATTGCCCCTAACGTTTTGTGTTAGGGCCAAATTTACCCTTTAATTTTTTCTCAAATTACATTTACCTCCTCCAAAGTTTGTTTAAATAACAAATAGATATCTTAAGTTTTAAAAAATAACATTTTAGTCCCTTAACCATCCAAACTTGGAGTAAAATATTTTTATCTAATAAGAAAATACATTTAACACGAATAATAATTAATTATTATTGTTCCAAATAAAAATATTCATAAATATCTAAACTTTTAAAAATATTAATTTAAAATGCATATATATTTTTAAAAAATTGAAAAAACATTAAAAAAAAGAAAAAGAAAAAGAACACCCCAGGCCGTGGCCTGGGCATGTTTTTTCATTTTTGTTTTTTTTTTCTTTGTTTTTACATTTTTTACTTATAAATACATTTTAAATACATTTTAAATTAGTATTTTTCTTAATTTAGACATTAATTAATATTTTTTATTTAGGATTTTAAAAAACTGGAAAAAAACCATAATAAAGGGAAGAAAAAAATTAAGGAAAAAAAATCCTTAAAATACTATTGGGGTGGGGGTGGGGGTGGGGAGAGAGAGAACTAATTTTAAATACATTTATAAGTAAAAAATTTAAAAACAAAGAAAAAAAAACAAAAATGAAAAAACATGCCCAGGCCACGGCCTGGGGTGTTCTTTTTCTTTTTCCTTTTTTTAATGTTTTTTCAATTTTTTAAAAATATATATGCATTTTAAATTAATATTTTTAAAAGTTTAGATATTTATGAATATTTTTATTTGGAACAATAATAATTAATTATTATTCGTGTTAAATGTATTTTCTTATTAGATAAAAATATTTTACTCCAAGTTTGGATGGTTAAGGGACTAAAATGTTATTTTTTAAAACTTAAGATATCTATTTATTATTTAAACAAACTTTGGAGGAGGTAAATGTAATTTGAGAAAAAATTAAAGGGTAAATTTGGCCCTAACACAAAACGTTAGGGGCAATTTTGCCCCAAAATAAACGTTAGTGGCAAAATTGCCCCTAACAGAAAACGTTAGGGGCAATTTTGCACCTTTGCCCTTAGTTTTTAAGTATAGCCCGTATGAGTTTAATATAAAAACTCGAGATTAATTTTCGATTCTAATATATTGCTTAGAGTGTATGTTATAAAAATACGAGTATTAACTTTTACTTCTAATATAGTACATATGATACCACTCTGTTATAGAAATTTTTTCCCTCTATGGAAAAACTCCTATAAGCGCCTAACCCTTCCCGGAAGGACTCGGCCAAAACTCGAAGCAACCGAGGTTTCTCTAACTCGGACAAAGCAACGAGCAAAGCGGAAGACTTAAAAACCAAGCACTTAGGCAAAACACTGGAACACTTAGCCAAATTGGCCCAACCTTGTTGTATACAATTCACCAAGAACTTATACACACAAAGTCTTTACTCACTCGGGACAGCACTCTCGCGCGGAAGACACAAGCCTAACTCCTCTCAAGCTAGACCCTCGATTCTAAGACTCACTTAATTATGAGTTTATTATTGAAAATATTGCATGTGGCATATTAAGTTAAAACAAGTATTCACATCGCATATTAAGTTAAAACAAGTATCGCCTGCCACAAATTAAGAAAATACACATATTGATTTTAGAGGCGAAAAAATGTGGAATAAGAGACTGCTACTAAAATGAATGAATTTCACAGTTCTAATCTTCTTTGGTTACTATCAAAAAAAAAAAAAAAATTCTTCCGATACGTAGAGAAATAGAGCTTGCCACTTAAGACTGCCCAACTTAACTTAATAGTGTCCATCCTATATAAAGAATCCACCGAATCCATCGTATAATACTGAAAATAGTATTACAAAGTAGACTATTATAATGAAACCGAGTAACAAGAAGCAGTACGTTTTTTCTTTTTTCTTTTTTTTTTAGAAAGGTAGTACGTATATTATTAAGTTTAGATCCGCACGCCATTTTGATGCTCATTCAACAGTAGAGAACAAAAGCAAACCTGGGCTGGAAGTTAATGCCGTTCCGTACTAAACAAATGCTATAAATCTGGAGACTCTTCATCAATTTGAACAGCATTAAAGAACTTGAATGGAGAATGGCAGACAGGGGCAAGGAAGGAATCAGTTGATTACAGAAGAAGCAAAGAAGCATTCCTCTTTTCTGCCTCCCCCCCAGTTTTTCACTTACTGTAGAATAATGTCAATGACACTCCTCAACACGTATTCTTCAACTCTTTTATAGCCCTCTCCACCGTCGTCGTCTGCCATGTTCGTTTCAGATAGAGTACCAGAGTCCTTACTCACTGTGAAGTGGATTCTTCGACTTCATGGCAGCTCTTACCAATGTATTGGTCTTGCAAGTAATTGCTACAGGTAATTAACCTCGATTTGTGCTTTTCAATGTGTATAAAACGCCAAAATACTTAAAAGTCTGTTCATGAGCAGGAATAACAATGGTGAAGTCCAAAAATTTGACGATTACAAACAACTGCAGGGAAACCATTTGGCCGGGGATAGCGCCTAATGACAATTCAGGGTCCGGTTCCAACTTCAGTGGCGGTGGTTTTGCCTTGAAACCTGGCCAATCTGCTGTCTTTCCTGCTCCCCCAGGGTGGAAGGGCAGAATATGGGGGAGAACCGGCTGCAATTTTGATAAAGATGGCAGTGGTAAATGCGAAACGGGGGACTGTGGAAGCACGATCAAATGCAACAGTCCAGGAAAACCACCTGCTTCAATCGCGCAATTTGCCTTTGGAAATCCCGATTACTATGATGTCAGCCTCGTCGATGGCTTCAACCTGCCAATTGTTATCAGACCCATATCGGTAAGGGAAACTGCAGCTCCGCAGGTTGTGATAGTGACTTGAGGCCCAATTGTCCGCCAGAATTGGTCGTCAATTCTACAGGGAAAACCATAGCCTGCAACAGCTCTTGCGATGTGTTCAATAAAGATGAATATTGTTGCACAGGAGATTTCTCTACTCCTGCCTCATGCATGTCCACCAATTATTCAAGGGCCTTCAAGACAGCATGCCCTGCAGCTTATAGCTACGCTTACAATGATCCCACTAGTGTCTTATAACCTGTTCCTCTGCAGATTATGTAATCACTTTCTGCTCATCAAGGTATGTATGTAGTTTTCCATGCACCTGAGCATCACAACAAAGTAGACGTATTAGTACTCTACAGCCGATCAACAATTAATCCCAATGAAACCTATTTAAACATCAATTAGCACAGCTACTTTAACTATGTCAGTCATGCAATTATTACTCACTGAATCTGTTCTTTCGTGACTCTAGGAATCAATCGCAACCGCAATGCACATATCACAACAGGACGCTTTCCTGTACTGGAACCTGTTGAATATCTGTATAATAGAGCACATCTCTATATTCATGGTTAAGCAAACAAAAGAACTACGTATGTTGCCTTAATAGAGCCATAATAACAGCAGTTTAACACCCCAATTCTTAATATAGATGTAACAACTGCAATTTAATTCCAATGTTCTCATTGGGATATAAAGTTTCATCCTTTTTCTCCCCTAAATTAACCATATAAATTAAAGAAAAAAGGAACTACAAAATATTCTTAACATTATTATTAGTTCCTTTTAAGAATGTACTCATAGAAACACAATTTATTGAGTACAATTCCTGTTCAGCCATGTTTAGCTAGATCGTGTGCCAGCCAAACTTTTTAGCTAATCTACAAGTTGCACAATTTCACATTTCAGCAATTCAAAGCTTGAGATGACGCAGAAGCAGACTAAGTTTATCCCCGAGGTTTGTTTTGTCAAGAACTTATTTCATTTCATGAGACAGTTTTCTCGTTCCCTAAGTCATCTTGTTAGTGAATGATCATGACTTTTATTTGCCCTTTTATGGAATTTTTTTTAAGCTTTTATTTTGCGTTGCCTGTTTATTATGATGTTCATTCGTGATAATTAGCTGAGATAAAGAGGATAGAAGTGGCTGATTTAGTTGTTTATATAGGCCGTCTAAAACTAAATTAGGACTTGAGGGAAGGTTTGCGTCTAATTAGAGTTATTGGAACATTCTGTAATTTTTCATTCCTAGTAGATTAATTCTGAGTTTGTGTTGCAATTTTTTTAGTACAAAGTGGTATATTTTGAGTATCAAACTTTCAAGATTATCCAGTTTGCGTTTTCGATTATTTACAGAGTGATATTCTAATTTTGCTACTCTTTTAATGTTTAGAATGTTTGATTTTTTTACTTTATGGCAGAGTTGCTTCTTTTTTCTTTTTCTTTTTGTTTTTTTAAATAGATTTATTCTTTTGAACTTGCCCCTTCTTAATTGCTTGGCTGAGATTATTTTTTGCGCTTTTAAAAAGTAATTTTAGGCCTTTTAGTTAATTCTTGTTCTTGCATGACATGATCTTCCATTGACATTTCTGTGAAAAGTTTTTGATATTGATGAATTTTTTATTTAGAAGCTGGGGTTTGTCGTCCTGCTTTGCTTTTCTGATAGTCTTTGATTTAATCTTCTCTATTACTGGCAAATGGGAACAATTAGAGAATAGACTGAATTAGATGTGGTTCTGACTAGTGATATCTTTCAAAGTGAAAGACTCTAGATGTTAAAAGTGACATCCTGTTTTCAGTTGCACGGCACATTTGATTTTTTTTTTTTATATATATATATTTGATTTTAGACCAATAACATAGTGGGATAAAGCCGTGATTGTTGTTTTTAATTGACCAATAACATATGTGAGTTTTTAATTTAGGACGCCTTAACCTGTTTTTTATCCTAGACTCAGCCCTGGTTTGAGTCTTGGGTTGAATTCAGTTGGGTTTCAAACTTTTTTTAAGAAACAAGATTTTGATACCTAGTTTCAAAGCAGGACTGAATCCTAGGTAAAGAACAAGGTTTTCAATCCAATTTTTTTAGTTAATTTATTTTTATTTTTGACTCAATTTCCTGTCAAATTCCATTTTACTTATTTTAACCAAATATTAAAATTTATTCCTGCTAATTTTTTTAAAAAAACCCAAAAAATAAGGATATTAATTGGATCTAAAAAACTATATGCTTCACACTTACAAATTTTACTTTTAAATTAAAAAGTGAATGCAATTAATTCCAAAATTCTTGAAAGTATATTGTAATTAATAATTACTCGAATATTGACCAGTGATAATAATAAACTGAATAAATATCAACTAAATTCATCCAACTTCTCAGAATATGACAATGCTTCTTATAAATATTCTACTACATTGGTATAAAAATTAAACTGTTGTTTTTGGTGCTAATTGTACAAAAGGGTCTGTTAAATGGCTCCTATAAGTTTTTGCATAAGTAAAGTATTTTGAAAGGAAAGAAGCTATGTTTTGAATCTGTTTTGTGAATGCCAAAAATATGTTGACCTGCAAAACAAAAAGAAAAGTCAGTCCCTCAGTAGAAAAAGACAAGGACTTAATGCAAGGGTAAACAGAATAGGGCAGTATGTTTTAAAGTTGAGCTACATGCTGAAAATTGTTGAAATTGCTTATGTTTTTTGGAAAGTAAAGAATAGGACAATACCCAGTTATCCAAGCTAGAGAGTGGTAAGATCAGCAAAGATTCTTGAAGTGTTCTATCTTGATACATCACATTGGATTTTAATTTCACAGGTAGCCTAGAACCCATAGGAACATTCCTGGTTCAGACAACCTTAGCCTCCATTGCGTCCATATTTCGAGGGTTGTTTCTTAACACTTGTGCACTATCCTCTTTCATACTATAGCGATGGTTGGTTTTCAAGCTTTTGTGATTCTGACTAGACTAGGTGCTTACAAATGTCCCATTTTTCTGAAAATTGTGAGTTTTGTGTGAATCACTGTCTAAAGAGTATCTGCATGGGAATTTTTGCATATGTGCTAAATTGATAAGGGAATGATTGGTTTGCTTGGAAGGAATAGTTTGCATAAACTGTGATGAAAACTGAATCTGTGATGTGAGTAAGGCTAGAACAAGAGTTGGGGCAGAATTATAGAGTTTGTTTTGTTTTAATTTTTAGAGTCTTTATGTCTAATGCTAGTAGAGTCTTTTGTTATGTTTTTTTTGTCAAGATTTCTATGAGGATCATGTGCAGAAAGTTTTTGTTTGAGTCTGTTTTTAAGGTTGTTAAAATTTTTATTTTTAATAGTCAGTCCCTTGTCCTGTTTTGTGTGCTGAGTCTAAGCAGTCAGTCTGCTAGTTTGCCAAGTGACTGGGTTCCTAAGTTTTGAAAAGTAATCCTTTGTGTGAATGAAGTCTTTTGCAGATCTGTGTTAAGTCTGATTTTTTCATGCCATGCTTGAGATCAAGCATGATTCAAGTGTGGGCATATTTGATCCGCCGATATTGTACCTGATAATTTAGAGATTAATTGGCAGTTCTCAAGGGCTTTTTGCCCAAGGTTTGTATTAATTGTGCAGATTTAGGAGAACAACCCAATTGCAAAAGAGAAGTGCAAAAAGATGGATTTTAGGAGCACAAAGGCATCCAAGCGGATCGGGCCGCAGAAGTGAGGTCAAGGAAACGGGGTCAAGGAACCGAGGTCAAGGAAGAAACGAAAATAAGTAATTTCGTGTGAAACAAGAAGCAGAAAAGGAAGGAGAATCCAAGAAGGAAATCGGAACTCCAAGTGCAAAATATCTCCTTCCCAAATCTGAAGTGCTGATTGATTAATCTCCTTATTTTATTAGGAGATAGATTTTATTCCAATTACTAGTTGCATAAGTCCTATAAATAGGCAACTTGAGATAATACTGGGATACCTTTTCTTTTACTCAGTTTTACGTATTCTTTGTAGTTCAGTTTTAGCTCCGGTTTTCCTCAGAATTCCGTAGCGTAGTAGTTAATTGATTTTGCTTTTGAAGACACTTAATCTTTGCTGCGTTCTGTTCGTCGGTTCAAAGTTCCCGACTACACAGGCACTTTATTCCAGTAAAGTATTTTGTATTTTCCTTATGATTTCTATTGCAAGTTATTGCTTTGATTATCAAGTTATGAGTAGCTAAATATATTGTTCTAGTGTTATGTATTGAAACCTTAATCCATGCATGTATGAAACTGAATTAATCTAAGTCTAATTAACTATGTTCTTAAATTAATCAGTGTTCATAAGTCTAATTACTAGGATTTTATTAAGACTGGTCACCTTAGTTTAATCAGTGGCATAACCTTTGGCCGTGAGGTACTATTAATTGAGTAATAATTCCTTGAATTACGAAGATAGGAGTTGTTAGTGTTAGGTTTCTCTATATCTTAATACTGCTAAATAATTAATTAGATTACTACCGGGTACTTGCGGCTTAATTAGTTAGTTGGTTAGAGAAGTAATCTAGACTAGCGGGGACTCGCGGATATTACCGAGAAATTAAGGAGAAATTGAGTTATGACTAGCGGGTACTCGCGGTAATCTATAACTAACCGCTATATGATAATTAGACAACATAAGTGTTCATGATTACATGCATGTGATGAAGGTGGATTATATAATACTAGAATACTTTCTCCATAATTTATGCAAGTTAAGTGTTATTTTTGTTTCTCTTAAGTATTTGTGAGAAACTAAAGGTCTCTTAAGAGACACAAAGATGACGACTCATCAAAATAGTTACTAAAGCATTAATAGATAAAAAGAAATTAAGAATATCCGTCCCTGTGGATCAATCCTTACTATTGTATTAGATTTATTTAAACCTTTGATTGCTGGTTAAAAGCAGTATAATTAATGTATTTACAGAGGTACACGACAGCTCTGTCACTTGTCAACAGGCTTCTCACCATGTTAAGAATTGTTCTGTTCTTCCGCTCCGATACACCATTCTGTTGCGGTGTATACGCAGCTGCAAGTTCTCTTTGAATGCCATTCTCCCAACAAAAAACTTCAAATTCTTTTAAGCAATACTCACCACGACGATCTGTTCTGAGAGACTTAACATTCTTGCCTGCTGCATTTTCCACAAGTGCTTTGAAGCTTTTGAATGTGTTAAGAGCTTCTGATTTTTCCTGTAAAAACTAAACCCACATTTTTCTGCTGCAGAGCCTTCAATCCACCAAAACTTAAGTGGCCATATCGAAAATGCCACAACCATGAGGGATACTTTACTTCAGTCATCAAACATGATTGAATGCTTTCAATCTTCATTGGAAATAGCCTCTTAGGACTCATTTGGACAAGTGCAATCACATTGTTTCTGATAGGATCATAAATCTCACATGAACCTTTCTTAATTTTAATTTCATACCCCTTTTCTTGCAACTGGCCAGCACTCAGCAGATTATTCTTTAAATCGGGCACATATAACACATTAGAAATGGTTTCCACAAGGCCATTTTTTGGTTTTTATGATAATATCACATTTTCCCATCACTTTCACAGTCGAGAGATCACCAAAATTGACATTAGAGAGAAACTTTCATCTAAATTTGAAAAATAAGACTTACTTCCCGTCATGTGATTGATGCATCCTGTATATATCCACATACCAAATATCTGAATCAGCCTTCTATCCTTCTTGGACAGTCATCAACAAGGTTTCTGATTCCTTCACTTCCACAGAATTTGAGTTCTCCTTTCTTTCTTTGTCCGCTGGCAGCCTATTGTAACATTCAGAAGCATAATGACCAATTTTATGACATCTAAAGCATTCTACCTTAGATTTATCATGACCTCGACCTCTGACTTTACTCTGAAATTGGTCATTAATGGCTCTATAATTTCTACTATCATCTCGATTTCCTCGATATCCCCTTGCTTTTCCCCGGCTTCTGCCTCTGCCTCTTCCTCGTGGGCTGTTGGAGTGATTATTTGTGGAAGCTTTTAAAGCTTGCTCATCTATTGTTGAACTTCGATTCATGTTCTGGTCATGCACCAACAACGAGCTCTGTAGTTCATTAAGAGAGAGAGATCATCTATGCCTTTTGACTCTTCAATTGAGAAAAGAACATAATTAAATTCTTGCGTCATGGAACGCAAAATCTTTTCAACTATGGTAACATCTTCCAATTTCTCCTTGACATCTCATCTTATTTACAATTTCCATAGTCCTCCCAATGAAGCTTGTTACTGATTCGCCATCCTTCATCTGTAGAACCTCAAAGTCTCTCCTTTATATTTTGTCTTCATTGAGTCCCAAATAGCCTTGGATGTATCTTTGCAAAGAATGGTCTCCAAGATAGGGCAATCAATGGCCTGAAAGAGACAATTCTTCGCTTTCAGGTCTTTGAGCTTTCTAGCTTCAACTTCTACTTTCTGCGCTTCTGACAGAACTGCACTTGCTGGTGGCTCTTGAATTCTAGACTCAACTACATACCAATACTCTTTTGATTTTAAAAAGTTCTCCATGAGCATGCTCCAATAGTCATAGTGACCATCGAAGTGAGGGATGGTAGCTTGCACAAAAATGGAATCATTGGCCATTCGGGTAAGATAATTGGGAAAGGAAAAAAAAAAAGGGTGATGACTGCCTCACTTGTTTGTTCTCTGGTCTCAGGAGTTTGAAGGCTCTGATACCACTGTTAAACTATTTATAAGAAGTCAAGAAAGAAACGTAGGATGACTGAAGATTTTCGCTGCAATCTGCTTAGGCCTTTTTATAGGTAAAATACACAACTGAAATCTAGGAACATTAGTCCATGACTGACATGTTCTCCATAACTCCTAAAGACAGGGTCAAAGACTACTACATCTCAATTGGAAAAACTGAGACTCCAACATCTGCTAAACTCTAGACCACTAACTGAATGTGATGTAGATTTCTTAAGCAATTGAATAAGTTCCCAAGATTGGTTTAGTGAGCATACAACACAGTTGGAGAATTCAAGCTCTAGTTCGGTGTTGTTTAGTGAATGGAACAATGATAATCATGGATTTGCAAAGTGATGAACACAAGAAAACACTTCACATATAGATTATCAAAAATACAACAAGATTGATACAATGATGGAGAGATAGAGAATGGAAACAAAGAGTATTATCGAAGGCAATACAAGATCGAATCTAGACTAGGCACCCCTAATGAACATATGTCATTAAATTCACCTAGCTACTTACAAAACCTTGAAATTAACCAAGCTAACCAAGACTTCTAATACTCAAAAGAAGACTTGTAAACTTCTTACCAATGCCCACAAGTGTGCAATGATGACCAAAACCACCAAGGAGTTGGAATTGAAGTTGAGAAGCTCTCAAATTTGGATAGAATTTTCATGTAGGTTGATGATTCCTTGTAGTTTCAGCCACATTATATAGAAGGCCAGCAAGAATAAGTCCAACAAAGCTAAAGTACACACCAAATAAAGAAATACAAAGCTAAAGTTCACACCAAATAAAGAAATACAATATAATACTTAAAGTAGTGGGATTGATTCTTCATGTTTTGTGGGGGGGTTTCATTTTCAGCCATGTTTTGTGGCTTTGATTCTTCATGGCCGAAAATCATTAGTTGGCTGCCATGTTTTGGTGGATTTGATTATTGGCCAAGAATTATATATCTTCCACCTTTGAATTTTCAAATAAGGTTTCCCTCAAATTGGCATCTTGCCCTCCAACTTCTCCTTAAATGCATTTTGACCCTTCCAATTGTGATCAAAGGTAGATTGACCTCCTATCCTTTCACTTGACCGAGAATGTAGTCCCAATGTGAGATTTGATGGCTGAAATTGATTGTTCATGGTGATCATGGTCACCCACAGTTTTGCTTCTTCCACCTTGCGGTCCTCTAGTGCTTGATTAACGTATCCATTAATTGCTTCCTTCAATTTCTTTGTTTGAAGACGAGTCATGTGTTGCTTAGGTTCTTGTTGAGGCTTGATGGAGATAGGATCTACATCATCCCCTCTCCCTTGGAAAGGATTCTTCCTAGAATCCGTATCTTCATTCGGATCTTCACCTACAACAACAAAAGGAGACAAATCACTTACATTGAATGTAGTACTTACATTATACTCACCCGGAAGATCAATAACGTAAGAGTTATTGTTGATTCGTTCCACCACTTGAAAGGGTCCATCCCCCCTTGGGTCTAATTTCGACTTCCTTTGATTTGGAAATCGTATTTTCTGAAAATTCACCCAAACCCAATCACCCGGGCGGTAAATCTTCTCCTTGCGGCCCTTGTTGGCTTGTTGTGCATAGTGTTCATTTTTCCTTTCAATTAGATCATATATCTTTTGATGCATATGCCGTATGTATTCTCCTCTCTTGCTTCCTTCATCACCTATGATTGCCTTTTGTGGCCACAAAGAAGTAGATAAATCAAGAGGTGTTAAAGGATTAAAGCCATATACACATTCAAATGGAGACATTTCAATAGTACGGTGCGTAGTTCTATTATAAGCAAACTCGGCTATGGGTAGGCATTCTTCCCAAGCCTTCTTATGACTTCGCACAAGGGCCCGTAGTAAAGATCCTAGGGTCCTATTCACAACTTCGGTTTGTCCATCCGTTTGAGGATGAGCCGAAGTAGAAAACAAAAGTTTAGTTCCTAACTTATCCAAAGAGACTTCCAAAAATAACTCAAAAATTTGGGATCCCTATCACTCACAATAGTTTTTGGAAGACCATGCAACTTAACTATTTCTTTGAAAAAGATGTTAGCTATATGAGATGCATCATTAGTCTTTTTGCATGGTATAAAATGTGCCATTTTAGAAAACCTATCTACCACAACAAAAATGCTATCATTCCCTTTACTAGATGTAGGTAGTCCTAGCACAAAATCCATAGATAAATCAAGCCAAGGTTTAGAAGGAACCGGGAGTGGAGTGTAGAGTCCATGATTATTCCCTTTTGATTTGGCTTGCCTACACTCGATGCACGTTGAGCATATCCTTTCCACATCCTTGCGCATGTGTGGCCAATGAAAATGTTCTTTGAGCACGTCTAGTGTTTTAAGAACTCCAAAATGTCCCATGAGACCTCCACAATGTGCTTCCCTCACAAGTAATTCCCTAAAAGAACAAGAAGGAACACAAAGTTGGTTATTCCTAAACAAATATCCATCAAATAAATAAAACTTACCAAAGGCTCCCTTTGCACAAGATGAAAATATTTCGGCCAATTCCTTGTCTTTGGCATAGAGATCCTTGATAAAGCTAAAAGCAAGAAATTTAGAATCACACATTGAAAGTAAAGAAGTCCTCCTAGAAAGAGCATCGGCTACAACATTTTCTTTCCCTTTCTTGTATTTCAACACATAAGGAAAAGATTCAAGAAATGCACTCCACTTAGCATGCCTCTTATCTAGTTTTTGTTGTCCATTCAAGTATTTAATGCTTTCATGATCCGTGTGTATGATGAATTCCTTAGGCCTAAGATAATGTTGCCAATGTTCAAGTGTCCTAATGATTGCATACAACTCTTTATCATAGGTAGGATAATTCAATTGAGCATTATTGAGCTTCTCGGAAAAGTAAGCTATGGGCCGAGAACCTTGCATCAAAACACTTCCAATACCTACTTTGCTTGCATCACACTCTACCTCAAAAGTATTATCAAAATTTGGCAAAGCAAGTAAAGGTGCATGAGTAAGAATGTGCTTAAGTGTATCAAAAGCATGTTGTTGTGCATTACCCCAATCAAACCTAGCATTCTTTTTAGTTAATGAACTCATAGGGGCGGCTATTGTAGAGAAATCTTTCACAAACCTCCTATAGAAACTAGCAAGGCCATGGAAAGATCTCACCTCGGTTATGGATGTTGGAGTTGGCCATTCTCGAATCACCTTGACCTTTTCTTCATCCACTTTGACTCCATGTTTCCCTACTACAAAGCCAAGAAACACAACTTCTTCTTCACAAAATATACACTTTGACATCTTGGCATAGAGCTTGTTTTCCCTTAATGATGAAAGAACCAAAGATAAATGGTTAGTATGCTCTTCTAGACTCTTACTAAACACAAGAATGTCATCAAAATAAACAACAACAAATTGTCCTATGAACTTCCTAAGCACATGATTCATGAGTCTCATAAAAGTAGATGGTGCATTAGTAAGTCCAAAAGGCATCACGAGCCACTCATACAAACCAAATTTGGTTTTGAAAGCCGTCTTTCACTCATCACCTTCTTTCATGCGAATTTGGTGATAATCGGAAGCAAGATCAATTTTTGAAAATATTGTGGCTCCACATAGGTCCTCTAACAAGTCATCTAACCTCGGTATTGGATGTCTATACCGAATGGTGATCTTGTTAATGGCCCTACAATCAACACACATTCTCCAAGTGCCATCTTTCTTAGGTACAAGAATGACCGGTACGGCACATGGTGACAATGACTCCCTTACCAAACCTTTGTGGAGTAATTCTTCCACTTGTCTTTGTAGCTCCCTAGTCTCGGTTGGATTTGCTTTGTAGGCTGCCCTATTCGGCAATGGAGCTCCCGGAACCAAATCAATTTGATGTTCTATGCCTCTAAGTGGTGGAAGGCCGTGTGGAAGCTCCTCGGGAAAAACATCTGCAAATTCCTTCAAAACCGAAGACACAACACTAGGCAAACTTGAGTTAGCATTAGATAAAGATAAACAAAAACTTGGGTGCATGAGAAGCACCAATGGTGAGTGATCACCCAATGTCCTACCCAATTCCCTCTTGGAAGTAAACAAGATGCCTTTTTCTTTCTCACCATCTTGTGGCTTGTCACTCACCTCTTTTAATTTCCCTTGCCCTCTACTCTCTTTTGGCTTCTTACACTCACTCTCTTGCCTTTTATTCTTCTCTCGTTCTTCTTTCAACACATGATGAGCTTTGTGTACAATATGAGGGGAAAGAGGCTTCAAACGAATTCTCTTACCCTTACATTTCAAGATATACTCATTACTCCTACCATCATGCATAGCACAAGTATCATATTCCCATGGTCGACCTAGCAAAACATGACATGCATCCATGGGTACAACATCACAAAGAATATCATCAACATATGTTCCTACCACTATAGGCACAATGCATTGATGAGACACTTTAATTTCACCAAAATCACCTAACCACTTCAATTTATAGGGTGTCGGATGCTTAACAAGAGAAAGATTGAGTTTACATACCAAGTCTTGACTTATGGCATTGGTGCAACTACCTCCATCCACGATGACGAGACAAATTTTGCCCTTGATCTTGCATTGCATATGGAAGATGTTGGTTCGTTGCTCCTCATGATCCTCCACCTTTGGTTGTAGACTTAAAGCCCTCATAATCACCAAGTTGTGGTCTTGAGCAAGGATAGGTGTGCTCTCGGGTTCTCCTTCTCCTTCAAAGCCAAGATAAGTATCCGGATGCTCTTCTTCCATGGTTTCCTCTTCATCTTCCTCACCATGCCATAGTCCATCATCCCCAAGAATCATGACCCTTTGATTTGGACATTCATTTGCATAGTGGCCGATTCCTTTGCATTTGAAACAATGGTTTGGCCGAGTTGTCACCCGAGTAGTCCGAGGAACATGCTCGCTAGAGTTTGTTGCATTGTTTCGGGTAGGTGTAGGCCGAGAAATGGATGAAGGTGCGGCTGGTTCGGGGCGGCCATGATGTGCATTTGAGGCTGAATTAGATGCTGCCGAAGACACCAAAGGATTAGAAACCGAAGGTACCGAGCTAAAATTCCTCCCGGAGCCGGAAGGTGTAGGAAAGGGGCGCGCATTGGGCCTTGATCCCGGAACCGGATACGTTGTCTTGTATCTTCCTTTCGACATACTCTCCTCCTTGAGTTGCTGCTCAATGGTCACGGCATATTTGAATAAATCTTCCAAAGATCTAACCCGAAAAGATTCCAACTCCACCTTGTGCCTTAATTGCATGTTCAATCCTTCTACAAATCGTGCCTCTGTGATATCCTCCTCCTCATTAAGATTAAGTCGAAGCATTAACCTTTTCATCTCATGGTAGTATTCTCCCACACTCTTACTTCCTTGCTTTAAATGTTGAAGCTCTCGGCGAAGGAAAGTGGAATAAGACTTAGGCACATAATAGGTTTTCATAATACGCTTCAAATGGTACCAAGAATCCACCGGTAGTTCTCCACCTCTTCCTTCTCGACGAACCAAGTCCTTCCACCAAATCAAAGCGTGACCTCTAAGGGAAGCTACCACAAGCCTCACTTGATACTCCTCGGAATAAGTGTGAAGCTGAAAAATCATATCTACTTGATCCATCCAATCAAGGAATTCTTCCGGGTTGGAGAGACCATAGAAAACCGGAATGTCCTGCTTGAGCTTGCCATCCTCCACTTGATTTCTTGGGCGATCATAATTCTCCCGACGGGGTTCATCGTGCATGTTACCATGCCTTTGCTGATTTTGGTCTCCATGATCACTACGCCTAGTCTCCATGCGAGTCACGCGTTCATCCATCGTATCCATCCTTGCTTGAAGATCCCTTAAGATTCCCATTATAGCATCCAATTGTCCTCCTTCCTCATGGGCCGTAGAGGCCTCATCTTGCTGTTCTTGTTGAGCTTGAAGCCTCGTTTGAGGTGGCATTGTACCTGCAAATTAGTGCAAACAAAAGAAGGGGGGTTTTTCGAAGAACTCACTCCCGCAATTGTCACCCCTTCCCCAACACTCACCAATGTACACTCAAGAAAGGTTTAGAATATTTGTGAGGGGTAGGTTCACTCCCTTACTATCTCAACAAACAATCCAACACCTTGTGCAATGGGTATGATCACCTTAAATGCAAGCAAGATATGAAGCAACAAGTACAAGAACAAATCTGTCAAACAGGGGGTATAAATAATACAGTGACTTTCAAGAATAAACTGTATGGATCTGGAAAGAATCAAGAAACAAGGCTTACCTATATGGAAACTACTATGAAAGAGGAGTTCAATAAATTTGGAATCACTCAATTCCAAGTTGAAACGACCGAGTTATGATCAAAACAAAACAGTGTCACAAATTGACAGAATCTGCCAGCAATAAGAACACACTGTACCAGTTTGCTTGCAACAAAATTAACTATTTTTTTTAACAACGAATTAGCAAGCAAGAATTACATTCCTGGAAACTAGACTCATAGAGGAATCCATAGCAATTGGAATCACTCAATGTAGATTTGAAATGAGTGAGATATGGTCAAAACAAAACAGCACACACAACCAGAAGTTTCTGGCTAGAATACCAAAACAGAGACAGTGTTGAGTCAAACGTGATTTTCAACACCTTAGGCTAACAATAAAATTGCATGGCATACATGGTTAGAAACTAGACTCAAAAAGAAAAAGAATGGTGTATGATTTGGCACAAAACAAACGTCAAATGACAGAGATATAGACAACACAAAACACACAACTTTCTGGAAATTGAAAACAATGAAACAGAAACTATGGTTTTCGAGTTTTTGAGGTGATTTCAATTGTTTCACCAAGAAAACGATTCAAAGCTTCACAAAACCAAGAACTTAAGCTCTGATACCAAGTTGATGTAGATTTCTTAAGCAATTGAATAAGTTCCCAAGATTGGTTTAGTGAGCATACAACACAGTTGGAGAATTCAAGCTCTAGTTCGGTGTTGTTTAGTGAATGGAACAATGATAATCATGGATTTGCAAAGTGATGAACACAAGAAAACACTTCACATATAGATTATCAAAAATACAACAAGATTGATACAATGATGGAGAGATAGAGAATGGAAACAAAGAGTATTATCGAAGGCAATACAAGATCGAATCTAGACTAGGCACCCCTAATGAACATATGTCATTAAATTCACCTAGCTACTTACAAAACCTTGAAATTAACCAAGCTAACCAAGACTTCTAATACTCAAAAGAAGACTTGTAAACTTCTTACCAATGCCCACAAGTGTGCAATGATGACCAAAACCACCAAGGAGTTGGAATTGAAGTTGAGAAGCTCTCAAATTTGGATAGAATTTTCATGTAGGTTGATGATTCCTTGTAGTTTCAGCCACATTATATAGAAGGCCAGCAAGAATAAGTCCAACAAAGCTAAAGTACACACCAAATAAAGAAATACAAAGCTAAAGTTCACACCAAATAAAGAAATACAATATAATACTTAAAGTAGTGGGATTGATTCTTCATGTTTTGTGGGTGGGTTTTATTTTCAGCCATGTTTTGTGGCTTTGATTCTTTATCATTAGTTGGCTGCCATGTTTTGGTGGATTTGATTATTGGCCAAGAATTATATATCTTCCACCTTTGAATTTTCAAATAAGGTTTCCCTCAAATTGGCATCTTGCCCTCCAACTTCTCCTTAAATGCATTTTGACCCTTCCAATTGTGATCAAAGGTAGATTGACCTCCTATCCTTTCACTTGACCGAGAATGTAGTCCCAATGTGAGATTTGATGGTTGAAATTGATTGTTCATGGTGATCATGGTCACCCACGGTTTTGCTTCTTCCACCTTGCGGTCCTCTAGTGCTTGATCAACGTATCCATTAATTGCTTCCTTCAATTTCTTTGTTTGAAGACGAGTCATGTGTTGCTTAGGTTCTTGTTGAGGCTTGATGGAGATAGGATCTACATCAGAATGACTCTACTGTAAAATAAGTGCATTAAAATAACACTTTCAACACAACTCTCCTTATCGAAGAATATGCAATTTACACTACTACAAAATGAGCCTATAGTGTCACTTTCTAAGTTACACTTTTAAAAATGTTACAATAGAGAAAATTTTTGAATGAAAATGCATCACCATAATTAAGTGTAGCTATAGAAGTCTAATGCAACATCTTTTTACAATATGCTACACCATTGCAAATGTTGTATTTGTTGGAAAGCTAAAGCAACATTTTTTGAGCCTAATGCAACACTTTTTTAAAAAGCTTTTGCGACGTTTTTTTCCAGCTATTGCAGCACTTTTATAGGCTAGAGCAACGCTTTTCTCAATCAAATGCAACACTTTTTAAACTATTGCATCTCTTTTATAAGGCTAGTGTAACGCTTTCTTAATCTAGTGCAACACTTGTTTAGCTTTTTTTTTGTGTGGCTAATTCTCCTCTCTTGATATCAATATGATTTTTGTTTTATTTTTTTAATTTATAAACACTTTTTTTTTTCCTTCTCTTTTTGATCTAGTTTTTTAAAGGAAAAATTACACTCTTTTTATTAAAATTACACCTTTAAATTCTAATTTTAAAATTTAAAATTCCCTAAAAAATAACACTACCATTATTATGAAAAACATTTAAATCAATCATACACTTTTTATTTTGTTTCTTATACAATTTTCATAAAGAAATTCCCTCCAAAATTTTTTTCCGCAAAAATAATAATCTTATATTTGAGTTACAATTCAAACTTAGCCTTAAGAAATTTTTACCAGAAAAAAAAGTAAATAATTTTTTGCCAAATTCGAACAATAAAATATAAGAATAAATTGCCTAAATTTGTAATTTTGTTTTGGTTTGGATTAATTGTAATTTGTCCTAAATGGTATTATTTTGTAATTCTACACTGGATAATTTTCTTAAAGCTTCAGTTTATTACTTCTAAACTTTGGGTGAACTTGATAATTATATTTCATCACACCACTCCATCACACCTTACTGTAAACTCTATCAGACCGGCCACTCTGTCACACCACAGTTGCACAGTAAACTCCATTACACCAATCGCTCCTTTTTGCACTACAAACTTTTTCACCTTCCATTTCCTTCGATTTTGCTGTCACTCCGGAAGGATTTCCTGTCCAGCATTCCAGTCCAATCCCTAAAACAGAGCTGAAGTCCTGATCGGAAGGTTTCTATCTCATTTCTCCTCAATCAAATTTGCACCGTCTCTATCTCATTTCTCCCCAATCAAGTTTGCAGAAACCTAGGGCTTTCTCTCTGTAACCAACGGTGTCATCTTCGATTCAATCGGTAATGTGATGCGATGCAAACTCTCTGAGTCTCGAAGGTCATTTTCGATTTCAATCGGTAATGTGATGAATTGAATTTCAGCCATCATCCTTCGCACCATTTAGTCTCCATCGAACGGAATTGCTTTGTGAACTTAACTTCGAAAGAGGCAGCTATGGCAGCTCACTTGATTGGTATATTCCTTATAACCCTATTTCAATTACGCATTCTTCATTGGGTGTTCAGTTTATGATGTCAGCTATTTTCTGCTTTGTAGGATTTTTGGCTTTGACAACTGGTCCCGGGGCCAAAGCTCAAGAAATTTTGGAAGAGTCTATCTCCCCAATCTTTGAGGCCCTGAAATCTCGAACGGAAATTTCTAAAATGTCATCGGTGCGTGCATATGATGGTTAATGTTTTATATTTAAAATCAATTTAATTTTGGTAAATTGTGTTGGCTTACTGAAATTAACTCTGATTTCAGTTACTGGAGATGTTTGGCAATTATTACTTTTGTTGGTGCCGTAGACATCAGCTTGTTCCAGATGAAGAATTGGGTTCTTTATATGACTTATTGATTGATGATCCACCAGAGATTAGGCGTGCTATTGGAGCATTAGTGTATGATCATTTGATTGCTCAAAAGTTGAACAGTTCCCAATCAACAGGTATTTTGTAACTCTGTGTTACTATTTTTGCTTCAACCAAATCTAGTTTGGTGCCTGAATTGATCTGAATGTTCATTTGAAGGTGGTGATGATGATTCCTCAGAGGTTCATCTAAGTAGAATGTTGCAGATACTGCGCAAATTTTCAACAGATCAGATACTTTGTACATATGTCATTGATGATGTGTGGGAGTACATGAGTGCCATGAAAGTAAGTTACCCACCTTGTTGGATATGAATTGCTTTATGGTAATAGGCTTTATAACTACATATCCAGGTCCTGATTTAAATTGATTATTGATGAATACTTTTCCAGTGTTGCCATGTTTGGTTATTTGAGCCAAGGTCATCATCCTTGAGCAATAAACCAAAAGAGCCAAAGGTGTTCAAGGCAATGAGCCTGTATGGAGATCAAAGCTCAAAGTGACCAAATTGGAGAGTAAAAACACACTCAGTTAAATGGCTTAATGAATGATGTGCCATGTAGAAAAAGACTAAAACTCCAATCACACCTTGAAAGTGCTGTATTATAAGGGATGATTCTATATTTCCATTTGTCATATTACCCACTATCATTGTTCAGATGTTGGATGCCTTTTGATGATTTTGTAGCTTAAATCTGTGTTATTGTTTTTAACCAAAAGAAGTTAACTTCTCGAGTGAAATCTCTTAATAAGTTTTTTTTTTCTTCCCTAAAAACAAGATTTGATAATTATAATTTCTGCCAAAAAAGAACAAAAAAAAAAAAAAATCTCTCATTATCTTGAAAATTCACCTTCTCCCTTCTGGCCAAAGCAGTAGTCTACAATTGTTCAGGCTTCCATGGCACCTAAAGCAACTAGGTTTTATATCATTATATGTTTGTAATAATAGTTTAACACAAACTCTGTTTCAGGATTGGAAGTGTATCATTTCTATGCTCCTGGATGACAATCCGTCATCTGAACTCAGCGATGTGGATGCCACAAGCTTGATAAGACTCTTCTGCTCATCTGTTAAAAAGGCTGTGGGAGAAAGAATTGTGCTGGCCACAGATAATAGAAAGCAGTACTTTACCAAAGCTCAAAGAGTGAGTTTGTCTTGAAATCCATTCAACCAACTGTTATAGATCAAGTCTTTCCCTGTCAATTGTTTAAATGGGGAATTCAACAATGTTAAGCCCCGGGGGGGTGGGGTTGTTGTTGGGCTGGGCTGGTGGTAAGGGAAAGACCTTGTATCCCTCAGGTCATGAGTTTGATTCTTGGGGATGCAAGGGTAAATAGAAAAAAAATGTTAAGCCATATTTAGTTGGACATAAGTTCTTTGGTGATATGGTCTGTGTTTGTTTTACCCCTTGTCTTTAATGTTGAACTAAGTATTGTGAATGGTAGACACATGGTTACATTTCATAAAGGATTTGAAAAAGAAAAGGTTGCATTGAACTGTTATATTTGGAGCTGACATTCTTATATGTGTAGTTCAAGCTTCATTTTGCTTTCATGGATGTTCTTTTAGATGCAGGAGGAGAAAGCTGGGTTTCTCCCACCCCTCCCCCTCCCCTCTGTTGGTTGAACCTTACTGTTTATTGTTAATTGTATGGATGTGTCTAAGAATTCCTGATTCACTTAGAATTACATAATCTTTCTGAGCCTTTTCTTTTTTTTTTTTTTGGGGGGGGTGTGTGTGGTTGTGGATGGTGTGAAGAATAGCAGTAAGCGAACCGGGAAAAAGAAAGAGGGAGAAGTAAAAGGAGTTGTAGCAGAGGAAGATAAATTAGTAACTTTATTCATGATACTGTAGTTCAAGTTCTGATACTCTCTAATGTTTCGGGATTTGCATTGAGCTGACCAAGTTACTTAAGTCACAAATTTATTTTACGTGAAATAAATTAATTACTGTGTCATTTAAAGCTATGCATCAGGAGTCATCCTCTCCAACGAAATTTAAAAATATTTATGAAAAGGCAAAAAACTGTGTGAAAATTTTGATTTTTCATTTTTCTCTTAATATCCCAGGAATCATTTGACCATAACAGGCGCGATATAACTAATGCCATGATGAAGAACTATCCTCTGCTTTTACGTAAATTCATGGCTGACAATGCAAAAGTGCCTTATCTGGTTGAGATAATTGTTCATATGAATCTTGAACTTTATTCTCTAAAGGGACAAGAGCAGGTAGGCTTCAGAAAATAATTTTCTGCATAAGTGGTTAATGCCACTTCTATTCATGTTTTTTCACTCTTCATATCAGAGTTTCAAGAATGCGCTCCAGCTTATTAGAGAAGCTTTCTTCAAGCATGGTGAAAAGGATTGTCTGAGATTTTGCGTGAGAGCTTTTAGTTTCTGTGCTACAGAGAGTCGAGGAGAGTTGCAAGATTTGCCCAAAATCAGTTGAAAGAGATCTCAGATGAGCTTATTAGGAGACTTAAATCAACAATGAAGGAAATTGCGGTAAATTAGATGTAATAAGTCATTGCATTTCTAATTCAAAACATTTATGGAAATTTGAAGAGGTTTTCTGTTGGATGGTGATGATGAATAATCTTTTCTAGTAAATTTAAAGAGGCTATATGAATTTCAACTGTCAAGACAAATTTCCCTTGGAAGCCTATCTGATGATTTTTCCCAGATTCTTCAACCTTCAAGAAACATGGACGACGAGGTTAATTCTTCAATCCACATGCCCATACACACGTGCTCTTTCACTCTCTCTCTCTCTCTCTCTCTCTGATGATTGTGTCCTGTATTCTTCGAGGTTGTCTGTTTCCTTCTTCTTAACATGTATTTGGATGTTGCTTGGACCCTGCACACAATCATAAATAATGAAAAGGTCTCTGAGGCATCATTGTCTTCACTTTTATTGAAGCGCAATACCTTGTTTCAACAACTTGAACACTTTTTACTCTGCTCTCCTGAACTCCAAGAAGAGGGTAAACATGGAAATCAGTTAGCATGCAGGGTATGGCCTCCTTGTGATGTGCTGCCTTGTTTTGTATCAACAGCATTTTTTCTTGGATAAGATTATGCACCTATTGTAGACTGACCCTGGGCTGATATGCTTCATGTTTATATTTATTCAAGGTATGCATTATACTTGCAGAACTATGGTGCTTATTCAAAAAGAATATCTTTGCTTCAACCAAGCTGGAAAGTGTGGGATATTACTTCCATTTTTCTGTTACTTCTTCTGGCTGGCCCATTTCAACAAACTCAGATCATACTTGAAGACTTTTTGTTATTTTGTCTGATTTCTGAAAGTTTACATGCATCTCTTGTTTTTGGTGAGTAGGCCTATCAGCGTCATTTACTTGTAGTTTCTACAAGTATTGATGAATCATTGTCAACCAAGACATTTCAGGATTGTAAAGATGTTGCCACTCGACTTTCTGGATTATTTGGGGGCGTGTCCAGAAACAAGCATCGGTCGGAGATTCTTAATATTGTCACTGGTGGTATTGAGTATGCATTTTTGGATGCACCAAAGCATCTGTCTTTCTTGGATGGTGCTGTGCTGCATTTTGTGTCGAAACTTCCCATAACTGATATTCTTGATGTGTAAGAGTTTTGCTCCTTAGTAGTGTTTATTAGCAAATGATTATAAAAAGCTTAAAATATGCACATTGATGGTGTCATTTATTCTCTGCCTAAATATTTGTGATATTTCAAGCTTTCAAATTGCTGATAATGATATTTTAGTTTATAGTTTGGATTCTTATGCACTTACATTGTGATTGTTTATAATTTTTATTCGAGTCTAATTGTCTATTTCATTTTGTTTGTGAAAATTTTCAGGTTTAAAAGTAATACTTTCTTAAGTGAAGCTCAAGATTTGAAGCGCTTTAAATTCTTTAATTGACTTTTTGAAGTCTTGTGCTCTATGAATACTTTTGTAATCATAGTATATAGAACTCTATGAATACTTTTGTAATACGAGCATTTGGATTATCAATTTTATAGTGGATTTGAATAAATGATACCATATGGGCAATAATATTATATTTGTATTAAAATGTTACAGATGCATAAAAGTGTTGGATTGGGGTGAAAAAGCGTTGCATTGGGGCGAAAAGCGTTGCAACAGTCCCAAAAAACGCTGCAACAGCCCCAAAAAGCGTTGCATCAGCCCAAAAAAAGCGTTGCATCAGCCCGAAAAGCGTTGCAACAGCCCAAAAAGCGTTGCATCAGCCCCAAAAAGCATTGCATCAGCTCCAAAAAAACGTTGCATCAGCCCAAAAAGCGTTGCATCAAGGGTGAAAAAGGGTTGCTTTAGGGAGGAAAAAAACGTTACATAAGCTACCTATTGCTACACTTTGAAAAAATGTTATATAAAAGGTAAAAAGTGTTACCTTAGGCCTAAGGTAACATTACTTTAAGAGATACTTTTTAAAGTGATGCCTTAGGCCTAAAATAATACTTTTAGGGCCTAAAGCATCACTTTTAGGGTGTTGGTACAGCTCCAATTTGTAGTAGTGTTAGTACCTATGGATTTAAAAAGTAGGTATCATTGATTGTTGTATTGTTAGAAATCTGTGTGAGGCACGTGTGCTGCAATACAAATGAAGAAAAGACAAAATTGTGATTTTTGTTACTCTACAAAAAGTCAGAAACCTTAATTTACTCCATTATCATGTTTAGCTGAGCTTTTGTTTTTGTTCAAGAATCATTTTTAATTTAATATTTTTTGACAGTACTATTAATGCAAAAAGTCAGAAGTCTGCACCGGCATCCATGGTTACTAACAAGCGCAGTCTTTCTTTATTCTTGCAGTTAAATTAAAGTTGTTGGTCTTTCGTAGTCATGACAAATACCAATACCAATAGTATACTTGCTGATTGTTCTGCTTCTTCAATTTTCAGTTTCTCCTTTGTTTTTCTCTTCAATCTTCTCATTCCTTTCGGTTTTCTTTTCTCAGAGAACAAGATGGCCTCCGCCTTCTTTACTTGCATTGATACTGCCATTCATGATTTGGAGTTTATGAAAGAAGACACTGATTATGCTGAAGAGATGGCGATCCTTAATATGGTATTCTGGTTACGCAATCTCAAAACATTTGTTCTTTGTGCCAGAAAGTTAGCCGACGACACAAGTCTGGGATCCTTCTTGGCTAGAATTCAAGATACTATTCGCAAATGGGCAGAGGAAATTCACCTTCAACGCTCTCAATCTGATCTGTATACAGATGGTGGTGAGTCACTTATTATTATGCTTCGTAATAAGATCCGAGCTGAGTTTGAATCTCTGGAGGAAGAAGTAGATAAATGGTACGTTACTCTGTTGGATCACTCCCAATATTCAACTTCTCTTATTCTTACAGCAGATCAACTCCTTGAAATCTTTCTCTGTATTGTGGACGGTCGAGTGAGAGACTACATCGATTTAAAATATTGGCGCATTCATCTTTTGTTAGAAACAATAGAAGCCTGGACAGAGCAACTGAGATTCCTTTCATGTCTTATCTGGCTCGCTACACGGGCAAGTGTTGAACCCACACAAGATTTCTTAGCTCACTCTCAAATTGTTGCTCTCCAGTCTGCATCCCTCTTCTTTGCTCTTACAATTCATCATCTTGATAAAGAAGAAATGCAGTCGAAGATTTCAACACTACTGCAAAGGATTAATCCTATTAATCCTCAAGTGTGTGAGTCTTACACTCAAGTCCTCCTAAGTGGTTCATATGTTCTAAGAGGATTACTTCCTTCAACTGATGACATGGTTACTTCTGCTAGGGAGGTTGTCCTTAATACTCTTATATCTAATCTCTGGGAGATCCTACTACGACTTGATACTTGTGTGGTGGATCAATTGAAAGAGTTATATGGAGGACTTAGATCCTTGAGAAACATTCTCAAGCAGCACCCAAATAAGTTCGATTTCCAAATTGGAGCTGTGTTATGTGATGCTGGAGCCTTCATTTGGCCATTTTACCAAACAAATCCAGAGGTTGACCTTGGACTTGGGCTTCAAGATTTGTTACATACAATCAACAATATTCTGGCAGAGGCTAGCGAACAAGATCCACAAATACCAAAATTCGACTTCCCAGGGACTATGAGTTGGGTTTTCTTGATCTTTTATTAGAAACTGATGGCATTCACAACTTCCAGAGCTGATCCAATTTCCAAGAGCCATGTTGAAATCATCCAACAAGAACTTGTTTTCTTAAGACCTTTCGCAGGGGAAATTGTGGAGCAGCGCAGTGGACAGGAGGAATTGCAAGCTCTTTGGGATCGTGTTTTGGCATTGGCGAACAAAATAGAGAGCCTCATTGACCCCCCTGTGGTTGGTGACCTTCCAGATTCCCTTTCAATATCATTTGATTCTGTCATAAAAGACACTGTGGAAATCAAGGCGGATGTGTTGAATACTTTTTATGGCAAGAGTCAGGATATTGAAGTCGAGGAAGCAACCAGCAGTAGCAATCAGATGCCATCACAAAGAACTCCATCAAATGTAAATGAAGTTGTAGGTTTTGATGATGAGGCAAGATCAACTACGGAGCGGCTCACAAGAGGATCACGGAGTTTGCGTATCATTGCCATTGTGGGTATGGCTGGATCAGGTAAGACCACTCTAGCAACGAAAGCTTTCAATGATTCTTCTGTTATGCACCATTTTCGAGTTCGTGCTTGGTGTACTATTTCGCAAACATTGAACAGAAAGAAAGTGTTACTTGATCTTCTAAATCAAATTCATCCTGTGAGTCGTTCTGATCATGACACGGATGAAGAAGATTTAGCAGAGAAGCTACGGCGCAGTTTGAAGGGAAAAAGATATCTCATCTTTTTGGACGATGTATGGGAAATAGATGCGTGGAATAAATTGACCATGGATGGTTGCTTATTCCCCGATGATGCTGTTCGAAGTAGAATTATTTTCACAAGTCGTTGTCATAACGCTGCTCCTTGTCATCTGCTCGATCGTGATCCTCATTTTCTTCATCAACTTGGAAAAGAAGAGAGTCTTGAGTTATTGCAGAAGAAGTTATTACCTCAAACTCAAAATGATTGGCCTCTTGATATTTTGGTGCAAATTGCTAAAGTTTGTAAAGGATTACCTCTGACAATAGTCATTGTTGCTGGACTTCTAGCCACTACAGAACCAGGGGGTTGGAAGGAAATTCTGGATCATTTAAGCTTGGGCCTTGTATCGATTGTAGACCTTTGCAAGAACACATTGGAGCTGAGTTACAAAGCTTTACGGAAAGATATAAGGTCATGCCTCCTCTATTTTGGGGCGTTTGAAGAAGATCAAGAGGTTTCAGTCAGAAAGCTGTTTCGTTTATGGATAGCTGAAGGGTTTGTTCATAAAACTGAGGTGAAAAACCACGAAGATGCTGCTGAAGATTGCCTGAAGGATTTGATTGGAAGAAGTTTAATTATGGTTGCCAGTCAAAGTCAGATGGTGGAGTGAAAACATGTCGCGTTCATGATTTGATTCATGATTTCTGTCTAGAGAAAGCCAAAAATGAACATTTTTTCCATTTCCTCAGAGGGCAAGATGAGGTTTTAGCATTTAGTGAGCCGAGCAATCTTCGAAGGTTATGCATTCGCTCTGAGGCAGAGGATTTCAAGCGAGCACAGTTGTTTTGTCCTGGTGCACACTCTCTGCTTTTCAACTGCTCTTCAGTAGCAAGAGAACAGTTGCTAAATATCTCATTTGTTATTCAGGTCTTTAAGCTTCTAAAAGTGTTGGATTTGCAGAGTATTAGTTTAGTTAATGGCTTTCCTGATGAAATAGTACTACTTGTTCAGTTGGCCTTCTTGGAGATTGGGGGCAGAATAGAGCACATCCCATCATCCATAGCTCGCCTCTCAAATTTGGAAACTCTAATTCTGTATGCAGCGTATGAACTTTCAGTTCCAGGTAGTCTATTTAATCTGCAAAAACTACAGTATCTTTACATAGACCTTAGGTCTGATGGTACTGGTGGTGTATTTTGGGCATAGAAAATCTTGATAGCTCATCCAAATTATATGAGATGGATAGGTTGTCTGGTGTGGTTATTCCTTGTGGTTGCATCGGAAGGCTATTGGAAAAGTTTCCAAACATTCGTAGGTTGAAATGCTGGCTTCTCTACTCTGATGAAGAAGATACAGTAGTAGTTGTCGACTTTCAGAGTCAATTGGAATCACTCCATATAATGTGTCATCGACACAGTTGGAGTATATTTGAGTTTAGTTTTCCAAATACTCTGAAAAAACTATCACTGTCAGTACTAACTTTGTTTTTGAAGAGTATTTCAGTGATTGGTCAACTGCCAAGCCTTGAAGTTCTGAAAGGAGCACATTGGAAATGAAAGGAGGGGAATTCTCGAACCTTAGATTCATCAAGATAGATGATGTTAAAGGTTTCAAATGGACAGCTTGCGATGATCAATTTGACTGTTTGCAGAAGTTGGTGTTGATTGATGTTGACAGTTTGGAGGAGATTCCTTCATGCTTAGAGAGCCTTTGGACACTTGAAGAGATTGGTGTCTATGACTGCAATGGCGGCAATTCAAGTTTGAAGATCATTGTATACAACTCAGAATAATTTTGAAATAGCTAGCGATTGCAGATTTGCAGGTTTAATTTCTCTTCTCTTCCCTTACAAATTAAATATTTTTTGTGTGTGTGTATTATTAATGAGTTCTTTTGGTTCGAAAATGCTAAAAGTTATACGGCCTATTGTGCAGATCATCAATTTTGAAAGCTGGAAAGCCAAGTCCAATTTGAACTTATCAAATGATGAAGAAACACTAGTTCGAAGGATTTCTGGGGACTGTGTTTTGAATATTTTTCAGATTGCTTTTATTCCCATCGTATGTGGAATTGAGATTGTTTTCTTTTGATTTTTGATTGTTCTTTTATCGTTTCGAACTTATGATTTTGTTCCCTTAATAACAATTTCTTATAGTTATGATTTTTCTTTAATGTAACACTTGATTAATGTGCTAAATCTACTTTGCTTGATGTATTCCAATGTGTCTTTCCCTCCTAGGGTTTTGAGAGTTTCTCTCACTAGGAATTTTCTCCCTCTGGGGAGGAAATTCCTAGTGCCCACTCATGGGTTGTATTATGATGTGAACAGAAACACCATCACCTTGTGGTCCGATCTTTACCGGTTTTTGAGCCGGAATTCTTGGTGGAATAAATCATTTACCTTTCCTTCAAAAAAAAAAAATCTACTTTGCTTGAAATGGAATGTCAGTTTAGTGATATATTGGGGCTGGTTTGGTTTTAATTCATTAATTACAGTTGAGTTTTTCTCTATATTGTAATTGTTAGTATATAATCACTCGTTGTTGTAATATATGTTGTTGATGTATCAAATCTAACGGATTTGCTAACTAGTGTGGATTCATTACGTACCGGACTTATGGGATTTAGGATGCAAACAAGCGGCATCATCCATAAGATATGAACACGCTAAAAGCGTTTAAACAAGGCAGCAGATGGGCCAAGACGGCGTCTCCAACGCCTCTGTATATAGTGTTTGGAACTACAAAATGCAGCAATAATTCAATTTGTTTCTCTGAGCTGGAAATGATATACTCCCTCTAAATTAGACTATTCTAATGGAACGGAAAGAGTATCTCGATCAGCTTGGAATATTATCAGCTGCAAAATGAAAGTATAATTTACTTAGCTACCATCGGTCATTTTCTACATTTATATGATGAATCAGGTTCATGAACATTGCCTTCTTTCTGCACAAACTGTAAAAAAAAAAAAAAGGTTGCTGATCAATGCTATTCATGATTCATTTCAAACTTTAAAAAACAAGTCAAGATAGTGAAGCGTATTATAAATGTCGACACTCTTTTAATAAAATGGAACGAGTAATATATACAAAATGAGCACCTGAGGGATCGACAGTCGAGGGCACAAAATCACCGCTTCACATACTAGTGCTTGGTTCTCTTCTAATCTCCTCTTCTTACTTTCTTTGTAGGGGTAAATTGCAATTACCTCCCCAAAGTTTGCCAAAATTACAAATTCTAGTTTTTGATTAGCAATCATTTTGGGAAAACTATTAATTACATGGTTAAAAGGATAGGCACTTAGCCGTAGTTCAAGATTTCTACATGATCCCCATTCTTCAGTGAAGAGTGGCCACATCCAATGGATTACATCCTTCCAACTAACCTATAACATATATAAAATTCATGAAGAGAAGGATATAGTTTGTGAAAGTGAGGAGAGAAGGATTTATGAACTTCTGCAAATTATAACAGAGGATAATTTGCTAAGTGAACACTAAAGTCAAAAAGTATTGAAGCAATAATGGGAGAAGTAAATCACACTCAAGAAAGTAGCATTTAGTTCACATAGATGAGAGAAAATTCAAACAAACACGACAATAACTAAGCTTGTATTACACTATATATGGTCAACTATATGGATCATATCATGCTCTATCAAACACATTTCTTGATTTAAATAGTGATAGATTGTGTAAGTTTGAATATTTTCTTTCCAAGTCTTCTGTGTCTTCCCTTCCCCTTTTAATTTGAGCTAATACCGGTGAGGGTGGTCTACAAGCCATACTGGTGTATATAATAGGACTCCACGCACATGTTCAAACCACCTTAAGAGTTCTCTCAATTTCCCATCTAGTGTGGTACCCCCTTCTTTCTAATTTATTCACTACTTATTCTATTATCTAGTACCAAACACCTCCAGGAAAAAAGTGAGAAAGCTACAAGTAGCTCTAGCAACACACAAACTTGGAACTCACATCACTCACCTTATAAGCTGGAGCTTCAATAAAATACTTGTATTTCTTCTTTCTTAAATTTTCCTTCAAATGATGAAGAATTAGTAGAAGCGAAAAAAAGAATTGTTTCAAACCACCACATGTGAATTTAAAGTAATGGACACAATCTTCAGAATTTTAGCTTTCAGAAACAGAGACAATAATGTAATATTATTCTCTTGGAGTGAGGCACATGGGTAAGCTTAAATAAATTTAAAACTCACAAGTGGAGATAAGCTTTAAACAGAGTATCACAAGCCCCATTTCTTCTATTTGAACCATTACACGCACAAATTTAAAATTTTATTACATCAAAGATAATTCTTTGCTGAATCATCTAAAGATAGTGACAACGCGCCTCAGCCCTTCTATATTAGCTTCACTAACAAATTATCTCGTTTTATTTTCTTTGTTTGTTTAATTGTTTTGCAGGTTATTTGTGCGAGTTGGAACAACATGTACTGAATGAGTTATGAAAACTACGTTGATATTGCTCCATTTCGCAAGCAAAAGCAGCAGCTACGGCCTGTCAAATTTACTATATTGTTAATCCACGTCTAGAATCCTTTTCCGATTACAACTAAGATGGAACAGTATCAATAATTTGGCCGGAGACGGTCATCTCACATCACGGTTTGCTAAGCTAAAAGTTCCTGACTGAAATTAACCAATTGGAACACGAAAACTGAGATTTATATTTAAAACCGGGAATATCGAATAGTATTTCAAATTTGAAAATGGAAATGAGGGAAGCGAAAGTAAGGAAACTTACGGCGATAGGATAGACATCACCTTTGGTACCAAAGGCCATGAACACTGCTATCGGCGTCGTCCTCTTCGGTCCTAACTTTCCCACCGGCGACTTTTTAATTCCCGCCAATTTTGCTCCGATTTCTTTCTACGCTTCGAACTTTGATAGCCGTATGGTACCACTATGAAAAGAGAGGAAAGCAGGATTTTGCGGTTTTTGCTGTTTCTATTTAATATATTTTATTTCAAAATTTATAGTCATAATATTAAATAATAATTAATTAATCACAATTTATTTCACATATATCTTATATAATTAATTTAAAGTTAAAGATAAAAACTATATACAAGACAATAAATATTAGAAGAGAACACTTTGAAATTTATTTTTTTTTTTAATAGAATAGAGGAAGTAACACTTTTATCCTATATTTGTTTATGTTATCACTATCTTTGCGAAATAGTGATATAATACAAGTATTATTTAGTGTAGCATTTTATGAATTTAACTTTCGAAAAGGAGGACGTTGTGGTGGTGGCTAATTTTTTCCGGTGATTGTTAAAGGCAACCTATAAACCTTAGTCCATTCAAGTAGGATTATATATGTGACATATTGGGTGACGCTTGGCGCATGCCCACGCACACAATTGATCACATAGTGAGAAAATGATACATGTAAAATGAAAATTGTTATATTCTCTCATTCATATTAGAATAATTCACTTTGATTAATGTACAATTTATTATGAATATCAATGTACAATATCTAAATAAGCTAATTTGACACTATTTATTCAAGTTATATCTTTACTTGTTAACACTCGTATGTGTTAATTGTGAACTATGCAGTATTATATTAGTAAAAATAAGATGAGTATAAATTTTGAAAGTGAACTGTTTTATTAAAAAAAGTACATATTTTTCAAAGTAAACTCTTCTACAAGAAGTTCGGGTAAGTCCAAAATTACAAATGAACATGTTGGTCAAATTTAAAATATTTTATTACAATCATCATAACTTGTCCTAAACAGTGATAGACATAATATTGCCCTTGAAAATATTATAGAATATTTGTTTCTCTATTTTCAAAATATTTTGACATTTGATATTTAATATAAAAGTATTAATATTTAACATGACATGATATAAACACATTATAAGTTAACTTTAATAAATTCGCTACTTAAATGTATCGGCGTTGGTGAGTATGGGTTTGGCCCTTAGCTTACTAGGGCTCCTGGTCCCGACTTCACAAATTCGACGCAGAACTCAAATCAAAAGTGATATACAGTTACTTGGAGTTTGAGCAATATATAACGTATACATAAGAGTTTAATCGATGAGCAATCCTCATTTACAGGTATAAGATAAACTATGTACGATAACATTAAAATTGTGAATGTCAACTTGCAAACTGATGGACTAAACCCATGAATTATAATACAAATGATTCATTCACAAATGTATAAACAAGTAAAGATTAATGTATATTCTTTAACATTTACTATTGCAAAAATAAATATGAGAATAGAGAAGAAAAAAAAATTATATCATTATTGACATTTGAAAATATTAAATAAATGAATTAAAAATTATTTAAGCAATTGTGAAAAGCACGGGAAGTTTTCTTCCGACAGGGGAAAAAAAAACCATGAAAACGTTTTTGAAATTATATTAGTAAAAATATATTTTCAGCCTCCACAAAATTGTAAAATTATAAAATAAAATAAAAAACCCTTAAATTACTGTTGACTTCAATTTGACTACGTAAAACCTGCTATAGCAGCTCTTGGTACTAAAAATGTGACAAAATATAAATATAAAGTACAAGTTTGAAACTAAATGAATTTTTAGTACCAAAGTTGCAAACAGCCGAAACTTTTAGTACTAAAAGTGTCATTCTTCCTAAAGTTGAAAGTTGAAAGGGTATGAGAAGATTGAACAAGATGATTTGATATGGATGCAAATCCTAGAACCCCTTTTATATATTTAGAGGAGAAACTTTAATTTGCAATTTTCTTAAGATCTCTTATGTATACGCAGCAAACTAATCGTTCCACCACGCAGCAAACTAATTAATAAAAATAGAGTATCGATAAATTTGGTTTTTCAAGTTATCATTATTTTATAAGATAATTATATCATATTGACACAAAAGGAATACGCGCAAAAACTTGCATGCGTCCATTCATTACGTTACTAGGTGCATACATGAGATTAGATGCGCATCTCAGAAATGATTTCTTGAAAATCGTTTTTAGATTTGACTAACTGTCACACTTGTTAACCGTTAATTTGGTCTAATTTTCGTCATTTAGACTGAAATTAAAACAAAATGAATACATTATGGACTATATTTGATACATATTAAAAATTATTGACTACATTTGAAACATAAACAGATAATATAGACTAATTTTGCAATTTTTACAATCAAATATTATTACGCGAATGTACGAGTAATTTCTCTAACACTTGAAAAAAACAGAAAATGGAAAGTGGGCCCACATATTTACTCCTTTTACTTTTAGTGGCAGAAAGAGCGTTGAAAGAGTCAAACATGTCCTCTTCATCAAACAGTAAGGTAGTGGGTTGGGCAGAAGGTAATAACTAATAACTGCAATTACTCAACCACCCCATCCCAGTTAAGTGTCTATTGAAAGGTAGTAAGTGTTCTATTTTTAGACAAAACAATAGATTTTATAAGATAATTTTATTTTCATACCTTTATTAATATCATTTTTACGCTGGTTATTCTCATGCAACAACAATTGCGAGCACATCCGAAAACTTGTAGCAGAATGCGAATTCCTTTCGGGTAAATTATCACATTCTGTATCTGACTATGTATCCATGTACCTTCCCATATGGAGTGAAAAAATTTAATTTTGATACAAAAGATCTAGTGTGTAGAATTCCAACCCCCCCCCCCCTCCCCCACCCCACCCCACCAAGAAAAAGGGAAACGCAGAGTGCGGAGCTTTCCATCATTAGCTGAGAAAATGGACATTGCTTTTACCTTATTATGGTGTTCTTTAAAAAAGCCTCTCCTCATCATATCACTTGCTTTTTTTTCTTCTTTTTTCCTTTACCTAACATTAACCAATGTTTTCAGAATCGGACCGGAGCAAAACGGTTAGGGTAAAAGGTTGATGGGCCACTGAGTTAACTGGGTTAAACCAGACAAAAAATTAGATGATGTCATAATTACATTATATATATATAAATATAAATATATAATATTATATAAAACTTATATATCCAAATCATTTAATGTTCAAAAGTCCAAACATATAAATGTGGAGTATAATAGTATTTTATATTAATTACTTTTTTTTTAGTATTTTATAATTTTGAGTTTTCATATTTATTGATTTAGATGGTAAAATTTTAGAAATTTGAATTTAACTTAGATACTAATTATAGTAAATCTTGGTTTACTTTTGAAGTTTAATAATATTACACTAATATAATACATTTAATAAAGAGTGTTCAAATAAGTAATATCTCTAGTATAGTTGGTCATCTCTAGAAAGTTAAGACCTTTATTTATGCCAAAGTTCATGGGTTCAAGTCCTATTAGCTATAGTTATTTATATAATTTTTTGTAAGAATAAAGAAAACCATATATAAAAGAAACACAAAACCCGGTTCGATCGGCCGGTCCGGTCCAGGTTTAATAACATTGACATTAACATCAAAAGCTATTCTTCCACCATGATCCAACCTTGTTAGTTTAACTTCGTTGTTTCACTGCCTATTCTTTTTTATAGGTTTAAAAACTAGTTTTTAAAAATAATTTTATGATATAAAAAATATATTAAAAATGTAAAAAAATATAGCTGAATAATAAAAAATTGTATTGAAAATTATGAAAACTGATTATATATATTAAATTGAAACCAAAATCAAAACTAAAACAAAAACGTAAAGAACATGCCCTTAACGAGTAAAATGCTCATAAGTTCATAACATTATGATGGGCTTGCATTAATGTTTCTGTTAGGGAATAAAGGAATAAAATGATAAAAAGAATAAGTATTTAATTTGATTATGAAATAGAAAATTTTGGAATTATAATCATCCAATTAAGAATGAATCAAACCATCGAAATTGTGGAAGCCAAATCAGCGGGATATGAAGTGGAAGAGGAGATGTGTTGAGGAATTTTTATTTTAGAATTTTTGAAGAGTTGTTTTGCTAATTTTTGGTCGGTGCCTATACAATTTGAACAATCGAAATGATGGGAATTCTAACTCATTTCA
Source organism: Leptodermis oblonga (assembly GCA_016801395.1). Taxonomy (NCBI): domain Eukaryota; kingdom Viridiplantae; phylum Streptophyta; class Magnoliopsida; order Gentianales; family Rubiaceae; genus Leptodermis; species Leptodermis oblonga. Next base: position 42,785,892 of record CM028755.1, read on the forward strand.
AATGTCGATTTGGTGTATCTAGTGATTTGTAAGGCGTAAAATATCGTTGGAATTTTCTTTCAGTATTAAGGCCCTGTTTGGTAAAAAGACTCTAACCATAATTTGAGTTTCATTTTGATTTTATAATATTAAAATTATATTGAGAATGTAAAAATGTGTGTTGAAAATATAAAAAGGTTTATTGAAAATGTAAAAAGGTTTATTGGGAATGACGAAAAACTATTATAAAATCAAAATGAGGTTTGAGTCTCTTTATCAAACAGTGCCTAAAACAGATTAGTAGAGTATAATTATTATTTGTATTTTGGTAGATCAAAACCCATCAATTGTGTTAAAACTCTTATCGACGGCCAAAAATCACTCTTATCTTTCAATGCGAAAAGGGTAAGAACCCCATCAAATGTTTGTCTGAGTTTTTCCCCAAACGAAAGTATGGAACCTACTTCCCAGTACTCGAAACAACTTTAGAAGCTGAAAATGAAGAGAGATTCACCCAAAAAATAAAACAGAATATCATGATTAGTCGCTTCTTCATAATCATAGATTATCTCATCCTGGTCATGCTCCTAACAACAATCAAGAGGAAAACTTTTCTTCCCTAAACTAGTCACAAACAAAGTTGCACGTCGTTCGAGTTGGTTATAGAGTGAGTGATGCTAATTGAGATGAAGGGGTTTCCCCTTTATGATCAATGCGTAGAATGAAGCATATATAATCATATGTGATATATATATTAAAAACAGATTGGTGTATTTAGAATTAGATAAGACATACTTGTCATGCTTGTACAACACAAGTGTTTTACTTGGGTAGGTGGGAGTAAAAGTGGATTTTTTTCCCCAATATTCATATGGGGACCAAAAATTACCAAAATACACCAATTTTATTTTTCATTCTCATTCTATAGAAAAACGAAGCTGCCGGATTCGTTTTTCCAAAAAAACGAATCTGGCAGCTTCGTTTTCTTCAAAAAAAAAAAAATTTTAATTAATTTTTGGAGAAAACGAATTTGCGGGATTCGTTTTCAACCGAAAACGAATTCCGCAACTTCGTTTTGAAAATGAATTCCGCAACTTCGTTTTCATTTATGTAGAAAAAAATTTAAAATTTTATTTCCTTAGAAACCTAATTTGGGGGTTTCGTTTTTGCTTTAAAACTAAGCTCCCAAATTCGTTTTATATCATTTATTTTAAATTAATTATTTTCACAAAAAGGTATAAATTACCGACAACTTATCTATATTCCCGCATGCTAATTTAAACTAAAATCAGCATAAAAGGGAAATATCAATATCGGTGTAATGTAATTGTTCTTTGGGAGAAACGAATTTTTAATTCCGTTATAATTATTTTTCAAACATAAATGTGTGACTAAATTTTCAAAGATAAATGAATTTTCCAAATTCTTTTCTACGGAGATTTTGTATTTAAAAAATATCGTAACTTACTTCATCTTAAACTAAAATTTTCAGTTACAAAATAAATATTTAATTATTTATTAAATTTGTTTAAAACTAATTTTTTAACTAAAATTATTTTACTTATTTTTTAAAAAAACTTTATTCATAAAACGAGAGAAAACGAATTCAGCAAATTCATTTTCTCTTTTTGTATTATTTAACTTAAATTATTTTACTTATTTTGAAATTAATTTTATTTATTAAACTAATTCACTAAATTTTTTTTCTTATTTTATATTATTTAACTAAAATTATATTACTTATTTTAAAAATAATTTTATTTAGAAAACGAATTCTTTAAGTAAAGTTATTTTACTTATTTTAAAAATAATTTTATTTAGAAAACGAATTCTTTAACTAAAATTATTTTACTTATTTTAAAAATTAAATTATTTCACTGAATTCATTTTCTACTAAAAAAAATTTCTATTTTTTAAAAATAAACTTAATTTTATTAAGCTGAATTCGTTTCTTTCAAAAATATTTAACAAAAAAAAAACCAAAATAAAAATTACTTAAAATATTTATTCAATTACAAATTAGATTTTCAATTATATAATTATAAGAGTCTTTTTTTTTATAAAAACTGGAAAAAAAAAATTACGGGGTCCATTTCAAATGACCATAATTTGTTTTACATTAAATAATATTTATATTTTAAAATGTATAAAAACTTATAAACGATGTTGGTGAACTCGTTTTGAATTACAAAATAATTATTTAATTATTTTTTACATTAGTTTACATATATATATATATAACTAATTTTATTTTAAAACATTTAAAAATAATTTTAAGATAAAATGAATCTGGAAAATTCGTTTTCTACAAAAGAAATATTTTTTTTTTTAAGAAAACGAAGTTGAAAAATCTCCCAAATTCGTTTTCTATAATTTGGGAATTTCACTTTTTTTTTTTTTTTTGCTTCTTTTACTATTTATATGCTGTCAAAATGAATATTAAAGGAAAAAAATCGAGTAAAAGCTCACCGTTGAAAAGAAGACACAAAATGACCGTAGAGAGAGAAGCTTTTACTTGTCGGCAATTATTTTGACAGTACAATTATTTCCTCTGCCCATTTGGTCTTTCGTTGTTCTGCTTCTTCATTTTCAGTTTCTCCTTTGTTTTTCTCTTCAATCTTCTCATTCTTTTCGGTTTTCTTTTCTCAGAGAACAAGATGGCCTCCGCCTCCGCCTTCGTTACTTGCATTGATACTGCCATTCATGATTTGGAGTTTCTGAAAAAAGGCACTGATTATTTTGAAAAGAAGAGGTTGTTTAATCTGGTATTCGGGTTACTGAATCTCAAAACATTTGTTCTTTGTGCCAGAAAGTTACCCGACGACACAAGTCTGGGATCCTTCTTGGCTAGGATTCAAGATACTATTCCCGAATGGGCAGAGGAAATTCACCTTCAACGCTCTGAATCTGATCTGCATCCAGATGGTGGTGAGTCACTTATTATTATGCTTCATAATAAGATCCGAGATGAGTTTCAATCTCTGCAGGAAGAAGTAGATAAATGGTACGCTACTCTGTTGGATCACTCCCAAAATTCAACTTCTCTTATTCTTACAGCAGATCAACTCTTGGAAATCTTTCTTTGTATTGTGGACTGTCCAGTGAGAGACTACATCCATCTTAAATATAGGTACAATAATCTTTTGTTAGAAGCAGGTGACGCCTGGACAGAGCAACTGAGATTCCTTTCATGTCTTATCTGGCTTGCTACACAGGCAAGTGTTGAACCCACACAAGATTTCTTAGCTCACTCTCAAATTGTTGCTCTCGAAGCTGCATCCCTCTTTTCTGCTGTTCGAGTTTATCAGCCTCAGTATGTGGAAAGTAGAGAAATTCAGTTGAAGATGTCAACATTAGTGCAAAAGATTAAACCTATTGATCCTCGGGTGCGTGAGGCTTACATTCAAGTCCTAAGTGGTAATTCAAAGATGCTACTTCCTTTAACTCAAGACATGGATGATAAGGTTACCTCTGCAAGGGTGGTTGTCCTTAATACTCTTATATCTAATCTTTGGGAGATTCTACTACGACTTGATACTTGTGTGGTGAATCAATTGAAAGAGCTATTTGGAGGACTTAGATCCTTGAGATACATTCTCAAGCACCACCCTAATAAGTTCGATTTCAGAATTGGAGCTGCGTTATGTGATGCTGCAGTCTTCATTTGGCCATTTTATAAAACAAATCCAGAAGTTGACCTTGGACTTGGGTTTCAAGATTTGTTACAAACAATCAAGAATATTCTGGCAGAGGCTGGCAAACAAGATCCACAAATACCAAACTTCAACTTCCCAGGGACTGATGAGTTGGGTTTTCTAGATCTTTTATTAGAAAAACTGATGGCATTCACAACTTCCAAAGCTGAACCAATTGCCAAGAGCCATGTTGAAATTATCCAACAAGAACTTGTTTTCTTAAGGCGGCATTTCGCAGGGGAAATTGAGGAGCTGCGCAGTGGACAGGAGGAATTTCAAGCTCTTTGGGATCGTGTTTTGGCAGTGGCGAACAAAATAGAGAGCCTCATTGACCCCCCGGTGGTTGGTGACCTTCCAGATTCCCTTTCAACATCATTTGATTCTGTCATAGAAGACATTATGGAAATCAAGGCGGATGTGTTAAATACTTTTTATGGCAAGAGTCGGGAAATTGATCAAGTCGAGGAAGCAACCAGCAGTAGCAACCAGATGCCATCCCAAAGAATTCCATCAACAGTAATAAATGAAGTTGTAGGTTTTGATGATGAGGCAAGATCAATTAAGGAGAGGCTAACAAGAGGATCACGGAGTTTGCGTATTATTGCCATTGTAGGTATGGCAGGATCGGGTAAGACCACTATTGCAACGAAAGTTTTCAATGATACTTCTATACTGTACCACTTTGGAGTTCGTGCATGGTGTCCTATTTCACAAACATTGAACAGAAAGAAAGTTTTGCTTGACCTTCTAAATCAAATTCATCCTATGAGTCCTGACACGGATGAAGAAGATTTAGCAGAAGAAGATTTAGCAGAGAAGCTACGGCGCAGTTTGAAGGGAAGAAGATATCTCATCTTTTTGGACGATGTATGGGAAATAGATGCGTGGAATAAATTGACCATGGATGGTTGCTTATTCCCCGACGATGCTGTTGGAAGTAGAATTATTTTGACAAGTCGTGGTCACGACGCTGCTCCTCGTCGTATGCTCGATCAGGAACCTCATTTTCTTCGTCAACTTGGAAAAGAAGAGAGTCTTGAGTTACTGCAGAAGAAGTTACTACCTCGAAATGGTTGGCCTCTTGAAATTTTGGTGCAAATTGCTGAAGTTTGTAAAGGATTACCTCTGACAATAGTCATTGTTGCTGGACTTCTTGCCACTACTGAGCCAGGGTGTGGGAAGGAAATTCTGGATCGTTTAAGCTTGGGGCTTGGATCGGTTGTAGACCTTTGCAAGAACACATTGGAGCTGAGTTACAAAAGTTTACGGAACGATCTAAGGTCATGCCTCCTCTATTTTGGGGCGTTTGAAGAAGATCAGAAGGTTTCAGTTAGAAAGCTGTTTCGTTTATGGATAGCTGAAGGGTTTGTTCATAAAGATGCTGCTGAAGATTGCCTGAAGGATTTGATTGGAAGAAGTTTAATTATGGTTGCCAGTCAAAGATCAGATGGTGGAGTGAAAACATGTCGCGTTCATGATTTGATTCATGACTTTTGTGTAGAGAAAGCCAAAAATGTACATTTTTTCCATTTCCTGAGAGGCCAAGATGAGTTTTTCGCATTTAGTGAGCCGAGCAATCTTCGAAGGCTATGCATTCACTCTAAGGCAGAGGATTTCAAGCGATCACAATTGTTTTGTCCTGGTGCACACTCTCTGCTTTTCAACTGCTCTCCAAATGCATGGGAAAGATACGGAAAAATAGAAGAGTTGCCAAACATCTCATTTGTTATTCAGGTCTTTAAGCTTCTAAGAGTGTTGGATTTGCAGAGTATTGATTTAGATAATGGCTTTCCAGGTAAAATAGTACTACTTGTTCAGTTGGCCTTCTTGGCAATTGGGGGCAACATAGAGCACATCCCATCATCCATAGCTCGCCTCTCCAATTTGGAAACTCTAATTCTGAATACACATGGTGCACCTACGCTTCCAGGTAGTCTATTTAATCTGCAAAAACTACAGTATCTTTACATACGCCTTACGTCTACTGGTGTTGATGATGGTATTTTAAGTCTTGATAGCTCACCCATATCATATGAGCTGGATACGTTTTCTGGTGCGGTTATTCCTTCAGCTCAAGTGGGAAGGCTTTTGAAAAAGTTTCCAAAACTTCGTAGGTTGAAATGCAGGCTTGTCGGCTATGCATATAAGGGAGATATTGTCGACTTTCAGAGTCAATTGGAATCACTCCATATCATGTATCCCCATCGCTTTTGCCGGGGCAACATATCTGAGTTTATTTTTCCAAATACTCTGAAAAAACTATCACTGGAAAGATTAACTCTGTCTTTGAAGAGTATTTCAGTGATTGGTCAACTGCCAAGCCTTGAAGTTCTTAAATTCTTCCACGTGAGTTTTGAACATAACACATTGGAAATGAAAGAAGGGGAATTCTCGAAACTTAGATTCATCAAGATACGTTCTGTTAAAGGTTTCAAATGGACCGCTAGCGATGATCAATTTGACTGTTTGCAGAAGTTGGTGTTGATTTATGTTGGCAGATTGGAGGAGATTCCTTCGTGCTTAGAGAGTCTTTCGACACTTGAAGAGATTGACGTCTATTTCTGTGATCGCGGTGTAATAGAGATGGTGAAACAAATTGAAGAACAACAGGAGATGTTCGACAATTCAAGCTTGAAGATCAATATTGTAGGCTAGCGATTGCAGATTTGCAGGTTTAATTTCTCTTTCTCCTACCTTATAAATTATATATTTATTTATCTGTGCGTATTATTACTGAGTTCTTTTGGGTCATTAATATATTAAGCTTGACTTTATTATTTGGGCTAAAAAGTGTGTGGTTTACTAGATGTAGAGAAGGAAGAGGAAGGACAGAAATTGAAAGTGCTGGGATTGATACTCCTTGAGAAAGCTGGAAAGACAAGTCCAATTTGAACTTTGATAATGAAGAAACACAAGTTTGAAGGATTTCTGGGGACTTTTTCCCCATCTTTTGAGTATTTTTCAGATTGCCTTAATTTCTTTTGATTCTTCTTTTACCATTTTGAACTTATGCTTTTCCTCCTTTACTAACGACTTCTTACGTTTATGATTTTTCTTTAATGAATTCAAGAAAAGTTTACTGTTAATCTGTAATGTAATTGTTGGTAGCACTTAATTAATGCTAAATTACTTTGCTTGAAAGGGAATATCAGTCTAGTTCGGCTGATTTTTTTATATTGTAATTGTTAGTACGTATATAATCACTCACTCATTGTAATATATGTTGTCGACGTATTAAATTCAAAGATATCTTAGTCGTGTGGATTTTGTTATATCAATGGCAATGGGAAATTAAACAAGTTACCAAGCCGATGATTGTATTTAGCTAACTATTCATTACTTGCCGAGCTTATGGGATTTTAGGATGCAAACAAGCGGCATCATCCCCTGGATTTGAACAGGTTTCTGAAGTTTAACTGAACCATAAATTATGCGTATTAATTCCTACAAGCCAATTAGTCCAGTTAGTTAACTTGAATGAATTTTCCTTCTTTCTCAATCAACACACGTACTCAACCTTTGTATATAGTTTTTGGTTCAGCAGAATGCAGCAATAATAGCCTGTGTTCAATTTGCTTCTGTAAGCTGGAAATTTGGAACTGATATACTATGTTTAGGTTTGGAACAACCAAGTAACTAGGGAAAGGCAGGGAAGGAAACTTAGGAAAGTGGACAAAACAAAGAAAATAGACTTTAGAAAAGTGGTTCAGGCATCAACCTTTGACACAAGAATGTACGAGGCTGCAAAATGCAAGTACAATTTTATTCAGCTCATCATTTTCTATATTGATATGATTAATCAGGTTCATGAACATTGTCTTCTTTCTCCACAAATTAAAAAAATAAATAAATAATGGTTGATGATCAATGCTATTCATGATTCCATTCACATTCATTTGAAACTTTAAAAAATAAATCAATATAGTGTACCATATTATAAATTGACCCTCTTTTAAAGGGACGGAATGAGTTACGTATACAAAATGAGCACCTAAGGGATGATGCCAATTTCAAGGAGAGGCCACAGGAATGCAAGGTTCACCACTGTCCACTGAATCACCGCTTCATATACTAGAGCTTGGTTCTCTTCTATTGTCCTCTTCTTGCTTTCTTTGTAGGAGGAGAATTACATTTACGAGTTTTTTTTCCATAAAAAATGGGTTTTTATTTCAAAATTACGGAAATAGAGTTATTTTTCTGGGATTTCCAGATTTAAAGAAAGTGAAGATAGAAGCTTCGATTTCTTTAGAAAAAGTTCAGTGAGATAGTTTGTAAAAAAAGCGAGGTTGCCACCTTCGTTTTCTATGAAAATTGGGCGAGCAACTATTTTGTACAGAAAGCAATGGTGCCAACCTCGCTTTCTTTAAAAAAATTTCAAATACTAAAAGTGAAACTATCATCTTCGTTTATAGTACATAACAATCGCTGGGCCAATTATCACAGAAAAAAAGAAGGTAGCAGTTTCGCTTCCTTTGTCAATTTTTTTTAAAAAAGAAATTGAGGTTTTTTCAAACTTAAAATGTTTTCTAAGTATAATAAATGTTTGTAAGTTTATTTGAAAAGTACAAGAGTAACTTATATTATGTCTCCATTATTATGCGAAAGTCGATTTTGCCAAATTTACTTTTTTTGCAGTTCTAATAGTGGCGAATAACTAAAATGAATTCAAAATTTACTAATTTCAAATTTTCAACTTTTATAATGTCACGGTTTCTGACAACTATTTAATATATATTTGGAATATAGAGCAAATATTTTTTAAAATGGCCATAATTTGAACAAAATTTGTAAGGCACAAAATAATTTTCATAGAGTTTTTCAAATATTCTATTTTACTTTTTTTTTTTTCAATTTTTGAGATTACATTCATAAAAATATCACAAAATGGTGTTGGTAGATTTACTGGGAAAGCGAAAGTGGCATCTTCACTTTTCGTATTCTGTAAATTTTCAAAAAAAAAAAACAAAACTGCAACTTTCGCTTTCTGTGATAATTGGCTCAGCGATCATTTTGTACAGAAAGCGAATGTGGCGGCTTCATTTCAGTATTTGGAAAAGTTTCAAAAAAAGTGACGTTGGCACCTTTGCTTTCTGTACAAAATAGTCGCTTGCCCAATTTTTACAGAACGCGAAGGTGACAACCTTGTTTTATTTACAAATTATCTCGACGAACTTTTTTCAAAGAAAGTGAGGTTTCTACATTCACTTTCTCTAAATCTGAAAAACCCTAAAAGAGGACTCTATTGGTAATTTTGGAATAATTTATGGAAAAAACTCCGGCATCTACCTCATCCTTACGTTTGCCAAAATTATAAATCAATCCCTCAAGTTCTTTTTTTTTTTTTGCCAGGAACAAGTAGATTAATTCATAATAAATTTAATGGATCAACTGAAGTTAAAACTGAACAAAACTGTTTCAAGAAACTTCATCTTTGCAGCCACATCACCCATTGAGTACTGCCTCTTTCTTTTTTCACCATGAAAGTAACCCCAAAATCACTGGGCACGAACTCTCACACTAATGTCTAATAACCTGCAGCCTATGAAATTCATCCCTCAACCGGTGTGAACCTATCATTCATTGTTTTTTCCTTTTCTTCGTTTTTGGTTTTTCCACCTTCATCTTCCAACAGATAAAAAATATGACTTTAACTGTTATGTTTTTTGCTTATCAACGAGTAGATATGAAAGCAAAGACAAAACCCATATTCATTTTTTGTTTTTCCTTCAAGAATTTTCAATAAAATTCTCAAATTTGTAAATATTAACTACTAATCATACAAACTCCAAAATAAGAGACCCAGCACCCCCCAGCACACACAAGGGAGGACAAAAATACCCCCATAAGAGAGAACAACACCTCAATATAGAGAACAATCCCTCAAGTTTCAAAAAATAATATTTGAATATTTTCTTTCCCATTTTATCGACAGTTGTATAATAGAAAGCATGTGAGATCAAATCTTTTGTATGTCCTATATCTGTCTTCTATGTCTGCCCTTTCACAATAAAAAGTAAGACCAACATGTCACACCATGCGTTTACTTCCAAGTGTGTAGATAGAAAAAAACAAAATTTGAACAGACAAAAAACATAAAGAGAAAGCATGTATTATAAACAAAAAAAAAATTAGGTGGGTCCCAAAATATTTCAACCCATAAAATTCCTGCATTCCCATTTCATTGAAATATTTCTACAAACACTTGTGATAATTGAAAATTGAATTTTCTTTTGGGCAACGCACATTTGTATGTGCCAAGTCCCTAGTCTCAATACTCCAATCTCTAGTTTTAAAAATAAAAATAAAAACACTCCAATCTCGTTTACCATAGAGATATAGATAGAGCCACCATTCTCACCGGCCTGACGGCGGCGCGTGTTCTGCAAGAGATGCAGAGCCTCTACTTCGATGTCCATTACTGGCTCGTTGACCACCCAATTGTGAGCCAATTCGAATGGAAGCAGGGCACCACCTTCGGCTCCACTCCGCTCTTCCTCACCCTCACCGTCCTCACTTATCTCACTCTCACCTTCACTCTCCGCCGCTTCCCGCTCCTACCTTCCCTCCGCCCAGCCACGCTCCGCCTCATCACCGCCATCCACAACCTCGTCCTCTGCCTCCTCTCCCTCCTCATGGCCGTCGGCTGCACGCTCTCCACCCTCCACCAGATGCCCCAAAATGACTGGTCATGGGCCGTCTGCTTCCCCGCCGACCACACCCCGCCGCGGGGGCCCACCTTCTTCTGGGCCCAAGTTTTCTATTTGTCGAAGATTCTCGAATTCGTCGACACCCTTTTGATTATCCTCAGCGGGTCCCGCTCCCGCCGGCTGTCGTTCCTCCACGTGTACCACCACGCGGTGGTGGTGGTTATGTGTTACCTCTGGCTCTCCACCTCGCAGACGCTGTTCCCAGTGGCGCTAGTCACCAACGCCTCCGTCCACGTGCTAATGTACGCCTATTACCTGCTGAGCGCGCTTGGGCACCGCCCGTGGTGGAAGAGGGCGGTGACGGACTGTCAGATTATCCAATTCGTCTTCAGCTTCGGGATCTCCGGGTTGATGCTGTATTACCATTTTAATGGATCGGGATGCTCCGGGATGGTGGGGTGGTGCTTCAACGCCGTGTTCAATGCGTCGCTTTTGGCCCTCTTTGTTGACTTCCATTCCAAGAATTATGCAGAGAAAAGAAAAGACGGCAATGAGAAGAAAAGATCGTGATTTGATGATGGAGGAATTAATAGCAGTTCAATTGTTTTTGATGTGACCAATTAATAATTTTGTTTTCCTTGGATTCATATTCTTCTACTGAGAGTCTAGGAGCTACTTTTGCCGGATATGATTGAATTTGATTTGCAAAGCTTTAATAACTATGAAACAATTTATGGGTAGAGAATTCATGCAACAACTTTATGTATGAAGGGTCAAATTTCGCGTATCAAAAAAAAAAAAAATTTTCAGGAAGGACGGCCACTGTTGCTTCCTCAAAGCTTAACATCCTTGCGCATGTCAAATAAATATCGGGTGTATGTTATAATAGAAGTCATTGTGTTTAAAGCTAAATATATTGTAATTATGAGTTAGTATTGAAATATTGCGTATCGCATATGACTTATAATTTCTCCGTTTTATTGGAAGAGTTTATTTTCAAAATTTTACTTCTCCTACCCTTCCTAATATAACAAGTTGTACCTTAACATTCAAGTTATACATTATTTAAAGTGGACTCACGAAAGAAATAATATATTGCATATAACTTCTAATGAAACGAAAGAAGTAATGTATTGCATATAACTGCTTATTTATTACCGTTAAGATAAAACAAGTACCACCTTTACTAAATTAAGAAAACACACGTCAATTTTAGGGGCAAAAAACTGTCAAATAGGATACTTTCTCCAGAATTTAACTAAAATGAATGACTTTTACAGTTCAAATCTTCTTTAGTACGTAGAGATACGGAGCTTGCTACTTAAGACTGGCCAATTTTGTATAATACTCCCTCCGTCCATAGTGAGACGGAGGAGGGACTCGCAAGCCATTTTGATGCTCATTCAACAGTAGAGAACAAAAGCAAACCTAGCCTGGAAGCTAATGCCATTCCGTAATAAACAAAGGCTATAAATCTGGCGACCTTTCATCAATTTGAACAGCAGTAAAGAACTTGAATGGAGAATGGCAGACAGAGGCAAGGAAGGAATCAGTTGATTACAGAAGAAGCAAAGAAGCATTCCTCTTTTCTGCCTCCCCCCACAGTTTCTCACTACTGTAGAATAATGTCAATGACACTCCTCTACATGTATTCTTGCACTCTTTTATAGCCCTCTCCACCGTCGTCGTCTGCCATGTTCGTTTCAGAGTACTCTCCAGAGTCTTCTTACTTACTGTGAAGTTGATTCTTCAACTTTCATGGCATCTCTTACCGATGTATTGGCCTTGCTAGTGATTGCTACCGGTAATGAACCTCTGTTTTTGCTTTTGAATGTGTATAAAACGGCGAAATACTTACAGTTTGTTCATGTGCAGGAATAGCAATGGTGAAGTCCACAAATTTGACGATCACAAACAACTGCGGGGAAACCATTTGGCCGGGGATAGCGCCTAATGACAATTCAGGGTCTGGTTCCAACTTCAGTGGCGGTGGTTTTGCCTTGAAACCCGGCCAATCTGCTGTCTTTCCTGCTCCGCCAGGGTGGAACGGCAGAATATGGGGGAGAACCGGCTGCAATTTTGATAAAGATGGCAGTGGTAAATGCGAAACGGGGGACTGTGGAAGCACGATCAAATGCAACAGTCCAGGAAAACCACCTGCTTCAATCGCGCAGTTTGCTTTTGGAAATCCCGATTACTATGATGTCAGCCTCGTCGATGGCTTCAACCTGCCAATTGTTATCAGACCGATATCAGGTAAAGGAAACTGTAGCTCCGCTGGTTGTGACAGTGACTTGAGGCCCTATTGTCCGCCAGAATTGGTCATCAATTCTACAGGGAAACCCATAGCCTGCAACAGCGCTTGCAATGTGTTCCATAAAGATGAATATTGTTGCACAGGAGATTTCTCTACTCCTGCCTCATGCATGCCCACTAATTATTCAAGGGCCTTCAAGACAGCATGCCCTGCAGCTTATAGCTACGCTTACGATGATCCCACCAGTGTCTTAACCTGTTCTTCTGCAGATTATGTGATCACTTTCTGCTCATCAAGGTATCTAATTAGTTTTCCATGCACCTGAGTATCACAACAAAAGACGTATTAGTACTCTACAGCCAAACAACAATTAATCCCAATGAAACCTATTTAAACATCAATTAGCACAGTTAATTTAACTATGTCAATCATGCAATTATTACTCACTGAATCTGTTCTTTTGTGACTCTAGGAATCAATCGCAACCACAATGCACATATCACAACAGGACGCTTTCCTGTAATGGATCCAAGGGGTTACACTCACTTTATCCAGTATGGCAAACCTTCCTGCTAGTTCTACCAGCTGTATTTAACCTACCAGCAATATTTTCATAACATTTTTAGAGTAGGGTGTGTTTAAGAAAGCAAATGTTGACTGTTCTCCTTTTTTTTTTCTTACTTTGATGTAATTGGATTAGTTTGATCCACATGGAACATACCCAAGATGCTCCTACATGAAAAAGGTCAACATTCAACATTTTTTGTCAAAAGAAATTGCAATTACTCAGATGATTTTATTCGTATTCAACACAGACCACTAAGCAGTACTTGTGTTTCGATAACAAATTTTTAAGAACTTATTCAGGTATATCTATAAAGTAATTGGGTAGCAAGATCAGTACTTATATATGTAGAATGACTCAAAAAATGGTGGAAGAAATATTCTTACCTTCATCTATGCTCGTTCTTCTTGATTGGAAGCATGCAAGGGAAAAGCTTGTAAAGCTACACCTTCAACAATTTGCTTTGCCTTTTGAAGTCATTCAGCAGTAGTCAAGAGGATAGTGTTACTCCCAATTATACCCTTTTATCGTCACCTAAACACTGATAAACATTGTGTCTAGCCCTAGGTTAAGGAAAGTATTCTTTTCTTTTTCCGCTTCTGAAGAAGTTAAGAAGTATATGTATCATGTTCACTGAATTCCAAGAAGATACCAATCATCTTATAACTATCATTAATTCTCAAATTTTATAGTGAAATGGTTCCCAGATCTCCATAAATATCAGTGTCAAAACTCATCTACACTGTCCATTTCTTTGAGTGCTTTCCGATTTTGCAAACTCTTATTCTTATTCTTATTCAATGCCTCAGACTCTTCAATTTCGCATGGTAATACAACAACAGGAGCTGCAGGGACAGAGTTCCAACGATCTTTCAAAAGTTTCCTGAATCTCAAGACCATTTCCCTCCGAAATGATAGCTCCCTTGTAAAAAGATCTAAACTTAGAAATGCCAGGATGTACTTGAATGGAACAAGGAGGAGAACTGTAGCACCTAGTAACAGCAGCAGAGCAACCTCTGTTGTTACCTGTAAAGTTATATGAACACATTCATTTTATGAGGGGATAGCAAACAAATTCAAAAACCAAACGAGAAGAGTGCGGTAAAATAAAACTGTTAATAAACTAATTTTTTTCATTAGTTGCCACAAAAATTAAAAATTATGCCCAGTTGCTTTTATTAGTTGACCTTTAAGTCAAAGTGTTTTCACAAGCCAGAGTACCTGAGGCTGGCCAGCAAGTAAAATTGATCGAATTTTGAGAAGGGAAATGTTGAGATCCTGGAGATACTTTTCCACTTCACGCATGGCCTGTTTCAGAGCAATAATCTTTTGAATTGTATTTGATGGTGGCTGATCACGTATGGTAACTTTTCCAAAATATCTTCCAAGGCGACCTTGTTCCTTGAGCCCCTTCAATAATAACATTCCAGCAGCCACCACCATCAAAGTCATGGGGAACAGATACGAGAGCATGTTTCTGTCAAAACAGATATCAGAGTTCTTTGGAATAAATAACTAAGAGTTTCAAAGTTCCAAAAACATTAAAGCGCAAGGGTACAAACTGCTATACCAATTAACAAAGCAAAAAAGTTTACAAGACGATAAAATCTACCATTAAGCAATATGGATAACACTTTTCAGTAGCAGTGGTAACATTTTTTTTTCCTTTTTGTAGCATGACATGAATTCGTGCATATAAAAATTCTACATGCTACACCCAAAACACAGAAACATCATTTGCATTTTCATGTTTTGAGGGAACCAAATGGAAATAAGTTGCACTATCCCAAGGAAAGCTTCCACCACGGGAAAGGATAATCATTTCTGTCAATTGGCAGACAAAGGTGCTTACTGAACCTTCAGTGTATGATAAACAAATTAAACAACTTATCCTGAATTGTACAGAAAAAAAAAAAAGTTAGCAAAAATAACTTTCAACCTCATGACAGACAGCCAATGTACCTGAAGATAAGTGTGTATAAAAACACAAGAAAGGCTGTGGTCACAAAGGGTTCCTCCCAGCGTCTAAGCCGTTCAAAATTTTTGGCAATGACAGTCACAGGAAGTATGAGTTCCTGGAAGAAACAAAACAAAACAGAACAAAAAAACCAATTTAACCAAATATATTAATGAAGTTAAGAATAAAAACAGGAAAATTTATTTAAGAGGCTGAAACCTGTTGAATATCCGTATAAAAGAGCACATCTCTATATTCATGGTTAAGCAAGCAAAACAACTACATATGTGGCCTTAATAGAGCCATAATAACAGCAGTTTAACACCCCAATTGTTAATATAGATGTAACGACTGCAGTTTAATTCCACAGTTTTCACTGGGACATAAAGATTTCATCCTTTTCCTCCCCAAACTTAACCACATAAAAGAAAAAAAGGAACTACAAAATATTCTTAAAATTAATATTAGTTCCTATTAAGAATGTACTCATAGATAAAACCATGTTTAGATCGTGTGCCAACCAAACTTTTTAGCTAATCTACAAGTTGCACAATTTTACATTTCAGCAATTCAGGCAGATTAACAGAGGTACTACAAAAGTCCACATGTTCTTTAAAAACAGAGAACATTTTCCCACTTTATTTGGGAAACTGGTGAGAAAATGGCCAGTAAAGGAAGTAAGAAGTTACACAATTGAAGTGCTAATGAAAATTACATTTTCAAATAGATGTTATACTCCATCTAGACAGAGAGATGTCAATTTGACTCTGAAGAGCATGGGAAGAAAAAATTGTCAAAATCATATATATTCATATGCAACATAATTAATTCCTTTGAACTTATGAATCAAACATGGTTTCAAAATAATTCAAAATTTAAGCTCTATAATTCCTTAGAACATTTTAATGCATTCTACCATAGCTTCAATTGCATGACAGGATACCTTGAGCTAAACTAAACCTGTAAAAATTGGGCAGAGAGAAAAACACACAGAAACAAGGATCAGCCAATTCCAACCTTAAAAAGATCAATATTACTGGGTATTCCTTCAATAATTGCAGCCGTAATTGTTGCTTGTGTATTTTCAGCCAGTTTATGTTTCTCTCTACAAGTCATTGCCGCTTTTTCAACCAAACTCATCCCAGCAACAACAAGATTTTTACTGAGTACTATTCCACTTCTTGCTGGCAAGTTCTTCCAGAAAGTGACTGAATCACTAGAACCCCAAGATGAAGATCTCATACACTTCCGCAAGTACACACTCCCATCTATGTCAAAGACATCATTACTACTTTCATACACACCCTTAGTTGGAATCACATGTTGACCAGGTTTATCATCTTTTTCAAATTTTGTGATCAATGGCCCAGCCCAAAAGTTTACAGCTAGAGTTTGATAAACCACATCACCATGAGGTGCACTTTGCAAATAAGAGAATGGAACAAGTTTAGTAGGTTCATCCAAGAACCTCCGCATATGTTGAAGAGCCTGAAGTCTAGCAATAGCACCAATAGAAAAAGAAATTGCCTTTGCCTTCCCTTTCTGAGCACCAGGCACATAGAACAATGATTGATCACCATCCTCAGGGCCAAATTCTTGTATGAATTTATGCAAGGCAATAACTTCACTAATAAAAGCATGCCACACATCCCGTCTCATTTCACCACCCAAATCCACAAATTCTAGCACCCATTGTTCAGACCTGATTTGATTAACCACATTGAAACGTCACCTTTCCAACTTAACCAAAAAAGAAGAGGGAGGGGGATGCAAGAGAATTCCATATACTGTTACTTTCATTTGGAGAGTAGGAAGAAGCTTACTCACTCAGGATTGGAGGTAACAGATACAGCAGAGTCAAAAAGATCAGATCCCAGTGGCCCAACCCTTGTTTTCGCAGCCCTTGTATCTTCTTTTGTAAGATCCAATCTCATGACATCTTTTTGGCCCCGTAAGTGAATTACCTGGAGAAAAAATATAAGAGATAATTGAATTGGAGGAAGCATTCAAAGAGAAAAGATCATTCATACAATAATGCAACTAATTTTTGTGACAATAATTCATGTTAACATTCTAAGGTTTCATAGAGCAGATTACACAATTGTATGAACAAAGAATTCTGGAAAGTGTAACAGAGAGGTAGTGAATAACGGGCATCCTTACGCTCCATCTCACTCAACCAGTTGGACACAAGTACCTCAAAGTAGAGTGCCCCATCAGTCAGAGTGACTTTTCCTGGCGATACTTTGTTGTTCTCCCATTTTAGCACTGGTGGCTTTCTGCTTGAACTCAGACACAGTATTTTCTCTCGAAAAGGCTGTGACATTCCTTGGAACTGATATGACTTCCGATCTTCATGAATTCTATGCCATTTAAGTAAAACTGAATTTAGAAATCTCATATGGTTCACCAATTTGTTTAACCTATTAACATGAGCCCCACCAGCACCACATGCATCTACAATTTTAAAAAAGAATGACGAAACTTAGCCAGTGCTCACTTGAAAAGTTCATTAATGTATGTTGACCACAAGCCATATGAGATGCCGCCTTCATCACGAGAAAGAGCTTTATAAAGATTGTGTGCTGTAGGCCAGTCAGCCACACCAGAAACAGCAGGAGCAATACGAACGAAAGCTGCTTCTCCTACAAGCCTCCTCTAAACCATTGGGAAAAAAATCCTTCAGGTGCTATTCATTTGATTCTATTTAGAAATGTTGTGAAGTTAATTTTCTTAGTTCCATAAGATAATTTATTTCTTGAGAAATTCAGGAAAAGAGAGAGAGAGAGAGAGAGAGAGAGAAGAAGAAGAAGAAGAAGAAGAAGAAGAATAAAGCAAATGTTGAAAGGGGTGGCTCAAGAGCATTACTTCCTTGATAACAAATCTGGGGCATTCAATCAAAATATGAAGTTATAAAAGGATATCAACAGTATGTTCATAAAGCGTACACAGGAGGAACCTTAAGAGAGAATCTCTCTGCATCCATGGCTTGGGAATCCTTTCCATTGCAGTATGGGTGCTCCCATGCAAGCATGGTAATAAAAATGAGTCTCCGAAATGCAGGATCCTGTTATCAGAGCCAAAAAAAAAAAAAAAGAGTTCTAACTCTAAATTTTACACACCTTTCAAGAAATGAGAAAGATCAAAGAAGAGGACAGCCAAAAATGCAACCCCATTATGCAAATTGGACAGAAAGGAAAGAATACTTGCGGATGGATCTGTTTCTAGCTTGCCAACTTTTTGAAGCTATATTACCAATTGTATCAACCACATTTATCCCCAAACTATAAAGAAAACTAAAATCTTTTCAGATGGATCCGTTTCTAGCTTGGCAACTTATTGGAGCTATACTACCAATTATATCTACCAGATATAACCCTAGACTATAAAGAAAGCTAAAGTGGAGGATAATAATTTGTACGCAAACCTTCAAGGAAGGATGAATCTCAGAACTATCCCTTGACAAAAACCTGAAGCAACAATACTCCACTAAATTACGAGCATTGTTGTACACAGAGTCAGATACAAGGGCTTTAAATATGTTCTGCATTTTTTTCCCAGTCAACCCATTCATCCTGCATATATCAAGTATTGTTTTATTCAGGGAATCCAAAAAGATTCTTAAACCAGATAAAACACAACAATACTAAACATGTCGCTCTTGATACCTGCTAAATTGCTCAATGGAAACAATAGCAGCTACCGAAAGTTCTCCATTAGGTGTTCGGCTGTTAATTGTCTGTTCTCCCAAGAAAATTTCCCCCATGTCTCCATCATTATCCTGAACTATGGGCCTCCTATCATTCACAGTTTTGACAAGTGGAGACGTGACTTCATTCAAAAAGCTTTGGGTCCTTGACAGCCAATAGCTAAGCTGGTCTTGCATTGCACCTGCCAAAACAACACACGTTTTGTTTTAGTACAACATACACAGTATAGAAACTTCACAAAGCTTTTCTTCACAACAAACAACTGATGTTCAATTACTTCAAACGGTACAAGCTAAGCAAGTAATAAAGGACATTTCGCTCGTGTATATCACATATTTTTTCTGAAACAAACACCAAGGATCAACGTATCATTAAGGTTAGGAAGCTAGCGATTCTATTACCATTTTATACCATTCCAAATATCTAAGCTATCTAAAATCATATAATTAGCCGTTCATGAGAGGAAGAAAAAGGAACAATTGCATCATCATAGTTATGCTAAAATAGCCCTTCCCAGTGAACCCAAAAAAAACCAAAGAAGAAGAACAAAAATCCAACAGGCAGTATGCCAAAATCGAAATAGAAAGAAAATCAAGTTCTAACAGAAAAAAAATAAGTAAAGCCAATGGCTCTGTAACTGGGAAACCAAAACCCTCGAGACCAATTTCTAGCCCATAGCGTAAACTCAAAATAAAGTGCCAAACATGGTTCCTGACCCTATTCGAGCAAACAAAATACAAACTAAAAGAACAAATGGGCTCACCGGCATCGATTTCATTGAGCTTCCACTTCTTCTTATCAAGCAGGGATCGTCCCAGTTTGTTGAGATTGAACTTTTGGACAGGAGAAGAAGAAGAAGAAGACTTCTTGTCACAACAAATAATCTTGCAAGAAATCCGACGCCGGTGCTGATTGCAAGGGAGTAAAGCGAGTGAAGGCGCTGGTGTAATAATAGCAAGTCTTAGCTGAACCTTCCCTGAGAGCCCTGAATCCATCTTTTCAAGAACTCAATAGCAGCATAATCCCAATCCCACCTGGATTTTCCTAGTCGTTTGTGAGGAAAGAATGATTCGGAGTTGGGATGATGAAGAATTTCTTTCTTTCTTCTTTCTGGGCTTGTGGGGCTGCGTTTAACTGGAAAAAAACAACCGGGTTTTCCAGAAGTCGGGCGGAGAAAGCGAGAGGAGAGCAGTCCCCGCCATTTTCCCCACAGATTAAGGAGAGTTGATGCACAGTAAATTTGCCTTAAACCTTTAATATGAACTCATGAGGAACTTCAATTTTTTGAAAAATGATTGGCACAAGCAAAAGAAAATTAAGAATTCTTCTCATAGCAAATTATATGACATTTAAATTCGTATTGTGTTCAGGTTATGGGGTTCGGATTGGCGGGTTCACCTGTCGACACCTCACGACCATATCATTCCTTGTTTAATTATTCGTGTTATTCGTATCGACCCATTTTATCCACAAACATTTCGTGTTTGTGTCGGTTCATGTTTTGTTGTTATAGTATAAATTTCTCGTGTCAGTTTTCAGTTGATGGGGTCATGTGTCGACTTTCTCAATCCTAATCTTACTCGTTTAATTATTCATGTTATTCGGGTAAATCCATATAACCCGCGAACCCGCTGAGGCTCAATTTTAACCTGCTTATATCATGTCGGGTTTCCGTATTGTGTCAGAGATTGTCGGTCCTAACGTTTTAATTTTAATTATTTAGTGATTTTTGTTTTTAAATGATTACCAGATCAATCGTTCGAAGAAGTCTCTGACTATTTTATCATGATTTAGGGTTTAACTTTTCTCAAAAGCTAACTTAAGGATTTAGCATCGTGTGTACGTGATGGGGTGTCCGAATCTGATATCAATTGTCATAATTCAATGTGTAATTTTCTCCAAAAGCTAACTGAAGGGTTTGAGAACCCTAAATCATATGTACCTGACATGGGAGTTCTAACAGTACACTTTCTATCATAACATGTTTTCAGTATGTATTACTACTCTAAATTTATTTTTTTTTGGAGTGGAGTGAAAGGAATATTAATTATTTTATTAAAAATAGTTTATTATTTGAAAATGACAATAAATAACAATATTTCCTTTTAAACGTTTTTTGAGAGGAGAAAAACAAAATGAGGAGTATCTGTCAAAAAGTTAGCTAGCTATTATGGACCAAATGAGAAGAAAGTGTCCAGAAATAATGTGGACGACAAGTTTTCCAACACAATAAATATAATAATAATAATAATAATAACTATAAATAAAATTAAATTAAGGAAGGAAAAAAACAAAACAAAATGAAGACCACTACTACTATCATGTGTTTTGGGAATGGATAATGATGAAAGGATGCATCATTTGTGAGTGTAACTTTCATGGGTGGGCTGGCTGGCTGGGTTGGGAATGGATATTTCTTATGGCCTGCTAAAAATGTTTCTTACCATAAAACTTTTAGTTTAGCGCACGGGAATGGAAATGAGAAAATGGGAGAAGTACTTTTAGAATTAAAATTTCAACATTTGGTATGTATAAAAAGTTAATAAATTAAAATTATTAAATTCATTCGAAAACAATCTAAAATTACTTTAATGATAGAATCATATATTTCTACATATGAGATGTCCTCATTCCTATTCTCATTCATGGATGTCAAACACAATATTGTCTGAGATTTCTGTTATGAAAGCATCTATTCCTAGATATGAATGTACTCCATCCTCTTTCTTAAATAAAGTGCTTTTGGCGCACGAGAATGAAAATGAGTAATTGACGTCTAAGTTGTAAGATTACAATTTTTATGATTTGTATGAATCTAATAATTTAAAACATTATATAAATGTTTTACACGAGACATTTTACATTCTCATTCTCGTACCCAAAGCACATTCGGAGTGACGGAAAAAGCTTTGCCATGTTTTGTAATTCATTTTGCAAATAATCATATTTTGCTGTGCCCGAATAAACTTGCAAAATTGTTATAGTGCTATGCGTATGGGGGATGAATCTGATCAGATACTATACAAATTGTCATGGATACTTTCCAACAAAAACAGGTTCAAAAGCCCAAACTTTGCTGGGGCTCGAATGGTAAGTATGTGTCACGTTCCGAAGATAAAAATACCAAACTAAAATTATAACGACGAAGAAAATAGAAGAAATGGGAGAAACAATTGGAATAAATGGGCAGAAAAAGGGAAGAAGGGGGGAAGTTGTGTGGAGAGAGTTCAGAAACCAGAAGCATTCATCACATTCAATACGCCTTCTTCAGACCTATTACAGGATATATATATTCCACCTTCGCCTAATTACTTTTAACAACGTAATATAATTAAAAACTGATATTAATGCTAAACGGCGTCGTTAGGATACTAATCATGACAGTGTGAGTGTATGCACATGTCATATGGATTTAGAAAGAATCCACATCAAACACTATTACTAGGAGAAGAGGCACAAGTTCAATTTATATCACACGTGAAAGTCTCATACCTTCTATATGGAATACGTGATTCATGACAGTGCGCCAGCACCAGAAACCTAATGGATTGCTACAAGCCTGCAACTGACTTAATTAAATGTACATTGTGCATCTACAAATAATACAAGTCTAAAGTAACAAAAATCTCACTTGGCGTTATGTAAAACACTATAGTATCCACTATTACAAATCCAGATTAACGGAAACACCACTTCGTGTTACAGTCCAAGCGATTAATTTTAATATATTAATAAATAATTAAAAAAACTCCATCTCAAAACCATCCAAGTCAGCAGTGAGCACCAAACAATGGCCAATTGCAGCATGGCCTCCTTATCCTCCATCTCCCCAACCAAAACGCCCAACCTCATCTTCCATCCTCCTCACAGTTCCCCTTCCGCCACCGTTTCTTCTCCGATCATTCACCACAACGCCGCCGTCTCCACCACTTCCTTATCCTCTTCTAACAATTCACTTCCATCATCCCACAAATGGAGAACCAATGTGTCATTTTTCCCATCTTTCTTGACCAAGAAAAAAGATGCCAAACCCATCAAAGAAGAGCTTCTTGAAGCCATTGCACCTCTTGACAGGGGAGCAGAGGCCACCCCAGAAGATCAAGAACGGATTGATCAGGTTTATAAATATGTAAACTTTTGGATTCTTTCCATAAATTTGTTTCATTTATGTCTGTTTTATGGGTTTGTTCGATTTTATTCCTTATTAGATTGCTCGGAAACTGGAAGCAGTGAATCCAACAAAGGAGCCATTGAAGTCTGAGTTACTAAATGGCAAGTGGGAGCTTATCTACACCACTTCTCAATCCATTCTGCAAACTACGGTACGCTATATTACTCTGTTTTGGGTCTTGGAAATAGTTAAAAAATGTATTGAGAATGACGAGAAATTCGTTGAAAAATGTAAGCAGAAAACAAAAACAAAACAAAAACAGAATAAAAACTGGGATAACGAATTGAATGTGAATGTGATGTTATTTGCAGAGACCGAAATTGTTAAGGTCTAAAACAAACTATCAAGCAATCAATGTGGATACGCTTCGGGCACAAAATATGGAATCGTGGCCATTCTTTAATCAGGTTAGTTTTTAGTTTAGTGCAACTTATTTGTATCCATTTCTTGATCATCGCTCATCCCCCTTTTCCTTACTTGATTTTCTTCACAATATTCTAAGTATCTGTTTTCCCATTCCACGTAGTGGGACAAAGACTTAGCGGTCTTTGTTGTTGTTGTTCGTAAGGATCTGTTTTCTGCCCTCTTTATGCTGTAGGTTACTGCAGATTTAACACCTCTTAATGCAAGAAAGGTTGCTGTGAAGTTTGATTACTTCAAGATTGCTGGATTGGTGAGTCCAAAATTACTCCTCATGCATGATTTCTTTTGCTGAGAAAAAATCAGAAATGATGATAGATTATGCATGATCAACTTGTTTTAAGAATATATGATTGGAGTTTTACAGCAGATTTTTGAGGAAATTAAGGTATAAATTACATGTTCTGTTTGATATATTTGGATTGCAGATACCTATCAAAGCACCTGGCAGAGCTAAGGGTGAGCTTGAGATCACATACCTGGATGAAGATCTCAGGTGAGCTTCATTACTGATTGTTCATGAAACCATATTTTTCCTATTTGTGTAATCCCTAGTTATCTCCTAGCTTTAGGCCCTTTTCTCGAGCGGACTCATTTACATCCTTAATTCAAAATCCTCACAAGTGGTTTCACGATGATTTTCATTCTCTGGCAGGGTATCAAGAGGCGATCTGGGGAACTTGTTCATCTTGAAAATGGTTGACCCTTCCTACAGAGTACCTACTTCAACTTGAGCTAATGCCCGCCAAGACCCGCTAAAGGATGAAGATCGTACAAATCCGAATCAGGTTCCTGCTGAGGAAGAAGAACATCCCAATGAACTATTGCTGGAGGCTACTTAAATGGATCAATAATTCCGAAGACCTGTAACTGTGCAGAGTTTTCATCTGCAAAACTGCATAAAACAGAACATGATACAAACTAGAAGGACATCTGCAATGTGTATATTAAAAGCAAACAAGTTTTTATACGCAGTTTTCGGTACTCAGAGATGAAACTAGGAAGAACAGAGCAGGGGAAAATCTTCTATATAGCTTAACAGAGCAGATAAATACAAATGTGGCACTATTCTTTATGTTTATATAGCTTAATTATGCATACACTTTAACTATCAGCCAGTCTGCCTCTTTACAATGATGCTTTAATTAGGGACCTCAACCAAAGAATTTATCTACATACTTTCTCTTGTTTCTGTTCTTCTTAGACAATCTACATACGTTTTGTGCTATTGAGTGGATCTCTCCACTATACTTAATCTAGTCTTACACCCTGTATATCCATTCCCTTGACAGGCTTTCTTTTTCTTTTTTCTGAATCTAATGAATCAACACCGTCACATACAGAATGTGATCCGCACCGGCAGGTTGCAGCAGGCCGTATCAGCACAATATAGAATATTTACTGCTCCTGATTTCCCTAGTATGAATCACTATTGTGCCAGGCCACTTGCAGCTAACTTACTATCATCCCGAACTACATTCTCCACCGGGTTGTCCTTGGCCCAGACAGCTGCATCTAGGCATCCCAACTCAAAGAGCTTGTCAAGAATGTGATCTTCTGCAGGCTCAAGTGCCCAGTTAAAAAGCTGAAACATAAAAACCTTGAGTTGCATATAGAAATCATAATGGGAACTGCAGCAAAGAAAACACGCTGTGCAATTACCTCCCTAGGAGTAGCCCTATTTTCAGGATTGCAGTCAGGACTAATTCCAATCCCTTGCAATCCTAAACGGCTGGCTGGGAAAGCACATACACGAACCTGGAGTATAACAACATTAGAAAAGTTATTTTTTATACAATAAAGGCACAGTATAACAGAAAGAATAGCTCATAGGTACCACAACAACTATCAATTAAGTACCGTCTTGGCTGCAGATGTTGGTGGCATAAACAAAGTCAACCCACCATCAATACATATTCGATTTCGAAACATTGTCGCCGGCCTTGGTGCAAGATATCTGCAGTGAATTCAGTTTAAGTTAAACAGGCTGCATGAACAAGGCAATAGCTACCGCAGCATTGAAGAACTTTTACCCCGGGATGAACGAGGAAGTAACAACAGCATTGATCAGGTCCTCCTTAGAATCAAACTGGTCAACTAGTAAGCCCCTTGGCCTCCATAGTAGCTGTGTTACGGCAACTGAGGAATAAAAATACAGTGGATCATGAGATCATGTTAGATTACTTCTCAACAGTTTAACCAAACTTTTTGCATAGTAAAGGTAGAAAATACCAAATTATCATAAGATGAAATCCACTCTACATAAAAATGTCCGAGTGGAGTCCACAAGTAGGCATATGATAACACTTGAAGCATCAGGGTATGATAAGTTTACTGTTTCTACCATTATTGAGAAATGTCATAAAAAGAAGACTAAAACATCCATAAAAAGCTTACAGAAGCCGGAACGTGCACCAGCTCACTGGTGTCCTATGTCTGTAGGCTGGCCATAAAATTATCTCACTCGTTTAGACATGCAAAAAATGTGACTGCATCCCAACTCTATACTATCCCTTAGGTACAGGAAGAAAATTGTACTTACCACGAACTCTTCCACTGGATCTGATATGAACATCATCTGGCAGAAATGTCTGAAGAACATCTCTAAGAACAGCCTGGACCAAATAATCAAGCAAAAGTTTCACTGATAGCGCGTGGATATGCAAAAATGTAAGAAGAAGGCAAATGGCCTATAATGGTGCATATTCATAATCACATAAAACTCCAGACAACATCTAGAGAATGTCTTTCAGAACACAAGTAAATGTGTAAGAAGCACAAACATTTCAGCCAGCATTTGGTTGGCATGTGCAACAAACAAGCATGAAGTCGCATAATCCACTCCTCCATCCACAAAAATTTATAGGTAACGATATGATTTTCAGAAAGTAACTCTTCAATTGACAGTCCAAATGTCAATGCCTCAAGAGAAAAGACAGACTATATTCCCAAACATCTTTAGAGTGAGTTTCTTAGCAGCAAGAAAATCAATTTGCAACGCATTCACAAAATTTCAGCCTCACTCTCATATATTCAAAATCAAAGTTGCTTCAAATAATTTTGCAGTACATTTCAGTAAACTAGTCAGTATAAATATGCAGAATATCACTCAAAAGCACATCAAGATTTTGTTCTTCAATAACATCACACTTAAACACATACCCCTAAACGAAATGCAGTCCCCTTAAGCCGACAATTATCAGATAAAATCTTTGTAGCATTTAGGGCCTCTTCCATAGTAGCCCCAGAGGCAATCACTGCACAGACAATTGCACCAGCAGATGAACCAGCCAATGGTGTTGTATCCTGTATCATACAAAATACAAAACTTAGGGCATAATGCAACTAGTAAACAAGTCAAAATAATCAAGAATCGTAACTGCTCAATTACTCTTCATTTAGTAATTACTAGTTTTCCAATCATTTCATGTAAATAATGATAATGCCACTTGATGCCTTAAGTGATACAATCAACTGATGTAAACTACTACTAGTTCAAAGGAAATTTTATAGGTAATTGGACAAAATTTAACGTGATTAACTGCAAGAATGGCAATAGTAAATAAAAGAATCGCCAATGTAAATAAAAACTCAGAAAATCCACAAATGATTCAAAGGGAAAAAAAAAACCTTAATGTAACCCTTCTCCAACAGAAATTGAGCAACCCCAAGATGGTACGGAAACAAGAGACCCGCCGCAGAGAAACTAAAACCAGGGCTGGTCACCGCCTTCCGCTCCCGCTCCGCCTCCACATCCTTCTCTCTCTGCTCCCACACCACGTCCGGCTGAACGGGATCCTCCATAACCGAAGCAACCTCCTCCTTACTCCGCCGCCTCCACCACGACTCCGCCCGATCATTTCCCGGCATAATCGGAATCCCCTGCCCCAACCCATTCTTACTCCCGCCACCCCCGTCCCCATTCACATAGTCCCCCCGCCTTATGATGAGCCTGGACGCCAGACCAAGGAACAGCTCCCCCGTCGCCACAGCAAATGACTTCTTCTCAGGAGGCGGCGGAGGAGGAGGCGGTGATTCTGATTCCGTGGAGGTTGCCTTGGTGGAGAAATGAAGCGGCCGCGGAGGGAGAGGGGCCAGGGAAGGGTTACAGTGGAGAGGACGGTGAGGGCTCGAGAGGAAGAAGGAGGAGAGCGCTGCCATGATTACGGGATGGTTTGGTTGGAAGTTGGAGCTGGGGAAGAACGAACAAGAACAGCGACAACAACAACGTTTCATTATTTTTCTTATTTCCTCTTTTTCTATATGTTCATCAATTAGTCTTAAATGAGGGATACTATATGCAGTAACCATTTTACTAAACTCATTAACATTTTTATGTGAAAAGACAAAAATACTCCTGGCCAAAAATAAGAAAATTGGGTACTGTTCACACGTGCGTGAACAGTACCCGGTTAAACGCAGTAACAGAAAATACCGCCGTTTCCGGCGATATTTTGGCCGGAAATATCACCGGCGATATTTTGGGGGAAAATACCGCCGTTACCGCCGGCGGTATTTCGGCCGGAAATACCGCCGGCGCCGGAAAACGGCGGTAGTTTCTGTTACTGCGTTTAACCGGGTACTCAGTCTCCCCGGTCGAAATGATGCAGAAACAGAAAAAAACGTCCGGATAATCGCCGATCCGGGAAAAAAATCCCCCGAATGGGTTTTTTTTCTCGAAAATTATAATGAAGGGGTATATAGAGAATTTATACAAACTAATTTAAAGTAAAAAAATAAATATAGTATTTACTTATAGTGTAATATGGATCGTAGTCGGGTAATTCGGACTTTTTACAGGGGAATGTTACTGCGTTTAGTGAAACGGTTACGGGGACACCGGCGGTATTTCTTCAGTTTTTTTCTAACCGGGTACTGTGTACCGTTCACGCACGTTGAATAGTATCCGATTTTATTATTTTTCTTTTTTATTTTAGGTCAGGGGCATTTTTGTATTTTCACAGGGAAATGTTACTGCTAATAGTAAAACGATTACTGCATATAACAATTTCGTCTTAAATTATTCGAAATTCTTAATACAAAGAGACAGGGGAACGACTAATAGTTTAACGAAAAGATGCAGAGAAGTTTTTCCGCAGCAAGCGGGGTCGAACAGAGGAAGTGTAACCACTGCTGATTTTTTGCTGAATATTGTTAATTGGTTCGGAGAAATCAGACTCAATTTGAATGTGTGACTGGAGAGAAATACAGGCCACAAAAACGATGTTGATTATAGTTATAGGCAGATGAAATGTGAGTTTCACATGTGAAAATAAAAAAAAGTGGTGAAAATGAAATGAAATCCTTATTTGTAGCAAACTTTTGGCGAGAACATATGATACGATCATAATGTTATTGTCAATGTACCAATTATTTAGAGAGTGGGCGTTACATTTTGAAGAAATAATCAACACCACTGCTCAAAGGTTATTAATAACCATGCATCACTTCTTACGTCAACAATGATCGAATGATTGCAATACCAATACGATAAAGTTCTCCACTTATTACTCGTTAATTTATCTATTGTCGTGTCATTTCATTACTTGTCATTCAGTAAGTGTAACAAAAGCATCTGTCATTTACAAAAATAAGGAAAATGAAACAAATGGATGTAGATTACGTGTGTGTTAGTGTAATTTTTGTTGGAATTTTATGAATGTCAAAGAGGGACTCTGTAAGAGGGATCCACCATCCTCAGAACAAACAAGTTTCCCTGATTTCCTCTAGATATCCTGTTAAACAATGAAGAACAGACACGTCAATTTACTAAATATTTTTAAAGCAAGATGATATAGTTTTGTAATTTTAAATGAAATTACGTGATTTTTTGAATATTTTAGATAGGTGATCAACCGGATCTCTTAATAATCAGAGCTTAACTCTTCATCCAAATATGTTATTTCCAGTTGTCCACGACCACTCCCCCGGGCCTTTATGGGTATCTGATCGATCATAAAATGTCATGAATTTACAACATGATCTTCAACTTAAAGAAAGGAATAAAAATGGTGCCTACCACTCCTGCAATCTTGAAAGAGTTGAATTTAACAGCAACCCTTCTCGCATTCAGGGGAACCATATTGGCTGTGGCCTGCAAAATAATCAACCCAACAACCGCCATGCTAATCTTCTATGTATCTTTCCAATTTTATCGGATGTCCAGACACTTTCAGTGATAGAAACAAAGAAAACTTCTACTTGCTTATGTAGATACTGATTCAGGAACTGAAAACAGATTTTTGAGTCCATTTAAAACCAAGAAGAATTAGCCTCTGTCAAGCGATTTACCTGATTGAAGAAAGGCCAAGTTTCCATATTTTGAGCCCTCAAAGTATCCACATTAATTGCCTGATAGATTCTCCCATTAGGCCTTAAAAACTTAGGCCTCTGCAGATCGAGGAACATCATCAGAGAAAGCAAAACCCAACCTAGGATATAAAAGTATCCATATCGCTAAAGAGATTAGCGCGCAATTTTCCAAAACCTAATGTAAGGAAAGATTGATGAATCATAAATAACAAAACCTTGGATTGAAGAATTGAGTCGGAAGTTGTGTAAAGAAGCTCCCATTTGCCATTCAAGAGACCAGATTTCAGTGGCTCCTTCACTTTGTTAGCTGCTTCCAACTTTCGAGCAATCTGTACATTAATTTTCACAAAAATTAGGTCTAAAACTATGAACATTTGGGATCTAATTTCAGTCTTTGATTAGAGAATCCCAGTACCTGAGCTACGCGTTCTTGGTCTTCGACGGTGGCTTCGGCGCCGCGATCGAGCGGCAAAATAGCTTGAAGAAGCTCCTCCTTGAGGCTCTCGGCGTTGTCTTCTTTGGTCAAGAATGACTGGAAAAACGAAACTCCGGTCCTCCCCCACTTCAAACCCGGACGAACTGGTGAATTAACAGGTGTTTTTGTACAGGATTCAGAATCGATCCAGGCGTTTTGCGACTTGGATGGAAAAGGGATTGCGACTGAAGTTCGGAAATTTGTGTTATTAGCCTTCCGAACATGATGAAGGGAGCTGGAAGAGGAAGAAGAGACGGACAAAGAAGCCATTTTTGGATTTGGATAGAGTTTTTGTGGGCTGAAATTCACCGGAAGTACAAAAATGAAAAGAATGAAAAAAGTTCCGTTACCGGGAATCGAACCCGGGTCTCCTGGGTGAAAGCCAGATATCCTAACCGCTGGACGATAACGGAATTGATTTTACCTAAGTTATGTAATTTTGAATCACTAAAACAGTACAGTTTCCATTCTAAGTAATAATTATAAAATTAGAAGAAAAAAAGTGTCTTAATTATGTTAAATTATTCGATGTTTTCACTATAAAACGATTTAGACCATTTGATGATAAAGGTTAAAATTAATCTACGACCTTTTTTTTTTTTTTTTTTCTTTCATTGTCATTTTCAGTAACGACAAATTAAATGCTAAAATTAATATGGATATTTACATAACATAAATGTTATAATTTTGAAATTAAATTTGATACCATTTATCTAATACATAGTAAGTCATCGACCATTCAGATACAAGTTTTTGCATAAAATTAAAGCGTCTTTTTATGCCTTGAACAAAGAAATAAAATAAGTTGATGAAAAGGAAAACAAAATGTGTAATGTAATTCTCTACATTAAGTATACATAAAACGAAACTAATTGGCATACAACAAATACGGTTCAGCTTCCACCAAAAAAACACAACCACCACCACCCTAAGTGACGAATCGTGTTTAATCACAAGCGAACTTAATACAAAAGTCTTCAACTCGAAATCTACTCCCGTGAAAGGCTTATATTTAAATAAAAACACACACACAGACACACAAAACACCAGTGAGGGAGCTTGTGAATCCCGTCAAACAGTAAAAACACCGTAATCTAATTACCCCTTCGTCATTTCTTATTTATTTATTATTCATTCCGTAGCAGTCGTCCTCTCCATAGTAAAACTCAAGCTCAAACAGTGATGGCGATCTTCATCCCAGATGCGCAGTGGCCTGGAATACTGCAGATGAAGTAGTTCGGTCCTTTCTTCAGCTTTATCTGATCTTTCCCCGTTTGATACACTGTCGCCCCCTTCGGAGCCGTGCACGCCGCGTACCCGGCCCTGCTCACCGCCACCACGTTGTGCACCGCTGGGCTGTACTTGAACACTGTCGTAAAAATACAAGTGAGTGACAAAATAACGTTCATTATTTTGTTCGTTGTTGTTAGACAGAATAAGACCGGAGTACTACAGTACAAATTAAGAGGCAAGTGTTTGTATACATACCGAGGGTGTCGCCGACGGAGAATCGCTTCCCTCTGGTCCAAGAATTGGTGTTGAAGGTCCAGCCCTGAGCTCCTCCGACGACGAAAGTGGAAGCGGCGTCAGCCACTTGGGAGTGGAGCGCCACCGCGAACAGAAGGCACAGCAGCATTGATGTGGTGGCGAGTTTTGCACTGCATCTTCCCTGGGACTGCGACATTTTCCTTTTTTTTGGCTTTAAAGTTGAAAGTTGAAAGGGTA
Source organism: Leptodermis oblonga (assembly GCA_016801395.1). Lineage (NCBI taxonomy): Eukaryota > Viridiplantae > Streptophyta > Magnoliopsida > Gentianales > Rubiaceae > Leptodermis > Leptodermis oblonga. Next base: position 42,817,805 of record CM028755.1, read on the forward strand.
TGGGAAAAGATAAAACAAGATGATATGATATGGATGCAAATCCTAGACCCTATATATTTAGTGCGTCGGCCCTGTGTGGCAAGTTTTTTTCATTCCCATTCTCATTTTACTCTCATTTTTTATTTTATAATAATTTTTTATTAATCTTAATAATCTTTTTTATATTTTTTTTACACCTTTTTATATTTTTAATATAATTTTAATAATTTTAAAATTTAAAACATTTTTTAAAATTCCTTTCAAAATGTATACTATACGTAGCTTACATTTGCAATTTTCTTAAGATCTCTTCTGATATGGTGGGTGGGATGGGGACTGGGGATGGCAGCTGGGTGGGAGGGGCGGGGCATTTGGGGGTTATCAGAGATTGTGACTCTGTTCTGTGGCTTGTGTAGAGAAATTTTGATGAAAGAAAATTTTTTATTAGAAATTTTTTAGAGGAAATTTTTTTTGAAAAATTGTATAAGTGAAAGATAAAAAAATATAATGATTGTGTTATATTTTGAATTTATGTGAGTAGGTATTTAAAGGGAATTTTAAAATTTTAATTTTGAATCGTTAAAAAAATGAAATTAATTTTTTGTGTAAAATTTTGTAAAAAAAAATGATGATTTTTAAAAAATTGGCACAAGAGAACAGAGAATGGTAAAGAAAAATTGTTCCACCAGGTAGCAGCAAACTAATATAGAAATAGAGTACCGATAAATTTGGTTTTTCTAGTTATCCATACTTTTACAAGATAATTATATCATTGACACTAAGGTTATGGTCTTTTTGTGATCAGATTAGGGGAAATTTTAGTTTTACATAAGTAATATTTTTTAGAAGGAATTTGTTTTAAAGATTTGAGTAGAAAAGAGAATAAAAATGTAAAGATCTTGAATATGTCACTAGCACAAATTCGTTTCACGTGATACCACCTTATTGATTGCATATCAAATGTTATGTCAGGAGTAGTAGGCCATGTGTGTCAAGTGTTTGCAAACCATGTTTTGAGATGTATTTTTAATTTTATAATATTTTTTTGTCATTTTTAATAATTTTTTTTTACATTTTTAACACAATTTTTTACATTCCTAATAAACTTTTTAATATTATAAAATTAAAATGCATAACATGATTTTGAGATGCATTCCACATATGGCCGTAATTTCTCGACACTTGGAAAAAAACAGAAAATGGAAAGTAGGCCGACATATTTACTCCTTTTAGTGGCAGAAAGAGCGTTGAAAGAGTCATCTTCATCAAATAGTGATTCCTTTCCTTTCGAGGTAGTGGGTTGGGCAGAAGGAAATAAAAGCTGTGGAAATGCAATTACTCAACCACCCCCCATCCCAGTTAATTGTGTCTAATGAAATGTAGTAAGTGACTATTTTTAGAAAAGAAAATGTTTATTGCACATATTATGTAAAAAAAATATGCATATAAAATAGTTTAAGTTGGTCAATTAGATATTACTTTACAAAAATATCATTATTATATTATATTATATTAGGAAAGCGGCACATACCAAGGGGTAGCGACTGTTTATTAAAAACACAGGACTCTGCTAAGTGGTAACACGATGTATAGAGTCTGACACCTGCCCGGTGCTGGAAGGTCAGAAGCTGAAAGTGTTATTTCCTTTCTCTTATATTCTCTTTCCTCTCTCATCTCTCCTCTCTTCTGCAATTGTTCTTTCTCAAAATCTTCCTCTACCATTATTTGTCCTACAATTTAGTTTCCTTCCTAATCTAATTAATTTTTTTTTCAGTTTTGACACACTCTAATTTTTTTTTAGCTTTAGAAATTGCATATGAGAAACCCATTTCACTACAAAACGAATCATCTATTTTTTCTCTAAATTTTGGATTCTAATTTATTCATTTTTTATAATAATAATAATTATTATAATTTTATTGTGAAAAAATGGGTTTGGCAAAAAACATTAATGAATAAATTTTAATGGCGAAAAACACGAAATGTTAAGTTTGGCGAAAAAGAGAGTAAGAGAAGATTTATATTTATTATTATTTTTAAAAAATTAATAAATTAGAATACTAAATATTAAGTTTAATGGGTTTTAAAATGCTTAATAGTGAAAATGATAAAATAAAAAAAATACCAAAATTAAATTAGTTAATAAAAAACACTTTAAGAAAAAAAAAAAAAAGAAAGAAGCAGACGTGGGGTAAAGAGAGGAGAGAGAAGAGAGAGAAAGGAAAGTGACATAGTATTAATAAGAATATTATTATAAAATAATATTTAATAATTCACATAAATTATTTATGTGTACATATAATATATTCATTTAACAACATTCTTTTAGAAAAGACCAATAGATTTTATAAGATAATTTTATTTTTATACCTTTATTAATATCATTTCTATGTTGGTTCTTTTCATGCAACAACAACTGCCAGCACATCCGGTAAATTGGAGCAGACTACGAGTTCCTTTCGGGTCCATAATCACATTCTCTGAATCTATTTATATATGTTAAAACTGCAAAAGTGGTCCACAATCTTTACCCCTGTTTCAAATGTAGTCCACAATCTTTAGTAAGTGGCAAATGTAGTCCACAATGTATCCATTTTGTTGCAATTTTAGTCCAAAAACGGAAAATGGACCTTGACTAACGGTCAACGGGTTTGACCCTCCTAAAACCACCCCACCCCTTCCTTCCAAAACCATTTCTCCACATCACTTCTTCCTCCACGTCAGCACCAGAAAATGAAAGGAGATCATAAAAACTCCAAAATTTGCTCCATTGGGGTTTCGAACCTGTGACCTCCCGGATACGCGCGCGAGAGACAACCACTAAGCTGCAGTCGTTTGTTTGTCTTTGGTTGCTGTTCCATTCACTCATATAGAATCACACTTTTCTTTCGTACTTTATACACAAAGCCGTATTAAGACTTTCAAATTCCTTTCCATGCCGTCAAATTAATTAACTTATTTAATTAAAATTACTATTCTAACCTTATTAAATAATGTCAAACATATAATTACCTCTAATATATATTTTTAACTCTTTCAAAAATCTCATACGAATTAATTCAACATCAACTATAATATATTTTTAAATAATCTCATACGAAGAGGAAGAATTAAAAATATATTATAGTTGATGTTGAATTAATTCGTATGAGATTTTTGAAAGAGTTAAAAATATATATTAGAGGTAATTATATGTTTGACATTATTTAATAAGGTTAGAATAGTAATTTTAATTAAATAAGTTAATTAATTTGACGGCATGGAAAGAAATTTGAAAGTCTTAATACGGCTTTGTGTATAAAGTACGAAAGAAAAGTGTGATTCTATATGAGTGAATGGAACAGTAACCAAAGACAAACAAATGACTGTAGCTTAGTGGTTGTCTCTCGCGCGCGCATCCGGGAGGTCACAGGTTCGAAACCCCAATGGAGCAAATTTTGGAGTTTTTATGATCTCCTTTCATTTTCTGGTGCTGACGTGGTGCTGACGTGGAGGAAGAAGTGATGTGGAGAAATGGTTTTGGAAGGAAGGGGTGGGGTGGTTTTAGAGGGTCAAACCCGGGTTTGACTGACGGTCAAACCCGTTGACCGTTAGTCAAGGTCCATTTTCCGTTTTTGGACTAAAATTGCAACAAAATGGATACATTGTGGACTACATTTGCCACTTACTAAAGATTGTGGACTACATTTGAAACAGGAGTAAAGATTGTGGACCACTTTTGCAGTTTTCCCATTTATATATCCATGGACCTTCTTATATGGGTTATAAAAAAAATTAGTTTTAACACGGAAGATTTAGCGGGTCGAACTCGAACCCCACCAAGAAAAAGGGAAACACAGACTGCGGAGATTTCCATTATTAGCAGAGAAATGGACATTGCTTTAACCTTATCATGGTGTTCTTTCAAAAAAGCTTCTCCTCATCATATCACTTGCTATGTGATTAGGCTAGTCTTTTTTTTTTTTTTTTTTTGGCCTTCTTTTTTTCTTTACCTAACATTAACATCTGAAAAAAACACCACTAGACTCCCACCATGATCCAACCTTGTTCTCTGTTAGTTAAACTGTGTTGTTTCACTTAATGAAGTAAAATGGTGATAAATTCATAACATTATGATGAACTTGCTTTAATGATTATGTTCGGGAATAAAAGAATAAAATAATAAAAATAAAAAATATAAGTATTTGATTTGATTATGAAATAGAAAATTTTGGAATTATAATCATCCAATTAAGAATGAATCAAACCATCGAGATTAATCTCATTTTAATCTCTATTCTTATTTTTGAAAATTATGTCAATGATATGACATTCATTTATTAACCAATTTTTTACAATACTACATACAAATAGATACCTAAAAAAATTATACTCTCTGTCTCGTTAGAAAGATTCAATTTTAAATTTTATTTTTATTCTAACAAAAGAGTTTCTTTTTAATTTGTTATTTTTCTATCTTCACTAAAATAATAATATGTAGTTTATAATTAATTTATATTTAAAAGATAAAGACATGATTGAAGTGGCAAATTAGTTGTTTTAATTATTAAACCTTCTTAAAATTCATAATAAATTATGTACTCTTTTCGTTATATTAAAAATGTCAAATTTGAAGAATGTATTACTTTTTATGGACTTCAACATTTTAAGGGTCAAGTAATTTGCTACTATTTTTTGACTAATACCTTTACTTATCAATGACGAATTAATTATGAACTAATCATAATTTTATTAATAAATGTATGAGAAATAAATAAATTCAAACTTAACTTTTTTAATGAATCAAAAAAAAAATTTGAAAATTGACTCTTTTTTTTTATATTAGACTTAAAGGAAGACGGTCAAGTATAAATTTGTAAATAAGCGATTATTCAATACTCTAAAAGAGGCGACATGGCACGCTTCGGTTGAAAACCAGGAATCTAGCAAAGATTTGAGTGGGTTGGGTTTGAAAAGAGTAGCACACACTATCGCCATCATCATTCAGAGACTCATAGTAGAGGAAATGCAAATGCATGTTAGTTATCGTGTTTTAAAATATAATATTTGTAAATATATTTTTGAAAAAAAAATTTTAATATAAAAAGATATCGGGTCTGTTCTTTTTCATCGTTTTGAAAACGATTTTGAAAATAAATTTTGAAAAATAATTTTATAATGTAAAACGTGTATTGAAAATATAAAAAATAGATGATGAATAGTAAAAAGTTATATTAGAAATAATGAAATATGATTAAAATATATTAAATGTACTGTTAAAACTAAACCGTTTTCAAAATAGAACAAAAAGAACAGACCAGATCATGTATCTGAAATACAAAAAAAAATAATAATAATAACGAAATAATAAAATAATAGTATATTATTAATATAAAATACAAATTTTTTAAAAACGTATTCTGTGGTTTGAAACTTGAGCCGGGGCAACTTTCCATTCCAAGTTCCACTCAGAAGAAAACGTCAAAACAGATAGTCAAGCTGGACAAACTGATGACTTTGACAAAAATCAACCAGCCGTCTTAAATTACTCCTAGCTAGTAAGTATTCCATCATCTTTCACGTTCATATATTATAACCCAATTTTCCATGCTTGCACTGCACTACCCAAAATAATCATTTTTTTTTCTGGCCTACAAAGAAAGAAGTAAACAGACCAGGGAAAAATGGGAGAGAGAGAGAGAGAGAAGAAGAGAATCCGGGAGGATTTCATAATGTCATTCAACAGAAAAAACACAACACATGGGTGGGATAATGGACCTACTTTCAGCGACTTTTCAAACAAACCTTCAAATGGACGCCTTTGATTTAGTTGTAGTCCCATAATTAGTGCTTTCTTTATTACTCCATCCATTCTGTAGGTAAGATGTTTTAATTTGTCGCACATATATTTAAAAATTTGATAAAATTATCTTGTTAATTTTATTAAATTTATTTAATTATCCCAAAATATCATTGAATTATATAATTATTAATGACAAAATTAACATATTTTATCTTGAAGTTATATATAACTTTGCAACATTATTTAATGATAAAATTAAGGGCAAATTATACAAATAGTCACTAAACTATTGCCCGTGCCCTGTTTTAGTCACTAAACTATTTTTGGCCCACTTTTGGCCATTAAACTATTTTTGACCCACTTTTGACCACTAAACTATTAGAAGTGACCAGTAATGACCATTCTGTTAGTAAACTTGGTTATCTTTAACGGAAGCTTCAAGTTCAGTTTAGGACCTGTGTTCATTAGCATCCAAGTTGCTTTCTTCATCAAGTTCAGTTCTGGACCTGGTGGTGAAGAAGAATATTGCAGATTAGCAGAGATTATGAGATGTTAGATAGTGAGTAAGAAGAAAATGAGATGCAGAGATGAAGATGATGAGATTCACAAATATTCAAAAATTAATTGCAGCAACTAAATTCCAGCCAACTGTCCAGAAAGTAGACACAAGAAAGCAGGAAATTCAGTAACCCATATGCAAGAATACCGTGAAAACTGTTCCAGTATTTAAGTAGAAACAGAGCAATCAGCACCGGAAGGCATCAGACCAATTGTGGCAAATTTCCAAGCCAAAGTCGAGACCCTCCCCTTCACAATAACTCGGCCTCACAAATTTGAAGCACCAACGAAAGCCGCCAGAAATATGAAGTCCCAGATGCGAAATGGTGGCTGCCCTCGAGCTTAAACCTTCTCCAAAGATTAGGAGTTAGCCAATACTTCAGAAAACTTGATGAAGAAAGCAACTTGGATGCTAATGAACACAGGTCTTGAACTGAACTTGAGGCTTCCGTTAAAGATAACCAAGTTTACTAACAGAATGGTCATTACTGGTCACTTCTAATAGTTTAGTGGTCAAAAGTGGGCCAAAAATAATTTAGTGGCTAAAACAGGACATGGGCAATAGTTTAGTGGCCATTTGTATAATTTGCCCTAAAATTATTATGTTACACTTTTTTTTTTGGCTTAATTATTTTTTGCCCTTATGTGTTTTGACTCCAGTGTGACTTTTGTCACTCTCAGTTTTTAAATTCAGTCTTTTGTCCCCTATAACAGTCTTAATAACGTTAATGTCCTTTACTTTATATTTTTATTCTGAAAATACCCACAAGGAAGGCAAGGGAAAATTTTATACCCTAACTGCCCTTACAATTAAACACAAAAAGAGTTTTCCGATGAACAGTTCCGATGAACACAAACGATACATGCTTTCAAATAGTCTAAAAAGGTCAACAGAATATTGCATCCCCGGTCATAGACTGCAACAAACAAAGCTATTACATAATACATTGGTACATTAAGCTAGAAATAAGGACTACTGGCAATTCCCCAACAGAGAAAAAAGAAAAAAGAAAAAAGACAAAGCAGTTGTTCATCCATTTTGATCATAGCAATTCACCTTCCAATCGAACTCAGACTAATAAAAATAGGTTTCTCTGGTGCAGCATGAGTCATAAAGGATTGCAGCTGAATGTGAGGTGAACAAAACTCATCTTTTGTGTTCAAACGCTTAGATGAAACTGAAGCAGAAATTTCTGCACATTTGTTGCAGGAGAATTGCCATTCCAAGGGAAGAAACCAAAATCCACATACTCGTACAGAAGATGGCCAATATCCTACCATTTCTAACATGTTAGATCTGTAAAGAACAGATAACCAGCATACCGGATGAAATACTATTATTGTCATTGATACATAAAGCCATCCTGGTAGCATTGTGTTTCTAATAGGAACAAGTTAGTGGTTAAGATGTGTATACAAGCAATGGTAGGAAATTCATGAACTCACTAGTAGTGACACCAAATATCTAGTTTTCGATTAACAATCATTTTAGAAAAACTATTAATTACATGGTTGAAGTATGGCTCAACGGAATCAGCACCCACAGATGAAACAAGAAAAAATTACACAGCCAATTAACAATATGAACACACACGTTCTCCTAAGGAGAAAAAGTATCTGGACATTCGACTACTTCTTTGTCAAATCCATACCTGTCATGCCAATAGCCATGTCAGTGACAATTTAGAAATTTTCATTAATTTTTTTCATAATTTCTGCAAGAAAATAAGTAATCATATGCATCAGAATAGTAAACTTTGTAACCTTCCTAAGCCAGCATATCTAGTTTTGAGTTGAAATCATAAGCAAAACAACACTAAAGAACTTTATCAAAAGTTACAACATCCTCCTTTTTCAAATGAAAAAATATAATAGCAAGTTATTCTCCAGTAGACAGATGATCCTACAGTAGCACGGGGGATGAAGGCCTATCATGCCATGCTGGAAGCCCGGTTAAAAGGATAAATAGGCACTTAGCCGTAGTTCAAGATTTCTACATGATCCCCATTCTTCAGTGAAGAGTGGCCACATCCAATGGATTACATCCTTCCAACTAACCTATAACATATATAAAATTCAGAATACAAGTAAACTAATTGTAAACCTTCTTGAACAGAAGGATATTGTTTGTGATGTGCGGAGGGAAGAATATTATGAAGTTTTGTAAATTTTAACATGATATGAAGCAATAATGGAGAAGTAAATTACACTCAAAGAAGTAACAATTCGTTCACATAGATGAGAGACAATTACAGAAAATTCAAACAACTACAAAAGCAACAATAACTAAGCTTTTATGAAACTATATAGGATCAATTATATGGATCATATCATGTCTTATCAAATACATTTCTTCATTTAAATAATTTCTTTTACTACTGTACAACTTTTAATAGTTTCTTTCTAAGTCTTTTATGTCTTCTCTTTCCCATTTAATTTGAGTGTTAGTGTATGTACACCTAGGGGTGATAACGAGCCCGAGCCGAGTTTCGACGTGTGGATTGTGTGAAATTCACCTCAAAAATGTGAAATAAAATAAATTTGGTCTTGTGAAGATTCGAACATTAATTCCCTTGTTTTCCCTTTTGATGTCTTACCACTGTACCAAATTTATTTTGATGTTATATGTATGAATGATAAATTATATATGTATTTTATCCTTCTTAAAAATTGTTTTTCCTTATCGAGTTGTTCACGAACGTAATCGAACCGAGCTCCTTTTTATTCATTTATTGTTCGTTTATTAATCGAGCCTAAAATTTTGTTCGTGTTCGTTTATTAATAAATAAATAATCTCAAATCGAGCTTTTAACGAGTTGATCCCGAGCTTGTTTGTGAACGTTCGTGTTCGTTCTTAGCCCTACGTACACCTAATTCCACACCGGTTAATGCAGTCACTATGGGCTTGTTCTTTTGGTTTGGTTTTGAAAACAGTTTTGGTTTCAACAGTAAATTTAATATATTTTAATCATATTTCATCATTTCCAATACAATTTTTTACTATTCAGCATTTACTTTTTATATTTTTAATATATTTTTTACATTATAAAATTATTTTTTAAAACTTGTTTTCAAAACTATTTTGAAAACGTTCAAAAAGAACAGTCCTATAACTAAAGACCAAGATCTCCTATGAAATATAAAAGATCAAAAGTCTCCACGCAAATGTCTAAACCACCTTTTTTTTTTTTTTCTTTTTTTTTTCTCCCCCTTATTTATGTCTAACCCACCTTAACAATAGTCTCTCTCTCATTTCCCAATCTAGTGGGGACACCCACCTCTTTCTAATGCAATTAACATGCTCCTTGTTTTTGCTCTTCAATCTTCTCATTCCTTTCGGTTTTCTTTTCTCTGAGAACAAGATGGCCTCCGCCTCCGCCTTCGTCACTTGCATTGATACTGCCATTCATGATTTGGAGTTTCTGAAAAAAGGCACTGATTATTATGAAGAGATGGCGTTCCTTAATCTGGTATTCGGGTTACAGAATCTCAAAACATTTATTCTTTGTGCCAGAAAGTTACCCGACGACACAAGTCTGGGATCCTTCTTAGCTAGGATGGAAGATACTATTCACAAATGGGCAGAGGAAATTCACCTTCAACGCCCTGAATCTGATCTGCATCCAGATGGTGGTGGGTCACTTATTAATAAGATCCGATCTGAGTTTGAATCTCTGGAGGAAGAAGTAGATAAATGGTACGTTACTCTGTTGGATCACTCCCAAAATTCAACCTCTCTTATTCTTACAGCAGATGAACTCTTGGAAATCTTTCTTTGTATTGTGGACGGTCTAGTGAGAGGGCAGATCCATCCTAAATATTGGTACAGTGGTATTTTAGGAGAAGCAATGGAAGCCTGGACAGAGCAACTAAGATTCCTTTCATGTCTTATCTGGCTTGCTACACAGGCAAGTGTTGAACCCACACAAGATTTCTTAGCTCACTCTCAAATTGTTGCTCTCGAAGCTGCATCCCTCTTTTCTGCTCTTAGACTTGTGAAAAATAAAGAAATTCAGTTGAAGATGTCAACATTAGTGCAAAAGATTAAACCTATTGATCCTCGGGTGTGTGAGGCTTACATTCAAGTCCTAAGTGGTTCAGATGTTCTAGGAGGATTACTTCCTTCAACTCAAGACATGGATGATGATGATGTTACTTCTGCAAGGGTGATTCTCCTTAATACTCTTATATCTAATCTTTGGGAGATTCTACTACGACTTGATACTTCTGTGGTGGATCAATTGAAAGAGCTATTTGAAGGACTTAGATCCTTGAGAAAGGTTCTCAAGCAGCACCCAAATATGTTCGATTTGAAAATTGAAGCCGTGTTATGTGATGCTGCAGTCTTCATATGGCCATTTTACCAAACAAATCCAGAAGTTGACCTTGGACTTGGGTTTCAAGATTTGTTACAAACAATCAAGATTATTCTGGCAGAAGCTGTCAAACAAGATCCACAAATACAAAAATTCGACTTCCCAGGGACTGATGAGTTGGGTTTTCTAGATCTTTTATTAGAAAAACTGATGGCATTCACAACTTCCAAAGCTGAACCAATTGCCAAGAGCCATGTTGAAATTATCCAACAAGGACTTGTTTTCTTAAGGCCTTTCGCAGGGGAAATTGTGGAGCTGCGCAGTGGACAGGAGGAATTTCAAGCTCTTTGGGATCGTGTTTTGGCAGTGGCGAACAAAATAGAGAGCCTCATTGACCCCCCGCTGGTTGGTGACCTTCCAGATTCCCTTTCGACATCATTTGATTATGTCCTAAAAGACATTGTGGAAATCAAGGCGGATGTGTTGAATACGTTTTATGGCAAGAGTCAGGAAATTGATCAAGTCGAGGAAGCAACCAGCAGTAGCAATCAGATGCCATCACAAAGAACTCCATCAACAGTAAATGAAGTTGTAGGTTTTGACAGGGAGGCAAGATCAATCATGGAGCGGCTCACAAGAGGATCACGGAGTTTGCGTATCATTGCCATTGTGGGTATGGCAGGATCGGGTAAGACAACTTTTGCAACGAAAACTTTCAATGATTCTTCTGTTATGCACCGTTTTCCAGTTCGCCGCATGGTGTACTATTTCGCAAACATTGAACAGAAAGAAAGTGTTACTTGACCTTCTAAATCAAATTCATCCTATGAGTCATGACACGGATGAAGAAGATTTAGCAGAGAAGCTACGGCACAGTCTGAAGGGAAGAAGATATCTCATCTTTTTGGACGATGTATGGGAAATAGATGCGTGGAATAAATTGACCATGGATGGTTGCTTATTTCCCGACGATGCTGTTGGAAGTAGAATTATTTTGACAAGTCGTAGTCATAATGCTGCTCCTCGTGGTATGCTCGATCAGGAACCTCATTTTCTTCGTCAACTTGGAAAAGAAGAGAGTCTTGAGTTACTGCAGAAGAAGTTATTCCCTCAAAATGATTGGCCTCTTGATATTTTGGTGCAAATTGCTGAAGTTTGTAAAGGATTACCTCTGACAATTGTCGTTGTTGCTGGACTTCTAGCCACTAGAGAGCCTGGGGATTGGAAGGAAATTCTGGATCATTTAAGCTTGGGCCGTGTATCGGTTGTAGACGGTTGCAAGAACACACTGGAGCTGAGTTACAAAAGTTTACGGAACGATCTAAGGTCATGCCTCCTCTATTTTGGGGCTTTTGGAGAAGATGAAGAGGTTTCAGTTAGAAAGCTGTTTCGTTTATGGATAGCTGAAGGGTTTGTTCATAAAGATGCTGCTGAAGATTGCCTGAAGGATTTGATTGGAAGAAGTTTAATTATGGTTGCCAGTCAAAGATCAGACGGTGGAGTCAAAACATGTCGCGTTCATGATTTGATTCATGACTTTTGTGTAGAGAAAGGCAAAAATGTACATTTTTTCCATTTCCTGAGAGGCCAAGATGAGCTTTTCGCATTTAGTGAGCCGAACAATCTTCGAAGGTTATGCATTCGCTCTAAGTCAGGAGATTTCAAGCGATCAAAGTTGTTTTGTCCCGGTGCACACTCTCTGCTTTTCAACTGCTCTCCAGTAGCATATGAAAGAAACGGAGAACAGTTCTCATCTGTTATTCAGGTCTTTAAGCTTCTAAGAGTGTTGGATTTGCAGAGTATTCAATTGGTTAATGGCTTTCCAGATGAAATAGTACTACTTGTTCAGTTAGCCTTCTTGGCAATTGGGGGCAGAATAAAGCACATCCCATCATCCATAGCTCACCTCTCCAATTTGGAAACTCTAATTCTGTATTCACCGGATTATGCACCTTCACTTCCAGGTAGTCTATTTAATCTGCAAAAACTACAGTATCTTTACATATACCTTACGCCTATTCAAGGTGGTGGTATTTTGAGGAATGAAAGTCTTGATAGCTCACCGATATCATATGAGCTGGATAGGTTTTTTGGTGCGGTTATTCCTTCAGCTGAAGTGGTGGGAAGGCTTTTGAAAAAGTTTCCAAAACTTCGTAGGTTGAAATGCAGGCTTCTCAACCGTAAGGGAGGTATTGTCGACTTTCAGAGTCAATTGGAATCACTCCATATAATGTACAGTGGAATCTATAGATTGAAGTTTAGTTTTCCAAATACTCTGGAAAAACTATCACTGTCATCATTAACTCTGTCTTTGAAGAGTATTTCAGTGATTGGTCAACTGCCGAACCTTGAATTTCTGAAATTCTTCGTCGTGAGTTTTGAACAGAACACATTGGAAATGAAAGAAGGGGAATTCTCGAAACTTAGATTCATCAAGATGAAGGGTGTTAAAGGTTTCAAATGGACAGCTTGCAATGATCAATTTGACTGTTTGCAGAAGTTGGTGTTGATTTATGTTGGCAGATTGGAGGAGATTCCTTCGTGCTTAGAGAGCCTTTCGACACTTGAAGAGATTGATGTCTGTTACTGTGATCGTGGTGTAATAGAGATGGTTAGACAAATTGAAGAACAACAGGAGATGTACGGTAATTCAAGTTTGAAGATCAATATTGTACGATAGCGATTGCAGATTTGCAGGTTGAATTTCTCTTTCTCCAACCTTATCATTTATAAATTATATATTTATTGACGTGTGTGTATTATTACGAGTTATTTTGGGTCATTGATATATTAAGCATGACTTTATTATTAGGGAAGGGAAAGGAAGGACAGAAATGGAGAGAAAGTGGTGGGATCTCTGGGGACTCCTAGAGAAAGCTGGAAAGAAAAGTCCAATTTGAAGTTTGATAATGAAGAACTTAAGTTTGAAGGGTTTCTGGGGACTCTCTGTGTTCCCATCTTTTGAATATTTTTTCAGATTGCTTTTATTCTTATCGTATGCGGAATTGAAATGGTTTTCTTTTATCGTTTCGAACTTAATCTTTTGCCCCCTTAATAACAATTTCTTATGTGTATGATTTCTCTTCAATGAATTCAAGAAAAAGTTTACTGTTAATCTGTAATGTAATTGTTACTTAATTATTGTTCTAAAAATCTACTTTTGCTCGAAAGGAATGTCAGTTTAGTGGATATATTTCGGCTGATTTGATTTTAATTCATTAATTACAGTTCGATTTTTCTCTATATTGTATGTAATTGTTAGTATATAATTGGATCATCTGTTCTCAAATTACAATGGACTTGCTTTAATGGTTCTGTTTGGGAATAAAGGAATAAAATAATAAAAAATAAGTACTTAATTTGATAATGAAATAGAACATTTTGGAATTATAATCATCCAATTAAGAATAAATCAAACCATCGAGATTCATCTCATTTTAATCTCTCTTCTTATTTTTGAAAATTATAAATGATGTGGCATTCATTTAGTGACTAACTTTTTACAATACTACAACGTACAAATAGATAGCTCAAAAAAGTTATACGACTTTTTGTAGATTATAAATTACAACACTTAAAATAAGTAATTTGTTATTATTTTGTCTATTAATATTTTTACTTATCAATGATGGATTAATTGTGAACTAACCATAATTTTATTAATATGGATGTAAGAAAAAAAATAAATTCAAACATGATTTTTCTAATGGATCAAAAAAATTATTAAAAATTGACTCTTCTAATAAAATAAAAAAATTAATTTTTAAATCATACTCTTTTAAAGAAACATGAACATGTATAAATTGAACAAGTATAAATTGGTAGCTATGCTACTATTCAATACTCTAAAAGAAGCAACATGAACATCAGCACGCTTCGGTTGGAAATCAGGAATCTAGCAAAGATTTGAGTGGGTTGGGTTTGAAAAGAGTAACACACACTATCGCCATCATCATTCGTAGTAGAGGAAGTACAAATGCATGTTCGTTATCATGTTTTAAAAAATTAATTTTATAAATATATTTTTGAAAAAGAATTTTTCAATATAAAAAAGCATTAAAAATACAAAAATATATACTGTATTTAAAATAAAATAAAAAATATAACTAAATATTAAAACAGTGTATTATTGATATAAAATGCAAATTTTAAAAACGTATTCTTGAAAACATGATACCGAACATGCCTCGAATATGGTTTGAAAATTGACCTTGGGTCAAGCTAGACAACTGATGACTTTGACAAAAATAAACCGAATGTCTTTAAAGAAACCTTAAAATGGACGGCTTTGATTTAGTTGTAGTCCCATAATTAGTGCTTTGTTACTACTACTGTCTCTCTTACATTAGAAGAGTCACGGAGTATAAGTTTTGATTTTGTTTTTACTTTTTATTGTACAATTTATACGATTTACAATAATTATTCATTATATAATTTTTTACTATTTAACTGCAGCCTTTTATATTTTAAAACTATTTTTCAAAACAATCCTTGAAAAATACACTTCATCTATTCTATTCAAAAAATTTACTTTAAAATATGTATAATTTTTAATAGATCGTATGGTACATCATATTTTCTACTTATTTCCTTACTTTCTGATGTAGAATAAACGATGGGTTCAAACTTTAGGTCAAGGAGTTGATCAAATTCTAATGCATGGCCGAGAGTCAATCTTTAGATTCCTTAATAATTCTTTATTTTAAGTTTCCTAGTTTAAGATTTCCTAATTTCCGGTCAAGTTAGTGGGAGATTTAGGTGATAAATTTGGGTTATTTTGGAATTATTTAATAAGTTCCTAATTTGATTAGGATTCTATTTCCTTTAGCCGTGTAGGATTAGTTGTAGGTTTATTTTATTATTTATTTTCCTTTTAGGTTTAGGTTTATCTTATTATTTACTTCCTTTTAGTATTAGGTTTATTTCTTCCTATTCTTATAGGTAGTTTGGTTTATTGTAATAGATAGTTTTAGTTTTTGATTAATTGAGATTTCGTATTATATTTTCCTAATTATCAGTAATCCTTTTGTAGATTGAACGATTGTTGGATGCATGTTTGACTAGTATTTGTGCTGTTTGACTTGTATTCGTGCGCGAATCAACAGTCTTTCGAAAGGCTTTTCTTGGCCACCAATGACCATTCCGTTAGCAAGTCTGGTTAACTTGGAATGCTTTAAAGACTTTCTCTGACCAAATTAAAAACAATATGAAGATAGATTGATAGAACAATATACCAGCAGGTTCAGACAGCAGAATGGCTTGACTCGGCGGAGAAAGATTTCTGGTGTGTTTAGACACATCTAAATGCTTTAGATGAACACAGGCTAATACTCGTGCCCTCTCACTGCCAGCAAACAGTATCAACAGGAAAAAATAATCAAAACAATAAACAAGTAACACAACCAGAAGGAAGTCTCAACTCTCAATTACTGGAGGATTTATGAAGATCAGTGGACAGAGAAGACGAAATTCGTTCCGAAATGGTCATATATTAGCTGAAGAACCGCATTACAATTAGAAATAATCCCAAAATGCAGAGCAGGGAAAAGGTTTCAAGTTCAGCAAAAGAAAAACAAACAAGCGAAAATTACACGAAAAGGAGAAGCTAGAAGAGACAGAGACAGGTCCCAAAGTTCCCCTGCTTTTACCATAACACAGAGACAGAGACAGAGAGTATTCCCAATTAGAAAACAAACAAAAACCCAAAAATAAAAACACGAGAAATCAAACAAAAACTCGGCAGATCAACTGCTTTGCCTTTTGTTTTCCCCCAGAGATAAATATCCCTAAGTCCTTTTAACTAATGTTAAAAAAACACGATGAATGTGATCTATGAGGAATCCTTATTAGGATAGAGACCGATTCCGATAAGAATATGCAAAAGACTGATGCAGGGGTGGAGGAAGGAGAGAGAGAGGCTATGGGATTGGAGGATTTGGTTAAGTTGGGTTGTGTCCTGGCGGAAGAGGAACAAGAAATATGATGATGGCTCAGGCTGGCAGGGATGAGGGGGAGAGATATTAATATGGCAGGGATATTAATGGTGCTGACTGGAGAGAAAGTCTTTAAGGCCGTCCAAGTTAACCAGACTTGCTAACGGAATGGCTATTGGTGGCCACTTGTAATAGTTTAGTGGCTAAAAGTTGACCAAAAATAATTTAGTGGCCAAAAGTGGGCACAGCTAATAGTTTAGTGGCCATTTATATAATTTGCCCAAAATAAAATAAATATGTTATGTTCATCTAAAGTGAGATTAATACTAAAATTCTAACAATAATTTGTTTTAAATTATCTAAATTGTGCATATTTAAAAACTGAAAACTTAACTCACACTTATAATGTTGAATGGTTTTCGTTTGTCATTCATTGTTGCAACCTCTGACTTCCGAGCATCAAACATTCCTGCTTTAAGATCCGCACTGCTTCCGAAACTCCATCCTGAAATTACTAAGTTAAAACTTAAAAGTTGAGACAGACAAAGATTCTTTTTCGCAAGAAAGCTTTGAAGACAACATATAAACCGAGCAATGCATGCTTCATCGTGAGGTCACATGGCTATGGGTAATAAAACTCCTGTCTATCCTTTTACGTATCAAAGATGAGGCAAACTACATTTACCTCCCTCGAATTTTGGTAAAATTACAACTACCTATTGTTCGCATTTACTGACAATTACATTCACCGCTCTCGTGCTTCAATCTCCATCTTAGGCAAAAACAAATGAACTTGAATTTCGTAGACCTATTTGTTATAGTAGAAATTTTGAAAAAATTATGGAGCCATTAAAAAAATTCAGGAGGAATTTATAATTTCACCAAAACTCAAGGGAGATAAATGTAATTTTCCCTTCAAGATATGGGGAGGAAGAATGACGGACAAGATGAGAACCAACTACAGCGATATATAAGCATGCTGATATTGGGATGAAAAGACAAATCTCTCCATGCTTTGTTGTGAAAGAGTGGATGATCTACAAGATGAAATGTTACCTCAACGGATAGTCTTTTAGCAACATCCGAGGCACGCGCTCTCACTTCAACAGACAGTGCAGAGTTTATTGCTCTAGCTACTGCATCTGCAGCTTCCTTAATGTAAGAATCCTCATGGTTATCAGGAATGAGCTGATTTCTTTTCAATGGCTCGGGGGCTACACCAATCCAAAACATCCTCTCAGCCCAGTAAAACTGATCCAGCAAAAATGGACAAACTACCTGACATAAACTAAAATCAAATATTGCTATAAGATGTTACTCCATCCATTTCAAATTATAAGTCATTCTATCTATTTTTGACACTTATTGTCCAGATTTTCCCTTACTGGTAAAGCATTTAATTGCTTATCATTACCGGTATCTCACATGATGTGTTATAAATGAAGGGTTTAGTATGTCATTTTGAAGCTCTTCTTAAAATGTGCGTAAAACATTCTAGAATAACTTGTATTTTGAAACTGAAGGAAGGGAGTACATGCTTTCTAATAGTTGTCAGGAATTCTTAATAGTCTGAAAAAGGTCAACAGAATATTGCATCCCGGGTTATGCCTTCTGGGGGAATCATAAGATGGGATACAAGAATAAAGCTCATAATGCAACAACCTTAGCCTTAGTTTACTTGACAAACCTGAGGAATTCCAGAATGTAAGGCAGCAGCAGTAGAACCACTGGTGTTGTTGAGACCAGGTTTAGGAAAAAAAAGGAATCATTAAATGGTAAAGGCATTCAACAAAAAGGAGAACACTAAATAAGAAGAGGAAGAAGAACAATCCCAAGAAAACATTGGTTGATGCAATATTCTGAATCAACAAAGTTAGCTATTACATTGGTTGATGAAGCTAGAAATAAGGACCACTGGCAATTCCCCCACAGAGAAAAAAAAATGGCAAAGCAGTTGTTCATCCATTTTGCTCATAGCAATTCACCTTCCAATAGAACTCAGACTAATAAAAATAGGTTTCTCTGGTGCAGCATGAGTCAGAAAGGATTGCAACTGAATGTGAGCTGAACAAATCTCATCTTTTGTGTTCAAAAGCTTAGATGAAACTGAAGCAGAAATTTCTGCACATTTGCTGCAGGAGAACTGCCATTCCAAGGGAAGAAACCAAAAGCCACATACCCGTACAGATGATGGCCAATATCCTATCATTTCTAACATGTTAGATTAAACGATAGAACATAGATTAAATAATAAACAATTCTCTGCTATAAAGGACAGATCACCAGCATACCGAATGAAAAACTATTATCATAGATACATAAAACCCTCCTTGTAGCATTGTGTTTCTAATAGGAACAAGTTAGCGGTAAAGATGTGTATGCAATGGTAGGAAATTCATGATTGTTTGAACTCACTAGTAGTGACACCAAATATCTAGTTTTCGATCAGCAATCATTTTAGAAAAACTATTAATTACATGGTTGAAGTATGACTCAACGGAATCAGCACCCACGGATGAAAAAACAAACCAAATTAAGAAAAAATTACACATCCAATTAACAACATAGACACACACGTTCTCCTTGGGAGAAGAAGTACCTGGACATTCAACTACTTCTTTGCTAAAGCCATACCTGTCATGCCAATAGCCATGTCAGTGACAACTTAGAAATTTCATTAATTTTCTTCATAATTTCTGCAAAAAAAAAAAAAAAAAAATCATATGCATTGGAATAATAAACTTTGTAATCTTCCTAAGCCAGCATATCTAGTTTTGAGTTGAAATCATAAGCAAAACAACACTCAAGAAATTTCCCAAAAGTTACAGCATCCTCCTTTTTCAGATGATAAAATATAATAGGCAAGTTACTCTCCAGTAGGCAGATGATCTTACAGTAGAAGGGGAGATGAAGGCCTATCATGCCATGCTGGAAGGCCGGTTACAGGATCCTGAGAGCAGATGAAGTCATTTGAGCCAAATGACATTGCACCCAGGAAGATACAATATAAAGCTACATTAATCACAATCATATATGATGTCAAGATAAATTCTCCTAGTGACAGTGACAAACCGTAAAAGGACAGGCACTTAGCCGTAGTTCAAGATTTCTCCATGATCCCCATTCTTCAGTGAAGAGTGGCCACATCCAATGGATAACATCCTTCCAACTAACCTATAACATATACAAAATTCAGAATACAAGTAAACTAATTTTAAACCTTCTTGAAGAGAAGGATATTGTTTGTGAAGTGGGGAGGGATTTATGAAGTTTTGTAAATCATAACATGATAATTTGCTAAGTGGACATTAAGGGGAAAAGTGAAGAGTAGGAACTAATGAAGCAATAATGGAGAAGTAAATTACACTTAAGAAGTAACAATTAGTTCACATAGATGAGAGACAATTACAGAAAATTGAAGCAAATATAACAATAGCAACAATAACTAAGCTTTTATTACCCTATATAGAGTCAACTATATGGATCATATCATGTTCTATCAAGCACATTTCTTCCTTTAAATAGTGATGTACCATGCAACTTTAATAGTTTCTTTCCCTTCCCCTTTTAATTTGAGCTGATAATTCCCTATTTTCTTCATGCCATCTTGGTGTACTTAAAAGTCTCCATGCAAATGTCCAAACCACCTTAAGAGTCTTTCTCAATCTAGTGGGGATACCCACTTCTTTCTAATGCAATCATTACTTAGTATAGTGTAAATTACAGAAAAATCAAATCCCTTGAGAAGAAAAAAAAAGAAAAGAGAGAGAGAGAGAGAGAGAGAGAGAGAAGAATACGAGTCGCTCTAGCAACACACAAACTTGGAACTCACATCACCGACCTTGTCAGCTGGAGCTTCAATAAAATATTTGTATATAGAAGAGGAAGTTCTTTCTTAAATTTCCCTTCAAATGATGAGTGTGCACTGCATAACATGAAAATTGAGTAAAGAATAAGTACAGGAAAAAAAGGACATTTTCATCCGGCAAAGTACTATCAGGGGCATCTATAAGTAAACTTCCTCCATTAAAATGTTGAAAGATTTTACATGTAAGATACAAAGAAGCAATAAACAAAAGTTGTATAATGTCCAGCACAGTGAGTTAAAATAAGATAAAAGGAAATACTAAACCAAGCAAGAAACCATTATATTCTGAATTCATCAGAAAATTCCAATTCCTACCCTGTATATCACCAACACCGTGCATTAAAATTCTCCAGGACCCTTGGCCTCAGGTTACATCTCATTAGAAAATCTACCAAGCATATGAAAATAGAAGCAGAAATTTTCTGTTCAAGTTGACCTTTGCACTACAATAGTGAAATAGTTTTCTGGTGGGCCAGTGCCCAGAAAACTATTTCACTATTGTAGTGCAAAACATTTCAAAACATTTCAAATCAATAAGAACAGAAGGGAAGCCATTGGCCCAGTGAAGCCATGTAGGTACACACAAAAAAACAAATCCTCTATTACCTATAAGGGACTACATAAGAAGCAGCAACAATACAAGGAATGTGAAATAGTTCAGCTAGACTCCACCCTTCCTGGACCAAAAGAGTAGAGTCAAATCACCACATGCGAATTAAACATAATTGACAGAACCTTCACAACCTTTTAGCCTTCAGAAACAGAGACAATAATGTAATATTATTCTTAAAAATTCAAAGTGGAGTTAAGCCTTTATCCTTTCCACATACTTCAACAATCAGGGATGACCTAACAGTATCACTAGCACTATCCACTTCTTCCCTTTGAACCATTACATGCAGATTTAAAATTTTTACCTCTTACACAGGTATACGTGAAACCTTGCTAACATTCAGCCTTTTCTTTTTGTTCTTTGAACTACATGTTAATATATGGCAAGGTGATATGAATCTTAACTCATAAAATGTTTGACACAATCAATTCCTAACTGTCTTGTAAATGTCATGTCAGTCGCTCTACAATTTCATCTTTTGTGTTCAAAACCTTAGATGAAACTGAAGCAGAAATTTCTGCACATTTGTTGCAGAACTGCCATTCCAAGGGAAGAAACCAAAAGCCACATACCCGCACAGAAGATGGCCAATATCCTATCATTTCTAACATGTTAGATCTGTAAAGAACAGTTAACCAGCATACCGAATGAAAGACTATTATTATCATAGATACATAAAGCCATCCTTGTAGCATTGTGTTTCTAATGGGAACAAGTTAGTGGTTAAGATGTGTATGCAAGCAATGGTAGGAAATTCATGAACTCACTAGTAGTGACACCAAATATCTAGTTTTCGATTAACAATCATTTTAGAAAAACTATTAATTACATGGTTGAAGTATGGCTCAACAGAATCAGCACCCACGGATGAAAAAAAAAGCCAAATTAACAAGAAAAAATTACACATCCAATTAACAACATAGACACACACGTTCTCCTTGGGAGAAGAAGTACCTGGACATTCAACTACTTCTTTGCTAAATCCATACCTGTCATGCCAATAGCCATGTCAGTGACAACTTAGAAATTTCATTTATTTTTCTTCATAATTTCTGCAGGAAAAAAAAAAAATCATATGCTTTGGAAAAATAAACTTTGTAACCTTCCTAAGCCAGCATATCTAGTTTTGAGTTGAAATCATAAGCAAAACAACACTAAAAAATTTCCCAAAAGTTACAGCATCCTCCTTTTTTGAATTTTTTCCATAAAAAATGCTTTTTTATTCCGAAATTCCAAAAATAGGGAAAGTTTTCGGGGAATTCCCGATTTAGAGAAAGCGAAGTTGGAAACTTCGCTTTCTTTGAAAATTGGTTCGGATTCAAATTTGTACTGAAAGCGAAGTTACCAACTTCGCTTTCAGTGCAAATTTTCGCTGCGAGTTTTTTCAAAGAAAGCGAAGTTACAGATTTCGCTTTCTTTGAAAATTTGTCACTTCACAAATTTTCAAAGAAAGCGAAGTTGGTAACTTCGCTTTCAGTACAAATTTGAATCCGAACCAATTTTCTAAATCGGGAATTCCTCGAAAACTTTCCCTATTTTTGAAATTTCAGAATAAAAAAGCATTTTTTATAGAAAAAATTCCTCCTTTTTTAGATGATAAAATATAATAGGCAAGTTATTCTCCAGTAGGCAGATGATCTCTTCTGATATGTTGGGGCTGGGGTGGGGTGGGAGAGAGGGGGGGGGGGGGGGGGTTATTTGGGGGTTGTCAGTGACTGAATGGTGAAGAAAAAGTGTTCCACCACGTAGCAGCAAGCACCGATAAATTTGGTTTTTCTAGTTATCCATACTTTTACAAGATAATTATATTGACACTAAGGTTCCTTTTTTTTGTGATCAGATTAGGGGAAATTTTAGTTTTAGATAAGGAATACTTTTTGAAAGGAATTTGTTTTAGGGATTTGGGTAAGAAAGAGAAGAAAAAGTATAAAGATTATGTTTTTTTTGAATTTATGTAAGTTAAGATTTAGAAAAAATTTTAAAATTTAAATTTAAAATTAAGTAGAAAAAGAAGTTTTTTTTTAGGTAAAATTTTGAGTGAAACAAGTGATGATTTTTCTAGAATGATATAGGGCCTGTTCTTTTTCATCGTTTTGAAAACGATTTTGAAAATAAGTTTTGGAAAATAGTTTTATAATGTAAAAAGTAGATGCTAAATAGTAAAAGGTTGTATTGAAAATGATGAAATATGATTAAAATATATTAAATTTACTGTTGAAACCAAAACTGTTTTCAAGACAGAACAAAAAGAACATGCCCATAGAAAAGAACATAACCAAATAAATACGCACAAAAACGCATACATGAGATTAGACGCGCAGGTCTCCAAAATGGCTTCTGTTTTTGTAGTAATACTCTTAAAAAGTAGCATTGATAGTTTTACTAATACTATTCATAGATAGTCTTGAATATGTCTCTAAGGGCATCTACAATGGTGGGTAGATGCTGACATGGCCCACCATTTTTGGGTAGATGCCGTTGGAGAGTTTGGGTAGAAGTTGAGTTGGCTCTACCCAGGTAGAGAACTCTCTACCTGGGTAGAAGGGGAGGAAAGAGAAGGGTGGGGGCGGTTTTGTTGGGTTTTGCAATTTTTGTTATTTGTTTATTTGTAAAGCATGCAACAGCAATTGTTTTATTTAGTCGTTGCATGCTTCTTCTTTTTTATTCGTTCAATGCATTTGCATTTCCTTTTTCATTTTGGCTGTTTTTAGGCCGTTGCAATTGTAACGGCTATTTTTTTTTCTATAAATATATGTTAATGTTCTCCATTCTCTACACTTCTATATCAATTCTTATTCTTCCTCTCAAATTTCTGCACTTATTTATTATTTGTCAACCAGAAAAAATGGGCAAAAGGCAAAAGGCAGATGATACAGATCGTGTTCGTCCAATTGGGCAAAAGGCAGCGAAAAGGATCGCTAAGGAAGAAGGAAAATCAAACGAGATTGGAGAAATCAAAGAGAGTCTCAATACAAAAAATGAGTTCATGTCACGGTTAACCAAAACAAAGGAGTACAAAATTCTCATGAAAAATAATGACGCTATGACACCGGAACAACTGTCTATACGCCAGTTCATGTGTGACGAAATCAAGAAGTCGTTGGGCATGTTGTAATTTTTTTGCTTATATGTCGATGTACTCTTTTATGTTTGTTTGTATTCCTTTATTTGTTGCATGTATGCTATTTTTAAAAAATATATGTAATGTTTTTTCATAATTCTAATATAATTGTATTGCTTGCTATCCGGTTTAAATTCTAAATTAATTTTAGGAATTTTTTATTTAAATTATGTATGTATTAACTTTAATTAATGTATAATATAAAAATAAAATATGTTTATTAAAATATTATTAAAAAAATTTATTTATTAAAATATTATTAATATATAATTTATAAATAAAATATGTTCATTAAAATATTAGTAATAATGTTTAATTATACAGAATTAAAAATGATATAATAAATGAGTAAATATAAATAAGATGTATATAATAATTGATAGTGGGAGATAATGTGGCAATAAAATACTTACTTTTTGGGTAGAATTGTTGGAGAAGAATATGATTAAAAGTATTAAGTGAAGTGGCAGATGATGTGGCAACAAAATACCTATTTTTTAGGTAAAACTACTGGAGATGCTCTAAGAAATTCGTTTCAAGTGATGCCACCTTATTGATTGAATATCAAATGTTATGTCAGGAGTAGTAATTTCTCGACACTAGGAAAACAACAGAAAATGGAAGAATTTTTTCCATTAATAATGATTTTTTAATTATAAATTCCCAAAATAGGGATAATCTTGCTGGAATTCCCGAATTAGAGAAGTCGAAGTTGTGAACTTCGCTTTCTGTGTAAAGACAATATTTTGCCTGAAGTCGAAGTTGCTAACTTCGACTTCAGGCAAAATTTTTCTTCCTACAGAAAGCGAAGTTCGGAAGAAGCAGCCTAGCAAATGCCGCAGCCTAGCAAAGAACCGTGTAAGAAGCAGGCTTGTGATATCCAAGCTTGCCTGTCCAAGAACAATTTCAGCTCCAACAAG
This sequence comes from Leptodermis oblonga, assembly GCA_016801395.1. NCBI lineage: Eukaryota > Viridiplantae > Streptophyta > Magnoliopsida > Gentianales > Rubiaceae > Leptodermis > Leptodermis oblonga. The sequence continues at coordinate 42,842,895 of CM028755.1, forward strand.
TATGTACCTTCTGGGGTTTTGATTTTCCTGAATTTTGTGCTGTTATAGTGTTATTTTGACGTGAATTAAGCGTAATCGTTTGGTTCTGTTTCTTTCTTTGTTGTTTATGCGTTAACTGTTGTTTAAGCTGAGCTGAATTGATTTGTTTTCATGCGTATAACCGAATTGTATAGATTAAGAACGTATTGATCTGATGTTACAGGAATCGACGATTTAGGTGAAAAATATTTTGGTTTTTGGAAAGAAAATGATCTGCTTTTATTTTTTCCTGATATTGCAATCAAGAATCTGTGTTATGACTGGATGTTTTTCTGTGGCTTCATTGTTATTCTTTTTGAATGACATGTTGAAGAAGTTGCACATGCCACCTAGAAATGGAATATTTGAATTGTAGAGTACCCAACTGTAGTATAGCAGGCTTTAATCAGATGTAACTGAGTTCTAATGAGTTTAAGTTCTTGATCATTGGACAAAGTCTTCAAAATGCTAGGAAGGATAAAGAGTAATGACTTTACTGTTTCTAAGAAGAGGAAATGGTTCATCATCACATATTTTTTCGAGTCAAATGGGTGCAAGAAATGTCCTCTTGGCGTGGCTGAGAAGAATTATGCCTTGTTTTCTTAGTGTGTGTCTTCAACTTCTAATATTTGTGTGAAAAATTTCTTGAGAACCCAGTAACCTTTGCCATGAACAGAACTCAACGGAACAAAGGGTAACGAAGGTTCTAGGAACATGTTTTCTCTTCAATCATCAGAGCTTGTGCAAGGAACCTTAGCTTGAAAGCAATTTTTGAGAGTAGTTATAAGGTTAATGGTTGCTTAATATGGATGATGTTTCAGTTTTATGGCACTCTATCTATTGAGATGTTAACCATTTCCAGCAATGTAAATGGATTGTCAGGATCCTTTCCTCGTAGATTTGTTACATCTTACTTTCTCATTGAACTGCTATGTTCTGTGAAAGAATGTTTATCTGTAATGAACTAGCTCATCTTATCTTGCCTGAGCTCCTGAGAAATTATTCTACTGACGCCTTACATTGGTTCTCATTTGATGCAGATGCGCGAGAGTGATCGAGTTGTTGCAGTCGTGCTGTGAGCAATGCAATTACGAATCAACACATTGTGCTTATGTATCTGGTCTTCTAAAGCAGATAAATAAGAAATAGTTTGTAACAAGTCTTGTCCAAAGAAAGCGAAGTTCCGAACTTCGCTTTCTGTAGGAAGAAAAATTTTGCCTGAAGTCGAAGTTAGCAACTTCGACTTCAGGCAAAATATTGCTTTCCTACAGAAAGCGAAGTTATGAACTTCGCTTTCTGCCTTTACACAGAAAGCGAAGTTCACAACTTCGACTTCTCTAATTCGGGAATTCCAGCAAGATTATCCCTATTTTGAGAATTTATAATTAAAAAATCATTATTAATGGAAAAAATCCGAAAATGGAAAGTAGGCCGACATATTTACTCCTTTTAGTGGCAGAAAGAGCGTTGAAAGAGTCCTCTTCATCAAATAGTGATTCCTTTCCTTTCGAGGTAGTGGGTTGGGCAGAAGGTAATAAAAGCTGTGGAAATGCAATTACTCAACCACCCCCCATCCCAGTTAATCGTGTGATTCGTGTCTATTGAAATGTAGTAAGTGTTCTATTTTTAGAAAAAAAAAACCAATAGATTTTATAAGATAATTTTATTTTCATACATTTATTAATATAATGAAATGTACTAAACACTACTTAATTATTAGTTTTTATAAAAAATACCACTTTTCTTTAAAAACTGTAATAACAAAACTTTACTTTCAAAATGTGCGCTCAGTACCACTCCGTTAGTCAATTCTGTTAAATGACTAACAGTTAAAAAACAGTAACAAAATCGTCATTTCACACGTTGTGCCACTTTTCATTGTCTTCCCAAAAATTTTCCAGCACTGTTCATCGGATTTTTTTTTTTTTCCCTCCTCTTTTTCTTCTTCCGATTATAATTTGCAGTTGAGCACCTACTTCCACATTTCAACACAATTCACTCACCCCTCCTACGCCTTCCTTCAACTTCTTGCTCCAATCCAAGTTGTCCTTTCAATTTCACTTTTTTTTTCTCAGATCAGGCTGTCCAAAAATCTTCCCATTTTGAATCGAAAAGGGATCATCTTTGTCACAAGTCATGGAAGAAGTGGAGAACAAGCAGATCATATTCAAGGGATACATAGAGGGAACTCCAAAGGAAACAGACATGGAGTTCAAGGTTGGGAACAAGATCAAGCTTGAAGCTCCTGAAGGGTCTGGCGCATTCTTGGTCAAGAATCTTTACTTGTCATGTGACCCTTATATGCGTGGCCGCATGCGGGATTTCCAGGGTTCTTATATCCCTCCTTTTAAACCTGGTTCAGTTTGTACACTACCCTTCTTTCTTCTTCTTCTTTTTTTTTAATTTTTTTTTTATTGCATTAATCGGACGGAGAAGAAGAAGGAGAAAAAAAAAAAAAAAAAGATGAACAGTGTCGAAAAAGTTTTGAGAAAACTATGGACAGTGTCGCAACGTGTGAAATGACGATTTTTCCCCTGTCTTTTTTGACTGTTAGTCACTTAATGAAATTAACTAATAAAGTGATACTAGGCGTACGTTTTAAAAGTAAAATACTTATTATTGCAATTTTTTTAAAAAAATTGTATTTTTTACAAAAATTTATAGTTATATTTAATTTAGTGCATTTCACTTTTATTAATATCATATCTATGTTGGTTCTTTTCCTGCAACAACAACTGCCAGCACATCCGGTAAATTGGAGCAGAGTACGAGTTCCTTTCGGGTGATTATAAAAATTGTATTTTTTACAAAAATTTATAGTTATATTTAATTTAGTGCATTTCACTTTTATTAATATCATATCTATGTTGGTTCTTTTCCTGCAACAACAACTGCCAGCACATCCGGTAAATTGGAGCAGAGTACGAGTTCCTTTCGGGTCCATAATCACATTCTCTCTGTATCTATTTATGTATCCATGTACCTTCTTATATGGGTTATAAAAAAAATTAGTTTTAACGCGGAAGATTTAGCGGGTCGAATTCGAACCCCACCAAGAAAAAGGGGAACGCAGACTGCGGAGATTTCCATTATTAGCAGAGAAATGGACATTGCTTTTCTTTCAAAAAAGCTTCTCCTCATCATATCACTTGCTATGTGATTAGGCTAGTCTTTTTTTCTTTTTTTTTTCCTTCTTTTTTTCTTTACCTAACATTAACATCTGAAAAAATACCAAAAGCTAGATTCCCACCATGATCTAACCTTGTTCTCTGTTAGTTAAATTGCGTTGTTTCACTTAATGAAGTAAAATGGTGATAAGTTCATAACATTATGATGAACTTGCTTTAATGATTCTGTTTGGGAATAAAAGAATAAAATGATAAAAATAAAAAATAAATAAGTATTTAATTTGATTATGAAATAGAAAATTTTGGAATTATAATCATCCAATTAAGAATGAATCAAACCATCGAGATTAATCTCATTTTAATCTCTCTTCTTATTTTTGAAAATTATGTCAATGATATGACATTCATTTATTAACCAATTTTTTACAATACTACATACAAATAGATAGCTAAAAAAGTTATACTCTCTGTCTCGTTAGAAAGATTCAATTTTAAATTTTATTTTTATTCTAACAGAAGAGTTTCTTTTTAATTTGTTATTTATTTATTCTTATTAAAATAATAATATGTAGTTTATAATTAATTTATATTTAAAAGATAAAGACATGATTGAAGTGGCAAATTAGTTGTAATAAATATTAAACCTTCTTAAAATTTATAATAAATTATGTACTATTTTCGTTCTATTAAAAATGTCAAATTTGAAGAATGTATTACTTTTTATGGACTTCAACTTTTTAAGGGTCAAGTAATTTGCTACTATTTTTTTACTAATACCTTTACTTATCAATGACGAATTAATTGTGAACTAATCATAATTTTATTAATAAATGTATAAGAAATAAATAAATTCAAATTTAACTTTTTTTAATGAATAAAAAAAATTTATTGAAAATTGATTCTTCTTTTTTAATTAGACTTAAAGGAAGACGATCATGTATAAATTTGTAGATAAGCTATTATTCAATACTCTAAAAGAGGTGACATGACACACTTCGGTTGGAAATCAGGAATCTACTAGCCAAGATTTGAGTGGGTTGGGTTTGAAAAGAGTGGTACACACGATCATCATTCAGAGACTCAAAATAGAGTAAGTGCAAATGTATGTTGGTTATCATGTTTTAAAATATAATTTCTGTAAATATATTTTTGGAAAAAAATTTTAATATAAAAAGATATTATGTATCTGAAATACAAAAAAAATATAATAAAATAATAAAATAATAGTATATTATTAATATAAAATACAAATTTTTTAAAAACGTATTCTATGGTTTGAAACGTGAGCCGGGGCAACTTTCCATTCCAAGTTCCACTCAGAAGAAAACGTCAAAACAGATAGTCAAGCTGGACAACTGATGACTTTGACAAAAATCAACCAACCGTCTTAAATTACTCCTAGCTAGTAAGTATTCCATCATCTTTCACGTTCATATATTATAACCCAATTTTCCATGCTTGCACTGCACTACCCAAAATAATCATTTTTTTTTCTGGCCTACAAAGAAAGAAGTAAACAGACCAGGGAAAAATGGGAGAGAGAGAGAGAGAAGAAGAGAATCCGGGAGGATTTCATAATGTCATTCAACAGAAAAAACACAACACATGGGTGGGATAATGGACCTACTTTCAGCGACTTTTCAAACAAACCTTCAAATGGACGCCTTTGATTTAGTTGTAGTCCCATAATTAGTGCTTTCTTTATTACTCCATCCATTCTGTAGGTAAGATGTTTTAATTTGTCGCACATATATTTAAAAATTTGATAAAATTATCTTGTTAATTTTATTAAATTTATTTAATTATCCCAAAATATCATTGAATTATATAATTATTAATGACAAAATTAACATATTTTATCTTGAAGTTACATATAACTTTGCAACATTATTTAATGATAAAATTAAGGGCAAATTATACAAATAGTCACTAAACTATTGCCCGTGCCCTGTTTTAGTCACTAAACTATTTTTGGCCCACTTTTGGCCATTAAACTATTTTTGACCCACTTTTGACCACTAAACTATTAGAAGTGACCAGTAATGACCATTCTGTTAGTAAACTTGGTTATCTTTAACGGAAGCTTCAAGTTCAGTTTAGGACCTGTGTTCATTAGCATCCAAGTTGCTTTCTTCATCAAGTTCAGTTCTGGACCTGGTGGTGAAGAAGAATATTGCAGATTAGCAGAGATTATGAGATGTTAGATAGTGAGTAAGAAGAAAATGAGATGCAGAGATGAAGATGATGAGATTCACAAATATTCAAAAATTAATTGCAGCAACTAAATTCCAGCCAACTGTCCAGAAAGTAGACACAAGAAAGCAGGAAATTCAGTAACCCATATGCAAGAATACCGTGAAAACTGTTCCAGTATTTAAGTAGAAACAGAGCAATCAGCACCGGAAGGCATCAGACCAATTGTGGCAAATTTCCAAGCCAAAGCCGAGACCCTCCCCTTCACAATAACTCGGCCTCACAAATTTGAAGCACCAACGAAAGCCGCCAGAAATATGAAGTCCCAGATGCGAAATGGTGGCTGCCCTCGAGCTTAAACCTTCTCCAAAGATTAGGAGTTAGCCAATACTTCAGAAAACTTGATGAAGAAAGCAACTTGGATGCTAATGAACACAGGTCTTGAACTGAACTTGAGGCTTCCGTTAAAGATAACCAAGTTTACTAACAGAATGGTCATTACTGGTCACTTCTAATAGTTTAGTGGTCAAAAGTGGGCCAAAAATAGTTTAGTGGCTAAAACAGGACACGGGCAATAGTTTAGTGGCCATTTGTATAATTTGCCCTAAAATTATTATGTTACACTTTTTTTTTTGGCTTAATTATTTTTTGCCCTTATGTGTTTTGACTCCAGTGTGACTTTTGTCACTCTCAGTTTTTAAATTCAGTCTTTTATCCCCTATAACAGTCTTAATAACGTTAATGTCCTTTACTTTATATTTTTATTCTGAAAATACCCACAAGGAAGGCAAGGGAAAATTTTATACCCTAACTGCCCTTACAATTAAACACAAAAAGAGTTTTCCGATGAACAGTTCCGATGAACACAAACGATACATGCTTTCAAATAGTCTAAAAAGGTCAACAGAATATTGCATCCCCGGTCATAGACTGCAACAAACAAAGCTATTACATAATACATTGGTACATTAAGCTAGAAATAAGGACTACTGGCAATTCCCCAACAGAGAAAAAAGAAAAAAGAAAAAAGACAAAGCAGTTGTTCATCCATTTTGATCATAGCAATTCACCTTCCAATCGAACTCAGACTAATAAAAATAGGTTTCTCTGGTGCAGCATGAGTCATAAAGGATTGCAGCTGAATGTGAGGTGAACAAAACTCATATTTTGTGTTCAAACGCTTAGATGAAACTGAAGCAGAAATTTCTGCACATTTGTTGCAGGAGAATTGCCATTCCAAGGGAAGAAACCAAAATCCACATACTCGTACAGAAGATGGCCAATATCCTACCATTTCTAACATGTTAGATCTGTAAAGAACAGATAACCAGCATACCGGATGAAATACTATTATTGTCATTGATACATAAAGCCATCCTTGTAGCATTGTGTCTCTAATAGGAGCAAGTTAGTGGTTAAGATTTGTATGCAAGCAATGGTAGGAAATTCATGAACTCACTAGTAGTGACACCAAATATCTAGTTTTCGATTAACAATCATTTTAGAAAAACTATTAATTACATGGTTAAAGTATGGCTCAACGGAATCAGCACCCACAGATGAAACAAGAAAAAATTACACAGCCAATTAACAATATAAACACACACGTTCTCTTGAGGAGAAAAAGTATCTGGACATTCGACTACTTCTTTGCTAAATCCATACCTGTCATGCCAATAGGCATGTCGGTGACAATTTAGAAATTTTCATTAATTTTTTTTCATAATTTCTGCAAGAAAATAAGTAATCATATGCATCAGAATAGTAAACTTTGTAACCTTCCTAAGCCAGCATATCTAGTTTTGAGTTGAAATCATAAGCAAAACAACACTAAAGAAATTTATCAAAAGTTACAGCATCCTCCCTTTTCAGATGAAAAAATATAATAGCAAGTTATTCTCCAGTAGACAGATGATCCTACAGTAGCACGGGGGATGAAGGCCTATCATGCCATGCTGGAAGCCCGGTTAAAAGGATAGGCACTTAGACCTAGTTCAAGATTTCTCCATGATCCCCATTCTGCAGTGAAGAGTGGCCACATCCAATGGATTACATCCTTCCAACTAACCTATAACATACATAAAATTCAGAATACAAGTAAACTAATTTTAAACCTTCTTGAAGAGAGGGATATTGTTTGTGAAGTGTGGAGGGAAGAATTTTATGAAGTTTTGTAAATTTTAACATGATATAATTACCTAAGTGGATAATTAAGGAAAAAAGTGAAGAGTAGAAACTAATGAAGCAATAATGGAGAAGTAAATTACACTCAAGAAGTAAAAATTCGTTCACATAGATGAGAGACAATTACAGAAAATTCAAACAACTACAAGAGCAACAATAACTAAGCTGTTATGAAACTATATTGGGTCAACTATATGGATCATATCATGTCTTATCAAATACATTTCTTCATTTAAATATTTTATTTACTACTGTGCAACTTTTAATAGTTTCTTTCCAACTTTTTTATGTCTTCCCTTCCCCATTTAATTTGAGTATTGGTGTATGTACACCTAGGGGTGATAACGAGCCCAAGCCGAGTTTCGACGTGTGGATTGTGTGAAATTCACCTCAAAAATGTGAAATAAAATAAATTTGGTCTTGTGAAGATTCGAACATTAATTCCCTTGTTTTCCCTTTTGATGTCTTACCACTGTACCAAATTTATTTTGATGTTATATGTATGAATGATAAATTATATATGTATTTTATCCTTCTTAAAAATTGTTTTTCCTTATCGAGTTGTTCACGAACGTAATCGAACCGAGCTCCTTTTTATTCATTTATTGTTCGTTTATTAATCGAGCCTAAAATTTTGTTCGTGTTCGTTTATTAATAAATAAATAATCTCAAATCGAGCTTTTAACGAGTTGATCCCGAGCTTGTTTGTGAACGTTCGTGTTCGTTCTTAGCCCTATGTACACCTAATTCCACACCGGTTAATGCAGTCACTATGGGCTTGTTCTTTTGGTTTGGTTTTGAAAACAGTTTTGGTTTCAACAGTAAATTTAATATATTTTAATCATATTCCATCATTTCCAATACAATTTTTTACTATTTAGCATTTACTTTTTATATTTTCAATATATTTTTTACATTATAAAATTATTTTTTAAAACTTGTTTTCAAAACTATTTTGAAAATGTTCAAAAAGAACAGTCCTATAACTAAAGACCAAGATCTCCTATGAAATATAAAAGATCAAAAGTCTCCACGCAAATGTCTAAACCACCTTTTTTTTTTTTTTCTTTTTTTTTTCTCCCCCTTATTTATGTCTAACCCACCTTAACAATAGTCTCTCTCTCATTTCCCAATCTAGTGGGGACACCCACCTCTTTCTAATGCAATTAACATGCTCCTTGTTTTTGCTCTTCAATCTTCTCATTCCTTTCGGTTTTCTTTTCTCTGAGAACAAGATGGCCTCCGCCTCCGCCTTCGTCACTTGCATTGATACTGCCATTCATGATTTGGAGTTTCTGAAAAAAGGCACTGATTATTATGAAGAGATGGCGTTCCTTAATCTGGTATTCGGGTTACAGAAACTCAAAACACTTATTCTTTGTGCCAGAAAGTTACCCGACTACACAAGTCTGGGATCCTTCTCAGCTAGGATGGAAGATACTATTCACAAATGGGCAGAGGAAATTCACCTTCAACGCTCTGAATCTGATCTGCATCCAGATGGTGGTGAGTCACTTCTTAAAAGATCCGATCTAAGTTTGAATCTCTGCATGAAGAAGTAGATAAATGGTACGTTGCTCTGTTGGATCACTCCCAAAATTCAACTTCTCTTATTCTTACAGCAGATGAACTCTTGGAAATCTTTCTTTGTATTGTGGACGGTCGAGTGAGAGACTACATCGATTTTAAATATTGGGGCAATAAACTTTCGTTCGAAGCCTTGAGAGAGCAACTGAGATTCCTTTCATGTCTTATCTGGCTTGCCACAGAGACAAGTGTTGAACCCACACAAGATTTCTTAGCTCACTCTCAAATTGTTGCTCTCGAAGCTGCATCCCTCATATTTGATTCTAGAGATAAAAAGTTTGATAAACAAGAAATCGAGTTGAAGATGTCAACATTAGTGCAAAAGATTAAACCTATTGATCCTCCGGTGTGTGAGGCTTACATTCAAGTCCTAAGTGGTTCAGATGTTCTAGGAGGATTACTTCCTTCAACTCAAGACATGGATGATGATGCGGATGATGATGATGATGATGCGGATGATGATGATGATGCGGATGATGATGATGATGATGATGATGCAGATGATGATGATGATGCGGATGATGATGATGATGCAGATGATGATGATGATGCGGATGATGTGGATGATGATGATGTTACTTCTGCAAGGGAGATTGTCCTTAATACTCTTATATCTAATCTTTGGGAGATTCTACTAAGACTTGATACTTGTGTGGTGGATCAATTGAAAGAGCTATATGGAGGACTTAGATCCTTGAGAAAGGTTATGAAGCAGCACCCAAATATGTTCGATCTGAAAATTGAAGCCGTGTTATGTGATGCTGCAGTCTTCATATGGCCATTTTACCAAACAAATCCAGAAGTTGACCTTGGACTTGGGTTTCAAGATTTGTTACAAACAATCAAGATTATTCTGGCAGAAGCTGTCAAACAAGATCCACAAATACAAAAATTCGACTTCCCAGGGACTGATGAGTTGGGTTTTCTAGATCTTTTATTAGAAAAACTGATGGCATTCACAACTTCCAAAGCTGAACCAATTGCCAAGAGCCATGTTGAAATTATCCAACAAGGACTTGTTTTCTTAAGGCCTTTCGCAGGGGAAATTGTGGAGCTGCGCAGTGGACAGGTTCAAGCTCTTTGGGATCGTGTTTTGGAAGTGGTGAACAAAATAGAGAGCCTCATTGACCCCCCGGTGGTTGGTGACCTTCCAGATTCCCTTTCGACATCATTTGATTATGTCCTAAAAGACATTGTGGAAATCAAGGCGGATGTGTTGAATACGTTTTATGGCAAGAGTCAGGAAATTGATCAAGTCGAGGAAGCAACCAGCAGTAGCAATCAGATGCCATCACAAAGAACTCCATCAACAGTAAATGAAGTTGTAGGTTTTGATATGGAGGCAAGATCAATCATGGAGCGGCTCACAAGAGGATCACGGAGTTTGCGTGTCATTGCCATTGTGGGTATGGCAGGATCGGGTAAGACAACTTTTGCAACGAAAACTTTCAATGATTCTTCTGTTGTGCACCATTTTCCAGTTCGTGCATGGTGCACTATTTCGCAAACATTGAACAGAAAGAAAGTGTTACTTGACCTTCTACATGGAATTCATCCTATGAGTCATGACACGGATGAAGAAGATTTAGCAGAGAAGCTAAGGCGCAGTTTGAAGGGAAGAAGATATCTCATCTTTTTGGACGATGTATGGGAAATAGATGCATGGAACAAATTGACCATGGATGGTTGCTTATTCCCCGACGATGCTGTTGGAAGTAGAATTATTTTGACAAGTCGTAGTCATAACGCTGCTCCTCGTGGTATGCTCGATCAGGAACCTCATTTTCTTCGTCAACTTGGAAAAGAAGAGAGTCTTGAGTTATTGCAGAAGAAGTTATTACCTCAAAATGGTTGGCCTCTTGAAATTTTGGTGCAAATTGCTAAAGTTTGTAAAGGATTACCTCTGTCAATAGTTATTGTTGCTGGACTTCTAGCCACTACAGAGCCAGGGGATTGGAAGGAAATTCTGGGTGATTTAAGCATGGGCCTTGGATCGGTTTTACACGGTTGCAAGAACACATTGGAGCTGAGTTACAAAAGTTTAGGGAACGATCTAAGGTCATGCCTCCTCTATTTCGGGGCGTTTGAAGAAGATGAAGAGGTTTCAGTTAGAAAGCTGTTTCGTTTATGGATAGCTGAAGGGTTTGTTCATAAAACTGAGGGGAAAAGCCATGAAGATGCTGCTGAAGATTGCCTGAAGGATTTGATTGGAAGAAGTTTAATTATGGTTGCCAGTCAAAGATCAGATGGTGGAGTCAAAACATGCCGTGTTCATGATTTGATTCATGATTTTTGTGTAGAGAAAACCAAAAATGAACATTTTTTCCATTTCCTGAAAGGGGGTGATGAGCTTTTAGCATTTAGTGAGCCAAGCAATCTTCGAAGGTTATGCATTCGCTCTAAGGCAGAGGATTTCACGAGATCACAGTTGTTTTGCCCTGGTGCACACTCTCTGCTTTTCAACTGCTCTCCAGAAGTATATGAAAGATACGGAAAAATAGAAGAGTTGCCAAATATCTCATTTGTTATTCACGCCTTTAAGCTTCTAAAAGTGTTGGATTTGCAGAGTATTCATTTACTTAAAGGCTTTCCAGGCGAAATAGTACTACTTGTTCAGTTGGCCTTCTTGGCAATTCGGGGCTACATAAAGCACATCCCATCATCCATAGCTCGCCTCTCCAATTTGGAAACTCTAATTCTGTATACACGTGGACTTGGTGCACCTACGCTTCCAGGTAGTCTATTTAATCTGCAAAAACTACAGTATATTTACATAAGCCTTAGGTCTAAAGGTTTTGGTGGTTTTTTGAGCAATGAAAGTCTTGATAGCTCACCCATATCATATGAGCTGGATAGGTTTTCTGGTGCGGTTATTCCTTCAGCTGAAGTGGGAAGGCTTTTGAAAAAGTTTCCAAAACTTCGTAGGTTGAAATGCTGGCTTCTCAACCGTAAGGGAGATATTGTCGACTTTCAGAGTCAATTGGAATCACTCCATATAATCCCTGATGATCGATTCAGTTCGAATATGTTGGAGTTTAGTTTTCCAAATACTCTGAAAAAACTATCACTGTCTGAATTAATTCTGACTTTGAAGAGTATTTCAGTGATTGGTCAACTGCCAAGCCTTGAAGTTCTGAAATTCTTCTGCGTGAGTTTTGAACATGACACATTGGAAATGAAAGAAGGGGAATTCTCGAAACTTAGATTCTTCAAGATATCTCATGTTCAAGGTTTCAAATGGACAGCTTGCGATGATCAATTTGACTGTTTGCAGAAGTTGGTGTTGATTTATGTTCGCAGTTTGGAGGAGATTCCTTCGTGCTTAGAGAGCCTTTCGACACTCGAAGAGATTGATGTCTATTGCTGCGATGGCGGCATAATAGAGATGGCGAGACAAATTGAAGAACAACAGGAGATGTTCGGCAATTCAAGCTTGAAGATCAATATTGTACGATAGCGATTGCAGATTTGCAGGTTGAATTTCTCTTTCTCCAACCTTATCATTTATAAATTATATATTTATTGACGTGTGTGTATTATTACTGAGTTATTTTGGGTCATTGATATATTAAGCATGACTTTATTATTAGGGAAGGGAAAGGAAGGACAGAAATTGAGAGAAAGTGGTGGGGATCTCTGGGGACTCCTTGAGAAAGCTGGAAAGAAAAGTCCAATTTGAAGTTTGATGATGAAGAACTTAGGTTTGAAGGGTTTCTGGGGACTCTCTGTGTTCCCATCTTTTGAATATGATATGGTTACACCCGTATCTCATTCTTCCAGTATTGAGACTTGAAGATTTACTTTTTACTGATATGTTGTGTTGACTATTTCATTAAACCAAGATTGATTGGTTCTTAGTTGTTAGGATTTAGTGGCATTAGTTGTTGTTAGTGGTGCTTAATTCTAGCTTAGTGGGTGCTCAAGTTTTCTTTAAAAGGCTAGGTTGTAGGTGTATTTGGATCATCATGAATTAATACAACTTGTTCCTCCCTAAAACTCTCCCTCTTCTCTCTATTCCAGAATAGTTCTTATCAGAATATTTTTCAGATTGCTTTTATTCTTATCGTATGCGGAATTGAGATGGTTTTCTTTTATCGTTTCGAACTTATGTTTTTGCCCCCTTAATAACAATTTCTTATGTGTATGATTTTTCTTCAATGAATTCAAGAAAAAGTTTACTGTTAATCTGTAATGTAATTGTTACTTAATTATTGTTCTAAAAATCTACTTTTGCTCGAAAGGGAATGTCAGTTTAGTGGATATATTTCGGCTGATTTGATTTTAATTCATTAATTACAGTTCGATTTTTCTATATATTGTATGTAATTGTTAGTATATAATTGGATCATCTGTTCTCAAAAACAGTTTTCTAAAAAAAAATGACATTACAATGGACTTGCTTTAATGGTTCTGTTTGGGAATAAAGGAATAAAATAATAAAAAATAAGTACTTAATTCGATAATGAAATAGAACATTTTGGAATTATAATCATCCAATTAAGAATAAATCAAACCATCGAGATTCATCTCATTTTAATCTCTCTTCTTATTTTTGAAAATTATAAATGATGTGGCATTCATTTAGTAACTAACTTTTTACAATACTACGTACAAATTGATAGCTCAAAAAAGTTATACCACTTTTTATAGATTATAAATTACAACACTTAAAATAATTAATTTATTATTATTATTTTATCTACTAATATCCTTACTTATCAATGGTGGATTAATTGTGAACTAACCATAATTTTATTAATATGGATATAAGAAAAAAAATAATAAATTCAAACATGATTTTTCTAATGGATCAAAAAAATTATTAAAAGCTGACTCTTCTAATAAAATAAAAAAATAAATTTTTAAATCATACTCTTTTAAAAAGAAACATGAACAAGTATAAATTGAACAAGTATAAATTGGTAGCTATGCTATTATTCAATACTGTAAAAAGAAGCAACATGAACATCAGCACGCTTCGGTTGGAAATCAAGAATCTAGCAAATATTTGAGTGGGTTGGGTTTGAAAAGAGTAACTCACACTATCGCCATCATCATTCGTAGTAGAGGGAGTACAAATGCATGTTCGTTATCATGTTTTAAAAAATTAATTTTATAAATATATTTTTGAAAAAGAATTTTTCAATATAAAAAAGCATTAAAAATATAAAAAGATATATTGTATTTAAAATAAAAGAAAAAATATAACTAAATATTAAAACAGTGTATTATTGATATAAAATGCAAATTTTAAAAACGTATTCTTGAAAACATACTACCAAACGTGTCTCGAATATGGTTTGAAAATTGACCTTGGGTCAAGCTAGACAACTGATGACTTTGACAAAAATCAACCGAATGTCTTAAAAGAAACCTTAAAATGGACGGCTTTGATTTAGTTGTAGTCCCATAATTAGTGCTTTCTTACTACTACTATCTCTCTTCCATTAGAAGAGTCACGAAGGGAGTATAAGTTTTGATTTTGTTTTTACTTTTTATTGTACAATTTATATGTATTACAATAATTATTCATTATATAATTTTTTACTATTTAACTGCAGCCTTTTATATTTTAAAACTATTTTTCAAAACAATCCTCGAGAAATATACTTTATCTATTCCACTCAAAAAATTTACTTTAAAATATATATAATTTTTAATAGATCGTATAGTACATCATATTTTCTATTTATTTCCTTACTTTCTGATGTAGAATAAACGATGGGTTCAAACTTTAGGTCAAGGAGTTGATCAAATTCTAATGCATGGCCGAGAGTCAATCTTTAGATTCCTTAATAATTCTTTATTTTAGTTTCCTAGTTTAAGATTTCCTAATTTTCTGTCAAGTTAGTGGGAGATTTAGGTGATAAATTTGGGTTATTTTGGAATTATTTAATAAGTTCCTAATTTGATTAGGATTCTATTTCCTTTAGCCGTGTAGGATTAGTTGTAGGTTTATTTTATTATTTATTTTCCTTTTAGTTTTAGGTTTATCTTATTATTTACTTCCTTTTAATATTAGGTTTATTTCTTCCTATTCTTATAGGTAGTTTGGTTTATTGTAATAGATAGTTTTAGTTTTTGATTAATTGAGATTTCGTATTATATTTTCCTAATTATCAGTAATCCTTTTGTAAATTCAACGATTGTTGGATGCCTGTTTGACTAGTATTTGTGCTGTTTGACTTGTATTCGTGCGCGAATCAACAGTCTTTCAGAAGGCTTTTCTTGATTTCGCTAAAATCTTCCTCTTTTGCTACGTCACTTTCTAAGTAAGAATTAATTATAAATCAAATGTTATTATATTAGTAATGGTATGAAATGTAAACAAATTCAAAATGAACTTTTAAATAGGACAAAAAATTTCTTTTGAAAATGAACTATTTAAGTGAGATAAAAGGATTATTGAAAAACATACCCTTAAATGTTACTCCTATCAAATTAGATAGACCGTGGATTTGTAGATTTCATTAAAAATAAAAGGGCAAATTATACAAATGGCCACTAAACTATTGTTTGTGTCCACTTTTAACCACTAAACTATTTTTGGCCAACTTTTGGCCACTAAACTATTACAAGTGGCCACCAATGACCATTCCGTTAGCAAGTCTGGTTAACTTGGACGGCTTTAAAGACTTTCTGTGACCAAATTAAAAACAATATGAAGATAGATTGATAGAACAATATACCAGCAGGTCCAGACAGCAGAATGGCTCGCCTCGGCGGAGAAAGATTTCTGCTGTGTTTATACACATCTAAATGCTTTAGATGAACACAGGCTGCACTTGTGAGTAATACTCGTGCCCTCTCACTGCCAGCAAACAGTATCAACAGGAAAAAATAATCAAAACAATAAACAAGTAACACAACCAGAAAGGACTCTCAACTCTCAATTACTGGAGGATTTATTAAGATCAGTGAACAGAGAAGACGAAAGTCGTTCCGAAATGGTTATATATTGGCTGAAGAACGGCATTACAATTAGAAATAATCCCAAAATGCAGAGCAGGGAAAAGGTTTTAGGTACAGCAAAAGAAAAACAAACAAGCGAAAATTAAACGAAAAGGAGAAGCTAGAAGAGACAGAGACGGGTCCCAAAGTTCCCCTGCTTTTACCATGACACAGAGACAGAGACAGAGAGTATTCCCAATCAGAAAACAAACAAAAACCCAAAAATTAAAACACGAGAAACCAAACAAAAACTCAGCAGATCAACTGCTTTGCCTTTTGTTTTCCCCGAGAGATAAATATCCCTAAGTCCTTTTAACTAATGTTAAAAGAACACGATGAATGTGATCTATGAGGAATCCTTATCTGGAAAGAGACCGATTCCGATAAGAATATGCAAAAGACAGATGCAGGGGAGGAGGAAGGAGAGAGAGAGGCGATGCCGCGATGGGATTGGTGGATTTGGTTAAGTTGGGTTGTGTCCTGGCGGAAGAGGAACAAGAAATATGATGATGGCTCAGGCTGGCAGGGATGAGGGGGAGAGATATTAATATGGCAGGGATATTAATGGTGCTGACTGGAGAGAAAGTCTTTAAGGCCGTCCAAGTTAACCAGACTCGCTAACGGAATGGCTATTGGTGGCCACTTGCAATAGTTTAGTGGCCAAAAGATGACCAAAAATAATTTAGTGGCCAAAAGTGGGCACAGCTAATAGTTTAGTGGCCATTTATATAATTTGCCCAAAATAAAATAAATATGTTAATGTTCATATAAAGTGAGATTGATACTAAAATTCTAACAATAATTTGTTTTAAATTATCTAAATTGTGCATATTTAAAAACTGAAAACTTAACTCACACTTATAATGTTGAATGGTTTTCGTTTGTCATTCATTGTTGCAACCTCTGACTTCCGAGCATCAAACATTCCTGCTTTAAGATCCGCACTGCTTCCGAAACTCCATCCTGAAATTACTAAGTTAAAACTTAAAAGTTGAGACAGACAAAGATTCTTTTTCGCAAGAAAGCTTTGAAGACAACATATAAACCGAGTAATGCATGCTTCATCCTGAGGTCATATGGCTATGGGTAATAAAACTCCTGTCTATCCTTTACGTATCAAAGATGAGGCAAACTACATTTTACCTCCCTCGATTTTTGGTAAAATTACAACTACCTATTATTAGCATTTACTGACAATTACATTCACTACTCTCGTGCTTCAATCTCCATCTTAGGCAAAAACAAATGTAACTTGAATTTCGTAGACCTATTTGTTATAGTAGAAATTTTGATCAAATTATGGAGCCAATTAAAAAATTCAGGAGGAATTTATAATTTCACCAAAACTCAAGGGAGATAAATGTAATTTTCCCTTCAAGATATGGGGAGGAAGAATGACGGACAAGATGAGAACCAACTACAGCGATATATAAGCATGCTGATATTGGGATGAAAAGACAAATCTCTCCATGCTTTGTTGTGAAAGAGTGGATGATCTACAAGATGAAATGTTACCTCAACGGATAGTCTTTTAGCAACATCCAAGGCACGCGCTCTCACTTCAACAGACAGTGCAGAGTTTATTGCTCTAGCTACTGCATCTGCAGCTTCCTTAATGTAAGAATCCTCATGGTTATCAGGAATGAGCTGATTTCTTTTCAACGGCTCAGGGGCTACACCAATCCAAAACATCCTCTCAGCCCAGTAAAACTGATCCAGCAAAAATGGACAAACTACCTGACATAAACCAAAATCAAATATTGCTATAAGATGTTACTCCATCCGTTTCAAATTACAAGTCATTCTAGCTATTTTTGACACTTATTGTCCAGATTTTCCCTTACTGGTAAAGCATTTAATTGCTTATCATTACCGATATCTCACATGATGTGTTATAAATGAAGGGTTTAGTATGTCATTTTGAAGCTCTTCTTCATATGTGCGTAAAACATTCTAGAATGACTTGTATTTTGAAACGGAAGGAAGGGAGTACATGCTTTCTAATAGTTGACAGGAATTCTTAATAGTCTGAAAAAGGTCAACAGAATATTACATCCCGGGTTATGCCTTCTGGGGGAATCATAAGATGGGATACAAGAATAAAGCTCATAATGCAACAACCTTAGCCTTAGTTTACTTGACAAACCTGAGGAATTCCAGAATGTAAGGCAGCAGCAGTAGAACCACTGGTGTTGTTGAGACCAAGTTTAGGAAAAAAAAGGAATCATTAAATGGTAAAGGCATTCAACAAAAAGGAGAACACTAAATAAGAAGAGGAAGAAAAACAATCCCAAGAAAACCCCTACCTCCCTCCATGATGGATTACAGAGCCACATCTTGGAAACAGCCAGTTGTATGGTATGGAACTAATGACAGTTAAATAGAACATCTCAGTCTTCTAAACTTAAATGTGAAAGTTGCCAAACTGAAGAAGAATCAAGAGTCTAATTAAAGGTGTCAAGTATATTGCATTACTCACCCGGAGAAACAAAAGAGTCGGCCACCAAAAAGAAAGACTCCATCCCTACTTAATTGTCTTTGTTCGGAACCAGCTAATTCTTTTTGAGCAAGGAATTCTATAGCAGCATCCAGAGGCTCATAGTCAGCCGTGAACAAAATGAATCTGTGACTCGTAATATTTATTACACCTCCAATTAATTGAAGAAATGTTTTGGGCTTTGTCATAAAACCCATGCTGCAGAAGACAAAGGGTGCTTGTTTTAGCAATAAAAATAAAAATAAAAAGGAAGAGAAAGCATTCAGCATCGAACACTAATAATTTAGGATGATGATGTCATAGAATGCCACTAAGGATATCAAAATGTTAAAATTTGACACGTGCTACATACAAATTTACAGAGTCTGAAATAGTTTGATCAGCAGCAGCTTTTCAAAAGCCAAAATGAAGACTTCTTTGGAATGCTCTGAATCAAAGTTAGCTATTACATTGGTTGATGAAGTTAGAAATAAGGACCACTGGCAATTCCCCCACAGAGAAAAAAAAAATGGCAAAGCAGTTGTTCATCCATTTTGCTCATAGCAATTCACCTTCCAATAGAACTCAGACTAATAAAAATAGGTTTCTCTGGTGCAGCATGAGTCAGAAAGGATTGCAACTGAATGTGAGCTGAACAAATCTCATCTTTTGTGTTCAAAAGCTTAGATGAAACTGAAGCAGAAATTTCTGCACATTTGCTGCAGGAGAACTGCCATTCCAAGGGAAGAAACCAAAAGCCACATACCCGTACAGATGATGGCCAATATCCTATCATTTCTAACATGTTAGATTAAACGATAGAACATAGATTAAATAATAAACAATTCTCTGCTATAAAGGACAGATCACCAGCATACAAAATGAAAAACTATTATCATAGATACATAAAACCCTCTTTGTAGCATTGTGTTTCTAATAGGAACAAGTTAGCGGTAAAGATGTGTATGCAATGGTAGGAAATTCATGATTGTTTGAACTCACTAGTAGTAACACCAAATATCTAGTTTTCGATCAGCAATCATTTTAGAAAAACTATTAATTACATGGTTGAAGTATGACTCAACGGAATCAGCACCCACGGATGAAAAAACAAACCAAATTAAGAAAAAATTACACATCCAATTAACAACATAGACACACACGTTCTCTTTGGGAGAAGAAGTACCTGGACATTCAACTACTTCTTTGCTAAATCCATACCTGTCATGCCAATAGCCATGTCAGTGACAAAAATTTCATTAATTTTCTTCATAATTTCTGCAAGAAAAAAAAAAAAAAAAATCATATGCATTGGAATAATAAACTTTGTAATCTTCCTAAGCCAGCATATCTAGTTTCGAGTTGAAATCATAAGCAAAACAACACTAAAGAAATTTCCCAAAAGATACAGCATCCTCCTTTTTCAGATGATAAAATATAATAGGCAAGTTACTCTCCAGAAGGCAGATGATCTTACAGTAGAAGGGGAGATGAAGGCCTATCATGCCATGCTGGAAGGCCGGTTACAGGATCCTGAGAGCAGATGAAGTCATTTGAGCCAAATGACATTGCACCCAGGAAGATACAATATAAAGCTACATTAATCACAATCATATATGATGTCAAGATAAATTCCCCTAGTGACAGTGACAAACCGTAAAAGGACAGGCACTCAGCCGTAGTTCAAGATTTCTCCATGATCCCCATTCTTCAGTGAAGAGTGGCCACATCCAATGGATAACATCCTTCCAACTAACCTATAACATATACAAAATTCAGAATACAAGTAAACTAATTTTAAACCTTCTTGAAGAGAAGGATATTGTTTGTGAAGTGGGGAGGGATTTATGAAGTTTTGTAAATCATAACATGATAATTTGCTAAGTGGACATTAAGGGGAAAAGTGAAGAGTAGGAACTAATGAAGCAATAATGGAGAAGTAAATTACACTTGAGAAGTAACAATTAGTTCACATAGATGAGAGACAATTACAGAAAATTGAAGCAAATACAACAATAGCAACAATAACTAAGCTTTTATTACCCTATATAGGGTCAACTATATGGATCATATCATGTTCTATCAAGCACATTTCTTCCTTTAAATAGTGATGTACCATGCAACTTTAATAGTTTCTTTCCCTTCCCCTTTTAATTTGACCTGATAATTCCCTATTTTCTTCATGCCATCTTGGTGTACTTAAAAGTCTCCACGCAAATGTCCGAACCACCTTAAGAGTCTTTCTCAATCTAGTGGGGATACCCACTTCTTTCTAATGCAATCATTACTTAGTATAGTGTAAATTACAGAAAAATCAAATCCCTTGAGAAGAAAAAAAAAGAAAAGAGAGAGAGAGAGAAGAATACGAGTCGCTCTAGCAACACACAAACTTGGAACTCACATCACCCACCTTGTCAGCTGGAGCTTCAATAAAATATTTGTATAGAAGAGGAAGTTCTTTCTTAAATTTCCCTTCAAATGATGAGGGTGCACTGCATAACATGAAAATTGAGTAAAGAATAAGTAGAGGAAAAAAAAAGGACATTTTCATCCGGCAAAGTACTATCAGGGGCATCTATAGGTAAACTTCCTCCATTAAAATGTTGAAAGATTTTACATGTAAGATACAAAGAAGCAATAAACAAAAGTTGTATAATGTCCAGCACAGTGAGTTAAAATAAGATAAAAGGAACACTAAACCAAGCAAGAAACCATTATATTCTGAATTCATCAGAAAATTCCAATTCCTATCCTGTATATCACCAACACCATGCATTAAAATTCTCCAGGACCCTTGGCCTCAGGTTACATCTCATTAGAAAATCTACCAAGCATATTAAAATAGAAGCAGAAATTTTCTGTTCAAGTTGACCTTTGCACTACAATAGTGAAATAGTTTTCTGGGCACTGGCCCAGTGAAGCCAGTGCCCAGAAAACTATTTCACTATTGTAGTGCAAAACATTTCAAATCAATAAGAACAGAAGGGAAGCCATTGGCCCAGTGCAGCCATGTAGGTACACACAAAAAACAAATCCTCTATTACCTATAAGGGACTACATAAGAAGCAGCAACAATACAAGGAATGTGAAATAGTTCAGCTAGACTCCACCCTTCCTGGACCAAAAGAGTAGAGTCAAATCACCACATGCGAATTAAACATAATTGACAGAACCTTCACAACCTTTTAGCTTTCAGAAACAGAGACAATAATGTAATATTATTCTTAAAAATTCAAAGTGGAGTTAAGCCTTTATCCTTTCCACATACTTCAACACTCAGGGATGACCTAACAGTATCACTAGCACTATCCACTTCTTCCCTTTGAACCATTACATGCAGATTTAAAAATTTTACTTCTTACACAGGTATACGTGAAACCTTGCTAACATTCAGCCATTTCTTTTTGTTCTTTGAACTACATGTTAATATAGGGCTAGGTGATATGAATCTTAACTCATAAAATGTTTGACACAATCAATTCCTAACTGTTTGAATTTGACGGGGAATATTTTCTTCAAAAGAGAATAATATGCTGCAACTTTACCAGTGCAAAGAAATTTATAACCATAAGGTCACCCTCCAAGCTTGAGTCATCTCCAAAGATCTTTTCAACTATTAACACACATTCTTTCCTGTGGTCTCTCGTACTTTCTCTCTTCAGGATAGAGAAAGACTTTTCATAGGAACCTAAGAAAAGAAGCAAGCATTCAGATCTTGAAAAGGTTAAATATGTACTACAAAGTTCTGAAATCGTAATAATGATATTAGTCAGGCTAAGCAACCTGCAGTATCATTATGAGGTGCTAAAACAGGTGGTGAAGAAACAGGAACATAAGCAACTCTTTTTGCATCCAGATGCACTTTCAAGCCCTGCAAGAGAATCAACATGACTGCCTAGATGGATATTACTCCCTCAAATTTTGTTCAATTTAATTAAAAATTAATAATAATATTAAAAATGTACTAATTCACCTCACACCAGACTAAATAGGACAATAATCACCTTACTATGATGAGACTTGACGAAGCTCTAGCAACAGCCCATAAGAACTTTAAAATTTTACACCCAAATGTCAAAATAATACATTTTCATTCCAAATCGCTAATTGCCTACCTCATGTGCTGAATGAGTTATCAAAAATACGTGATATTGCTCCATTTCGCAAGCAAACGCAGCAGCTAAGGCCTGTAAAAATTACTATATTGTTAATTCACGTATCGAATCCTTGTCCGATGACAACTAAGATGGAACAGTATCAATAATTTGGCCGGAGATGGTCATCTCACAGAACGGTTTGCTAAGCTAAAAATTCCTGACTGAAATTAACCGATTAGAACACGAGAACTGGTATTTATATTTAAAATCCTGGAATATCGAATAGTATTTCCAATTTGAAAAAGGAAATGAGGGAAGCGAAAGTAAGGAAACTTACGGCGATAGGATAGACATCGCCTTTGGTACCAAAGGCCATGAACGCTGCTATCGGTGTCGTCCTCATCGGTCCTTACCTTTCCCGCCGGCGACTTTTTAAGTTCCCGCCAATTTTGCTCCGATTTCTTTCTACGCTTCGAACTTTCATTACCAATATGAAATTTTTAAAATTTTTTCTCTCTTTTCCTCTCCCCTTTCCTGAGAGGAAAGCAGGGCTTTGACTCTCTTGAGGTTTTTGCTGTTTCTATTTTAATATATTTTATTTTAAAATTTATAGGCAACAAATTAAATAATTAATTTATCACAATTCATTTTAATTTAAAGTTAAAAGATAAAAACAACATATGAGATACAAAGTATATCATATTTTTGGTCTCAAAAAAAAAAGTATATCACATTTTTCATGTTTTTGTGTATTGAAAATGTAAATATATATACAAAAACTATATACAGTAAATAGTAAAACATTATTATAAAATGAAAATATATTTGAAACATAATTCTAATGCAAATAGTTTCGAGTCCAAACTAGTAGATCAAAAGTAAAATGATTGGGAGCATAAAAATATAAAGTGAAAGTATAAAGTGAATGATGTGACATCACATAATAGTTATGTTTGACTGTTTTAATTTTAAATATTCAATAAATTTTTGTCATGTAAATATCACGTCAGTCGCTCTACAATTTCACTTTGTTTCACCGTGTCTATCAAAAAATATCAAAAGAATGCTGACAACAACACTTTAACATAAATCATCGTGTTGCATGTACATATTTGGATCTATTAAAGCAAACGTATCAGTAGCTTAAGAGTTGAACAGTTAGATGCCTTTCAAGAGAACATGAACATTGACAACACTGCTTTCCTTTTCGCTCTTGGCTCTACTCTTTTGAAGGTACCAAGAAAATCATCACAGAAACGGCTTCCGCCACGGACATTGTGAACTTCAGCACACATTTAGCACCATCGCGTTAAACAACAACAACAACCAAGTCTTTATCTCACATTGGTTCTGAGATGCATATCAGAAACCTTTAGCCATAGTAAACTCTGCTAGGACTGATGGTAGTGATGCAACTTGTACAACAACACTTTCCCACCTGCATTTTCCATTGCCATAAAACCTCCGCGATGCTAGGCGCCGCGGATACTGGAAGGTTCTATTTGAAGGAAGCCAGTTTGAAAATACAGAAAATGAAGGTACATAGACCAATTTCAAGCTGTTATTTTTTATGCTAGATATGTTTTGTGAAATAGTAATACAATAGAAGTATTATTTTGTAAAGTAAATT
Source organism: Leptodermis oblonga (assembly GCA_016801395.1). NCBI lineage: Eukaryota > Viridiplantae > Streptophyta > Magnoliopsida > Gentianales > Rubiaceae > Leptodermis > Leptodermis oblonga. The sequence goes on from CM028755.1 coordinate 42,867,159, forward strand.
TTCATTTTACGAATTAAACTTTTCGGTTAAAGTAGGTTTATATATGAGTCACATGACATGTGGAGTGACGCTTGTCCACACGCACATTTGACACATACTAAGAAATGATACATGCAAAATGAAAAATGTTATACTCCCTCTGTTCTAAACTTATTATGGATTGTGCAATACAACACTTAAAAGAGGTAATTTAACACTACATTTTTCACTTATATTCTTACTTTTTAAATAAAAGTTAATTATGAATTACACGTTATTGTATTAATAATAATAGGTAATGTAAATAATTTCAAAGTTGATTATTTTAATAGCTAATTGCATCCCGGGTTATGCCTTCTGGGGGAATCATAAGATGGGATACAAGAATAAAGCTCATAATGCAACAACCTTAGCCTTAGTTTACTTGACAAACCTGAGGAATTCCAGAATGTAAGGCAGCAGCAGTAGAACCACTGGTGTTGTTGAGACCAGATTTAGGAAAAAAAGGAATCATTAAATGGTAAAGGCATTCAACAAAAAGGAGAACACTAAATAAGAAGAGGAAAAAGAACAATCCCAACAAAACATTGGTTGATGCAATATTCTGAATCAACAAAGTTAGCTATTACATTGGTTGATGAAGCTAGAAATAAGGACCACTGGCAATTCCCCCAGAGAGAAAAAAAAAATGGCAAAGCAGTTGTTCATCCATTTTGCTCATAGCAATTCACCTTCCAATAGAACTCAGACTAATAAAAATAGGTTTCTCTGGTGCAGCATGAGTCAGAAAGGATTGCAACTGAATGTGAGCTGAACAAATCTCATCTTTTGTGTTCAAAAGCTTAGATGAAACTGAAGCAGAAATTTCTGCACATTTGCTGCAGGAGAACTGCCATTCCAAGGGAAGAAACCAACAACACAAGGAATGTGAAATAGTTCAGCTAGACTCCAACCTTCCTGGACCAAAAGAGTAGAGTCAAATCACCACATGCGAATTAAACATAATTGACAGAACCTTCACAACCTTTTAGCCTTCAGAAACAGAGACAATAATGTAATATTATTCTTAAAAATTCAAAGTGGAGTTAAGCCTTTATCCTTTCCACATACTTCAACAATCAGGGATGACCTAACAGTATCACTAGCACTATCCACTTCTTCCCTTTGAACCATTACATGCAGATTTAAAAATTTTACCTCTTACACAGGTATACGTGAAACCTTGCTAACATTCAGCCTTTTCTTTTTGTTCTTTGAACTACATGTTAATATATGGCAAGGTGACATGAATCTTAACTCATAAAATGTTTGACACAATCAATTCCTAACTGTCTTGTAAATGTCACGTCAGTCGCTCTACAATTTCATCTTTTGTGTTCAAAACCTTAGATGAAACTGAAGCAGAAATTTCTGCACATTTGTTGCAGAACTGCCATTCCAAGGGAAGAAACCAAAAGCCACATACCCGCACAGAAGATGGCCAATATCCTATCATTTCTAACATATTAGATCTGTAAAGAACAGTTAACCAGCATACCGAATGAAAGAGTATTATTATCATAGATACATAAAGCCATCCTTGTAGCATTGTGTTTCTAATGGGAACAAGTTAGTGGTTAAGATGTGTATGCAAGCAATGGTAGGAAATTCATGAACTCACTAGTAGTGACACCAAATATCTAGTTTTCAATTAACAATCATTTTAGAAAAACAATTAATTACATGGTTGAAGTATGGCTCAACAGAATCAGCACCCACGGATGAAAAAACAAGCCAAATTAACAAGAAAAAATTACACATCCAATTAACAACATAGACACACACGTTCTCCTTGGGAGAAGAAGTACCTGGACATTCAACTACTTCTTTGCTAAATCCATACCTGTCATGCCAATAGCCATGTCAGTGACAACTTAGAAATTTCATTTATTTTTCTTCATAATTTCTGCAGGAAAAAAAAAAAATCATATGCTTTGGAAAAATAAACTTTGTAACCTTCCAAAGCCAGCATATCTAGTTTTGAGTTGAAATCATAAGCAAAACAACACTAAAAAAATTTCCCAAAAGTTACAGCATCCTCCTTTTTTGAATTTTTTCCATAAAAAATGCTTTTTTATTCCGAAATTCCAAAAATAGGGAAAGTTTTCGGGGAATTCCCGATTTAGAGAAAGCGAAGTTGGAAACTTCGCTTTCTTTGAAAATTGGTTCGGATTCAAATTTGTACTGAAAGCGAAGTTACAGACTTTGCTTTCTTTGAAAAAACTCGCAGCGAAAATTTGCACTGAAAGCGAAGTTGGTAACTTCGCTTTCAGTACAAATTTTTTACTTTGAGTTTTTTCTTTGAAAATTTGTAACTCGGAGCAAAGTAACGTTACTTTGCTTGTTAGCTCCCAGTTAACAAGCAAAGTAAATTTTCAAAGAAAGCGAAATCTGTAACTTCTCTTTCTTAGAAAAAACTCGAAGTGAAAATTTAGAAACCAACTTTATATATATTTAGAAAACATATCTGTAAACAATAAAGTTTGACATAGTACAATTTTAATAAAAAAATCGACAGAGCTTCCCCTGTAACAGGATCAAATTCCCCGTTAATAATTCACGTCAAATTTACCATTTGTCATTTTTTTCATTTATCATATTTACCATTTTTTCATAATTCATTGGCGATTATCAATGATTTTACCTTTAAAAGAAGCAATTTATAATAATAAGTCCTAAAAAATGATCATAACTTATCGTAAACTGGGAGATAATAATCTTAATGTTAACTGGGAGACAACAAACAAAGTCCCAGTAACAAACAAAGTAACGTTACTATGTTTCGAGTTACAAATTTTAAAAGAAAGCGAAGTCTGTAACTTCGCTTTCTTTGAAAAAACTCAAAGTAAAAAATTTGTACTGAAAGCGAAGTTTTCAGTGCAAATTTTCGATGCGAGTAACTTCGCTTTCTTTGAAAATTTGAATCCGAACCAATTTTCAAAGAAAGCGAAGTTTCCAACTTCGCTTTCTCTAAATCGGGAATTCCCCGAAAACTTTCCCTATTTTTGAAATTTCGGAATAAAAAAGCATTTTTTATGGAAAAAAATTCCTCCTTTTTTAGATGATAAAATATAATAGGCAAGTTATTCTCTAGTAGGCAGATTGGCAGATGATCTCTTCTGATATGGTGGGGCTGGGGTGGACTGGGAGAGGGGGGGGGGGGGGGGGGGTTGTTTGGGGAGTTGTCAGTGACTGAATGGTGAAGAAAAATTGTTCCACCACGTAGCAGCAAACTAATAGAAATAGAGCACCGATAAATTTGGTTTTTCTAGTTATCCATACTTTTACAAGATAATTATATTGACACTAAAGTTCCCTTTTTTTTGTGATCAGATTAGGGGAAATTTTAATTTTAGATAAGGAATACTTTTTCAAAGGAATTTGTTTTAGGGATTTGGGTAAGAAAGAGAAGAAAAAGTATAAAAATTATGTTTTTTTTGAATTTATGTGAGTTAATATTTAGAAGAAATTTTAAAATTTAAATTTAAAATTAAGTAGAAAAAGAAGTTTTTTTTTAGGTAAAATTTTGAGTGAAACAAGTGATGATTTTTCTAGAATGATATAGGGCCTGTTCTTTTTAATCGTTTTGAAAACAATTTTGAAAACAAGTTTTGGAAAATAGTTTTATAATGTAAAAAGTAGATGCTAAATAGTAAAAAGTTGTATTAAAAATGATGAAATATAATTAAAATATATTAAATTTACTGTTGAAACCAAAACCGTTTTCAAGACAGAACAAAAAGAACATGCCCATAGAAAAGAACATAACCAAATAAATACGCACAAAAACGCATACATGAGATTAGACGCGCAGGTCTCCAAAATGGCTTCTGTTTTTGTAGTAATACTCTTGAAAAGTAGCATTGATAGTTTTAGTAATAGTATTCATAGATAGTCTTGAATATGTCTCTAACACAAATTCGTTTCAAGTGATGCCACCTTATTGATTGAATATCAAATGTTATGTCAGGAGTAGTAATTTCTCGACACTTGGAAAAAACAGAAAATGGAAAGTAGGCCGACATATTTACTCCTTTTAGTGGCAGAAAGAGCGTTGAAAGAGTCATTTTCATCAAATAGTGTTCCTTTCCTTTCGAGGTAGTGGGTTGGTGTTAGCGGACTTTTTCCCTGCACCAATCCGAGCCAAGGAGTGGCGCGGAGATGTTGGCCAAGAGGGCCAACGCTGAGGTTTTGTGGCGCGAGCATGAGGCTGCACCATGGGCGTGCTATGAGGGCGTGCCGTGTCGACGAACTTGGCAGCGAGGGCCAAGGGAGTTGGGGCCAAGGGAAGTATCCCTGGGCTGATTCCAAGCCAAGGAGTGGCGAGAAGCTGTTGGCCAGGCGGGGCAACGTGGGCGCGGGCAGGAGGCCAACGTGGGCGCTGGCAGGAGGCAACGTGGACGCTGGCAGGAGGCCGCGCCGAGCGTGTGCGAGGCGCGCCAAGCGGAACTTGGCCACGAGGGCCAAGGCGAGGTTTTGGGGCAAGAGGCACCAAAACGTGGTGGCCTTTCATGAGGAATGGCCACGGAGAAGGCTGTAGGGAAATATGGGATTTTTCTACGTCCTGATCGCCCAGTGGGGAACTTCGGGTTTTTCCCTTAAGTCACCAGTTAGAAAGAATTCTCTAGAAGAGTCTACGAGATTCCAGATGGTGAATGAGAAGGCTAAGGTGGGTCCGGGACGCACTGGAAGATGCTGGCATGGTGCTAGCATGTGCGTGGTTTGGCGGAAAGTTGCTGGACCCCGGAATGCGCTGGAAGATGCTGGCATGGTGCTAGCATGTGCGTGGTTTGGCGGAAAGTTGCTGGGCCCCGGAATGCGCTGGAAGATGCTGGCATGGTGCTAGCATGTGCGTGGCTTGGCGGAAAGTTGCTGGGCCCTACTAGAAGGACCCGGAGTGCGCTGGAAGGTGCTGGCATGGTGCTAGCATGTGCGAGGCTTGGCAAAAAGTTGCTGGGCCCCACGAGAAGGACCCGGAGTGCGTTGGAAGATTCTGGATGAGCTGGCATGCGCAAGACGGATCTAGAAACCTAGGGAATGGGGTTGTCATCCTCATTTGCCTATAAATAGGTGGAAGGCGCTCACTTAGGAGGCACCAAGAGTTGGAGAGTCTAGCTAGAGAGTTAGAGTCGGTGCCTCCTTTGAGTGCAGCCCCTTTGAGTGAGAAAGCCTTGTATTGCATTTATGGGAAGTGTTAATATAGGGTGAGCCAAGTTTTGGCGAAGGGTTGCCTTGAGTCACTTATTTCATGATCAAAACACTTATTTCCTTTAGTAATATTTGCAGGATATCTACCAATTGGTTAATTTTTCAACATGGAATTGACTGAAAGTTCAAATCAAAGAATTATGCCCAGCGAGGAAAGTTCTTCTAGTTCAGGTAAACGAACTCGAACATCTTATTCTGCTGTTTGGGAAGTATTTGAGAAACTTCCTCTTGATGGTGATGGAAGAAGGAGGGCCAAGTGTAGAAAATGTGGAAAATTATTGATGGCAGATCCTTCTTCAGGAACATCTAGTTTGCAACGACACATAGATGTTTGTGGTACCATGAGGGGGGATAGTAAATACCCTATGGTTGATCATAGAATGTATCGTGTAGTTGTGTCTAAGGCAATTCTAAGACATAATTATCCATTTAATGTCGTGGAGCATGAAGGCAGTAGAGAGGTGCATAAATTTTTGAATCCTAATGTTGGTACAATTTCAAGAAATACTGCAAAATCTGATGTGTTGGCTTGTTATGATATGGAAAAAGAGATTGTGAAGAAAGAACTAGAATTAGTGCATGGAAGAATTTGTTTGACTTCTGATTTATGGTCTTCTTCAACATCAGATGGTTATATGTGTTTGACAGCTCATTTTGTAGATTTGAATTGGATATTGCAGAAGAGAATTTTGATATTTCGACATGTACCCACCCCTCATAGTGGTCCGGTTTTAGGTGAGTTGTTAGTCAAATTTTTGGCTGAATGGGGAATTGATAAGAGAATTTTTACCATCACATTAGATAATGCTTCATATCAAGATGGAATGGTTCTAGTTCTGAAGGATCACATGAGATATACTAATTCATTGTTGGCTAATGGTGATTACCTTCATGTGCGTTGTAGTGCTCATATCTTGAATCTGATTGTTCAAAAGGGATTGCAAGCCATTAATGATACAATCAGCAAAATAAGGGAGAGTGTGAAGCATGTTAGAGGATCTCAAGCTAGAAAAGAAAGGTTTGCTAAGTGTGTTAAACATGCAAAACTAAAAGTGACAGGGAAAGTGAGTCAAGATGTGCTAACAAGGTGGAATTCTACTTATTTGATGCTTGAAAGTTTTCTAGCATATAGGTTGGCTTTCTATCATTTGCAGCAATTTGATGATGTGTACAAGCAAACCAAAAAATTTCCTACTTCGATAGAATGGGATAGGGTTGAAAAGATTACATCTATCTTGAAGCCATTTTATGATATTACAGTACTCTTTTCTGGTGGCAGTTATCCTACTGCGAATTTGTACTTTCCGAGTATTAGAAAGATCCAGCAGCTTATTGAAAAGAATTTGACAAATGAAGATGATGTTATTCACAATTTGGCTGCATATATGTCTTTAAATTTCACGAAGTATTGGGATTGCTATAGTGTTGTTTTATCATTTGCTATTATTTTGGATCCTCGTTACAAGTTTAATCATGTCAAAGTTGTATTTCAATATCTCAATCCTAGTACAGCTGCAACAAAGGCTGCAGATGTTAAGGGAAAACTAGAAGCATTATTCCGTGAGTATATGCACGTCGCCCGAAGGACTATTGTGCCTACATTTGAGACTGATTTGGATGAAGCCAATATACCTACTGATGACATGGACTTGGTATGTACCATTGCTTTTGTTACTGTTTATTTCAAATATTATTTTAAGTTTTTATTTATAATAATTACCTTTTTATTTGGTGTAGGAATTTGAAAGGTTTGAAAGTCAATATGGAGATACATCAAACAAATCCCAGCTAGATATTTATTTAGACGAAGCATTGATGCCAAGAGGTGAAAAGTTGGATATTCTTGAATATTGGAAGATCAATAAGAATAAGTGGCCAGAATTGTCAGACATGGCGAGAGATATTTTAAGCATTCCTATTACTACAGTTGCTTCTGAGTCTGCATTTAGTATAGGTGGTCGAGTTCTTAGTCCATATCGAAGTACTATCTTGCCAAGCAATGTTGAGGCACTCATTTGTTCGAGAGATTGGATCTACGGTTGCACAGGTATAATTTAATAGAATTAATTACTTTTTGTATATTTTTATGAATTTTTTTGATAACTTATAAAGTTTTTTTTTTATTTAATTGTGCTAGTTTATAGAGATTCTGACGGTGAGAATGAAGATGATGAAGATGAAAATATTTCCATTGACGTACAAAAATGGGTTGCTAGACTGAGCATTGATGATTAAGTGTCTTAGTGTGTGAGCAAAATGTGTTAGTATAGGGTTTAGGGTAATTTTCTCTGAAAATTTTGTGCTGAAATTTTGTGTGCTGAATGCTGGTTCTGTTTTGGTTATTTATGAACTAGTGAGTTGAATTGATGGATTTGGGTTTGCTGAATTTCGTTTCTGGAATTTGAATGCGGGTCCTATTTGATTCTGTTTGAGGAGGGACTGGAATGTGCTATCCTTGGCTGTTCCAAGATTTGGTGTGAATGTTTAATGTTGCTGGAAAATTGAGGGAAGTGCTGGAATTATGAATGTGGCTTTCATATTCTGATTCTGGAAATTATGGAACTAATTCTGGATTTCTGGAAAGTATGAGCACTGGTTCCGTAGGAGTGAGCTGTATGCTATCCTTGGCTATTTCAGGATGTGAAAATGGATAATTAGATGCTTGATTTTAGTTGACATAAGATACTGGAATTGGAAGATTTGTAGGTTTGCTGGAGTGTTTTTATTGCTCAGGTTGCTGGAAATTTTCAGCAACATCGGATGGGTGCTGAAAACAGAATGCTCTGTTCTGTTTCATGGAATGGCAAAATTGCTGTGATTCTGCTGTTTCTGTGTTATGGAATTTGGGTGAAGGACAGGATTTCAGGGCTGTAGGACACTAATTTTTGCTGGTTTAAATTTTGACTGTTTTGCTGGAATTTGGAGGATTGATGGGATGATTGGAAAATCTGCTGCTGCTAACTTGGGAATTTGGCCTTGATCAAGCAACTTTCTACTTTGGATGTGAAAGATTTGAAGGATGGGACCACCTTAGATTACTCCGGATCAAAACCTGTGCAGACAGTTTCCGAACGTGTTGCATCTCCCATCACTGAGGAGGATGTGCCAGATTCACTTTCCATGAAGGATACTCTTGCTGCTGTGTGTAATGCAACTCAAGCGGCTGCTCGCATTCATCAAATTTTTAGGATCCAATCCTTTCAAAGGAAGCAGTTTGATGAGCGTGGTGATGAATCAACTGCAGATGTGCATGCTCTTTCTCTGGTAGCTGCCTGAGGGGCTTTGAAAAACTTAATTGAAATTAAAAGTTTTGAAATTTTTTTATTAGTAAATAATTTTGTTGGGTGCCCATTATAATACACATTAAATATTCATTACATTTGTATAATGGGTACCCATGAGTACCCATTACCCATTTATATTAAAACTATTAAGTTAATGGGTAATGGGTATTAATTACCCATTAACTTAATACCCATTTAATAACCGCTCAATACCCGCCCAACCCGCCCGTTTGACACCCCTACTTGAGTGTGTGCTTGTCTTTATCTTTCGGGAATTGCTAAGGACTCGTGCCTTGGTCCGGGTTAGATTGAGTGCGATTTGCCAAAGAGTGCTGTAAATCGTGGACCTAACTCGTGAGTTGAAACTCGGGGAGGTGAAGTTGTAGGAGTTATTTCCCTAGGTGGAAAAATTTCTATAACAGTTGGGCAGAAGGAAATAGAAGCTGTGGAAATGCAATTACTCAACCACCCCCCATCCCAGTTAATTGTGTCTATTGAAATGTAGTAAGTGTTCTATTTTTAGAAAAAAAAACCAATAGATTTTATAAGATAATTTTATTTTCATACCTTTATTAATATGGTGAAATGTACCAAATACTACTTAATTATTAATTTTTGTAAAAAATACAATTTTTTTTTAAAACTGCAATAACAAGCACTTTACTTTCAAAATGTGCGCCCAGTACTACTCTGTTAGTTAATTCCGTTAAATGACTAACAGTCAAAAAAAGACAGTGACTAAATCGTCATTTCACACATTGTGCCACTTTTCATTGTCTTCCCCAAAAAATTTTGGGCACTGTTCACCGGAATTTACCGTTCAAAAGAATTTTTTTTTTCCCCCTCTTCTTTTTCTTCTTCCCATTATAATTTGCAGTTGAGCACCTATCGTCATCATCATTAGAGATTCAAAGTAGAGGAAGTGCAAATGTATGTTGGTTATTGTGTTTTAAAATATAATTTCTTTAAATATATTTTTGAAAAAAAAATTTAATATAAAAAGACATCATGTATCTGAAATACAAAAAAAAAATAACGAAATCATAAAATAATAGTATATTATTAATGTAAAATACAAAACGTATTCTATGGTTTGAAACTTGAGCCGGGGCAACTTTCCATTCCAAGTTCCACTCAGAAGAAGAAAACGTCAAAACAGATAGTCAAGCTTGACAACTGATGACTTTGACAAAAATCAACCAACCGTCTTAAATTACTCCTAGCTAGTAAGTATTCCATCATCTTTCATGTTCATATAACCCAATTTTCCATGCCTGCACTGCACTACCCAAAATAATCAACAGAAAACACAACACAGTGGCTTAGCTCAGTTGTTAATTTGGCAGCAGATTGCAGCCAAGGACGCAGGATCGAGCCCTGGCAGCAGCAGTGTGGGATTTTCATCCCCCCAATGTGGGGGGTGGATCCTTGTGGGCACCAGGCACTGGTCCTCTTGCCAAGGTTACCGCTGAGTCACCCTGATTTACCCCTCACACGAGGCTCATGGGGCTGGACGGTGTGAGTCCTGCAAGCGAGGAATATCGCATTTTAGCCAAGAAAACACAACACATGGGTGGGATAATGGACCTACTTTCAACGACTTTTCAAACTAACCTTCAAATGGACGTCTTTGATTTAGTTGTAGTCCCATAATTAGTGCTTCGTTATTACTCCATCATAAGATGTTTTAATTTGTAGCGCATATATTTAAAATTTTGATAAAATTATCTTGTTAATCTTATTAAATTTATTTGATTATCTCAAAATATTATTGAATTATATAATTATTAATGACAAAATTAACATATTTTATCTTGAACATAGAACTTTGCAACATTATTTAATGATAAAATTAATATGTTACATATTTTTTTTGACTTAATTATTTTTTGCCCCTACGTGTTTTGCCTCCAGTGTAACTTTTGTCCCTTTCAGTTTTTAAATTCAGTCTTTTGCCCCTTATAACAGTCTTAATGACGTTAATGCCCTTTACTTTATATTTTTATTCTGAAAATACCCACAAGGAAGGCATGGGAAAATTTTATACCCTAACTGCCCTTACAATTAAACACAAAAAGAGTTATCCGATGAAATCATAAGCAAAACAACACTAAAGAAATTTATCAAAAGTTACAGCATCCTCCTTTTTAAGATGAAAAAAATAGAATAGATAAATTATTCTCCAGTAGGTAAATGATCTTATAGTAGCAGGAGTGATGAAGGCCTATCATGCGGTACTGGAAGCCCAGTTAAAAGGATAGGCACTTAGCCGTAGTTCAAGATTTCTCCATGATCCCCATTCTTCAGTGAAGAATGACCACATCCAATGGATTACATCCTTCCAACTAACCTATAACATATATAAGAATACAAGTAAACTAATTTTAAACCTTCTTGAACAGAAGGATATATTGTTTGTGATGTGCGGAGGGAAGAATATTATGAAGTTTTGTAAATTTTAACATGATAATTACCTAAGTGGACATTAAGGTAAAAAGTGAAGAGTAGAAACTAATGAAGCAATAATGGAGAAGTAAATTACTCTCAAGAACTAACAGTTAGTTCACATAGATGAGAGACAATTACAGAAAATTCAAACAAATACAGCAATAGCAACAATAATTAAGCTTTTATGAAATTATATAGGGTTAACTATATAGATCATATTATGTTTTATCAAATATATTTCTTCATTTAAATAGTTTCTTTTAATACTGTGCAACTTTTAATAGTTTTTTTACAAGTCTTTTATATCTTTCCTTCCCTATTTAATTTGAGTATTGGTATATCTATACCTAATTCCATACCGATTAATGCAAGATCTATAAATAAACGACCAAGATCTCCTATGAAATATAAAAGAAAGTCTCCACGCAAATGTCTAAACCACCTTTTTTTTCCCCCTTATTTATGTCTAAACCACCTTAACAAGAGTCTCTCTCTCATTTCCCAATCTAGTGGGGATACCCACCTCTTTCTAATGCAATTAATATGCTCCTTGTTTTTTCTCTTCAATCTTCTCATTCCTTTCGGTTTTCTTTTCTCTGAGAACAAGATGGCCTCCGCCTCCGCCTTCCTTACTTGCATTGATACTGTCATTCATGATTTGGAGTTTCTGGAAAATTTCCCTACTTATGATGATGTTATGGGGCTCCTTTATCTCAAAACATTTGTTCTTTGTGCCAGAATGTTACCCGACGACACAAGTCTGGGATCCTTCTTAGCTAGGATGGAAGATACTATTCACAAATGGGCAGAGGAAATTCACCTTATTCAACGCTCTGAATCTGATCTGCATCCAGATGGTGGTTGGTCACTTCTTAATAAGATCCGATCTGAGTTTGAATCTCTGGATGAAGTAGATAAATGGTACGTTACTCTGTTGGATCACTCCCAAAATTCAACTTCTCTTATTCTTACACCAGATCAACTCTTGGAAATCTTTCTTTGTATTGTGGACGGTCGAGTGACAAACTACATCCATCTTAAATTTTGGGCCAATGATCTTTTGCGAGAAGCAATAAAAGCTTTGAGAGAGCAACTGAGATTCCTTTCATGTCTTATCTGGCTTGCCACAAAGACAAGTGTTGAACCCACACAAGATTTCTTAGCTCACTCTCAAATTGTTGCTCTCGAAACTGCATCCCTCTTTTCTGCTCTTCGAGTTTATAAGTCTCAGTCTGAGGAAGAAATGCAGTTGAAGATCTCAACATTAGTGCAAAAGAGTAAACCTATTGATCCTCGGGTGTGTGAGACTTACCTTCAAGTCCTAAGTGGTTCAGAGGTTCTAAGAGGATTACTTCCTTTAACTCAAGACATGGATGATAAGGTTACCTCTGCAAAGGTGATGATTGTCCTTAATACTCTTATATCTAATCTTTGGGAGATCCTACTACGACTTGATACTTGTGTGGTGGATCAATTGAAAGAGCTATATGGAGGACTTAGATCCTTGAGAAAGGTTCTGAAGCAGCACCCAAATATGTTCGATTTGAAAATTGGAGCCCTGTTATGTGATGCTGCAGTCTTCATTTGGCCATTTTACCAAACAAATCCAGAAGTTGACCTTGGACTTGGGTTTCAAGATTTGTTACAAACAATCAACAATATTCTGGCAGAGGCTAGCCAACGAGATCCACAATTACAAAAATTCGACTTCCCAGCGACTGATGAATTGGGTTTTCTAGATCTTTTATTAGAAAAACTGATGGCATTCACAACTTCCAAAGCTGAACCAATTGCCAAGAGCCATGTTGAAATCATCCAACAAGAACTTGTTTTCTTAAGGCCTTTCGCAAGGGAAATTGTGGAGCTGCGCAGTGGACAGGAGGAATTTCAAGCTCTTTGGGATCGTGTTTTGGCAGTGGCGAACAAAATAGAGAGCCTCATTGACCCCCACCCGGTGGTTGGTGACCTTCCAGATTCCCTTTCGACATCATTTGATTATGTCCTAAAAGACATTGTGGAAATCAAGGCGGATGTGTTGAATACGTTTTATGGCAAGAGTCAGGAAATTGATCAAGTCGAGGAAGCAACCAGCAGTAGCAACCAGATGCCATCCCAAAGAATTCCATCAACAGTAAATGAAGTTGTAGGTTTTGATGATGAGGCAAGATCAATTAAGGAGCGGCTAACAAGAGGATCACGGAGTTTGCGTATTATTGCCATTGTGGGTATGGCTGGATCGGGTAAGACCACTCTGGCAACGAAAGCTTTCAATGATACTTCTGTTATGCACCATTTTCGAGTTCGTGCATGGTGTACTATTTCGCAAACATTGAACAGAAGGAAAGTGTTACTTGACCTTCTAAATCAAATTCATCCTATGAGTCCTGACACGGCTGAACAAGATTTAGCAGAGAAGCTACGGCGCAGTTTGAAGGGAAGAAGATATCTCATCTTTTTGGACGATGTATGGGAAATAGATGCATGGAATGGATTGACCATGAATGGTTGCTTATTCCCCGACGATGCTGTTGGAAGTAGAATTATTTTGACAAGTCGTAGTCATAATGCTGCTCCTCGTTGTATGCTCGATCAGGAACCTCATTTTCTTCGTCAACTCGGAAAAGAAGAGAGTCTTGAGTTACTGCAGAAGAAGTTATTCCCTCAAAATGATTGGCCTCTTGATATTTTGGTGCAAATTGCTGAAGTTTGTAAAGGATTACCTCTGACAATTGTCGTTGTTGCTGGACTTCTAGCCACTAGAGAGCCAGGGGATTGGAAGGAAATTCTGGATCATTTAAGCTTGGGCCGTGTATCGGTTGTAGACGGTTGCAAGAACACATTGGAGTTGAGTTACAAAAGTTTACGGAATGATGATCTAAGGTCATGCCTCCTCTATTTTGGGGCGTTTGAAGAAGATCAAGAGGTTTCAGCTAGAAAGCTGTTTCGTTTATGGATAGCTGAAGGGTTTGTTCATAAAACTGAGGTGAAAAGCCATGAAGATGCTGCTGAAGATTGCCTGAAGGATTTGATTGGAAGAAGTTTAATTATGGTTGCCAGACAAAGATCAGATGGTGGAGTCAAAACATGCCGCGTTCATGATTTGATTCATGATTTTTGTCTTGAGAAAGCCAAAAATGAACATTTTTTCCATTTCCTGAAAGGGCAAGATGAGCTTTTAGCATTTAGTGAGCCGAGCAATCTTCGAAGGTTATGCATTCGCTCTAAGTCAGGAGGTTTCAAGCGATCACAGTTGTTTTGTCCCGGTGCACACTCTGCTTTTCAACTGCTCTCCAGTCTCTTCAGTATCTGAAAGAAACGGAGAACAGTTGCGAAACATCTCATCTGTTATTCAGGTCTTTAAGCTTCTAAGAGTGTTGGATTTGCAGACTATTCAATTGGTTAATGGCTTTCCAGATGAAATAGTACTACTTGTTCAGTTGGCCTTCTTGGCAATTAGGGGCGAAATAAAGCACATCCCATCTTCCATAGCTTGCCTCTCCAATTTGGAAACTGTAATTCTGGATACAATGTGTCTTGTTTCACTTCTAGGTAGTCTATTTAATCTGCAAAAACTACAGTCTATTCGCATGGACCTTGTGTTTGATGGTTTTGGAGGTGGTATTTTATGCAATGAAAGTCTTGATAGCTCACCCATATCATATGAGCTGGATAGGTTTTCTGGTGCGGTTATTCCTTCAGCTGAAGTGGGAAGGCTTTTGAAAAAGTTTCCAAAACTTCGTAGGTTGAAATGCAGGCTTCTCGACTTTGAAGATACAGTAATTGTTGACTTTCAGAGTCAATTGGAATCACTCCATATAATCTCTGATCCTTTCAGTTCGAATATGTTGGAGTTTAGTTTTCCAACTACTCTGAAAAAACTCTCACTGTCATTCTTAACTCTGTCTTTGAAGAGTATTTCAGTGATTGGTCAACTGCCGAGTCTTCAAGTTCTGAAATTCTTCCGCGTGAGTTTTGAACAGAACACATTGGAAATGAAAGAAGGGGAATTCTCGAAACTTAGATACATCAAGATACGTTATGTTGAAGGTTTCAAATGGACAGCTTGCGATGATCAATTTGACTGTTTGCAGAAGTTGGTGTTGATTAATGTTCGCAGTTTGGAGGAGATTCCTTCGTGCTTAGAGAGCCTTCAGACACTCGAAGAGATTCTTGTCTATAATTGCGATCGCGGTGTAGTAGAGATGGTGAGACAAATTAAAGAACAACTGGAGATGTACGACAATTCAAGTTTGAAGATCAATATTGTAGGCTATAGCGATAGGGATGGCGATAGTGATTGAAGATTTGCAGGTTTAATTTCTCTTTCTCCAACCTTATCATTTATAAATTATATATTTATTGACGTGTGTGTATTATTACTGAGTTATTTTGGGTCATTGATATATTAAGCATGACTTTATTATTAGGGAAGGGAAAGGAAGGACAGAAATAGAGAGAAAGTGATGGGATCTCTGGGGACTCCTTGAGAAAGCTGGAAAGAAAAGTCCAATTTGAAGTTTGATAATGAAGAACTTAAAAGTTTGAAGGGTTTCTGGGGAATCTGTGCGTTCCCATCTTTTGAATATTTTTCAGATTGCTTTTAGTCCTGTCGAATGTGGAATTGAGATTGTTTTCTTTTATGGTTTCGAACTTATGTTTTTGCTCCCTTAAAAACAACTTCTTATGTTTATGATTTTTGTGTTCATTGAATTCAAGAAAAGTTTACTGTTAATCTGTAATTTAATTGTTACTTAACACTTGATTAATGTTCTAAGAATATACTTTTGCTTAAAATTAAAGGGAATATCAGTTTAGTGATATATTTCGACTGGTTTGATTTTAATTCATTAATTACAGTTGTGTTTTTCTGTATATTGTAATTGTTAGTATATGATTATAGTGATTATATATGTTAAAATTACTCTCTCTGTCCACTTTGTATTACTAAAAACAGTAATACAAAGTGGACTCTTTGAATATGAGTTTAATCAACAGCATAAGCTTCAGTATTGCTATGCACTGTGTAAGAGTCCTCTGAAAGTTATCACCATGCAAAAAAGACATCTTGTAAAATAATCTAACTCTTAAGTTCTAAAATCCACGATCAACATTCATATTTTATCTAACATGTATACCTGTTCAATTAAAGAGCAGAAACATATCTTCCAACAGGAACAAGAAAGCAACAATATTCTGCGAAAAGGAACAACAGGCTGTCCAACATTCGATTATAAAGTAGCAGACAGATGACCTCTGAAAAGATTCAGGCAAGGACCCTTGTCATGTGGGAAATACTTGCCTGAAAGAATGCCCATGGCCAAAGGGATTTACCCCAACAAACAGTGCATGTAATGTCATAAACAAGATAACTTCAATATCTCACAAAATGCATGGATGTCCAACTTTCTAAATAAAAACCAAGTCTGAATTCTTCAGAAACCAAAATAAAAAACCAAGTCTAGAGAAAACAATTTCCGTTTTCTTCAAAAACCGAAAAAAGACAAGTCTGAGGAAAACGACAAATATGAAGAAAACGACTTCCAGGAAACCATTTCCTTCAGGAACAAAAAAAAAAAAAAAACAAGTCTTTAGGAAAACATTTTCTTCATAAACAAAAAAAAACAAGTCTGAAGTAAAAGATTTCTAGAGAATCCTTTTCTTCAGAAAAAAAAAAAAAAAAAACAAGTCTGAACAAAATGGCTTCAGGGAAATCGTTTTCTTAACCAAAAAAAAAACAAATATGCAGAAAACGACTTCCTGGAGAAAAAGATTTCTAGGGAATCATTTTCTTCAGAAACCAAAAAAAAAAAAAAGTCTGAACAAAATGGCTTCCGGGAAATCGTTTTCTTAAGAAACAAAAAAAAAACAAGTATGCAAGAAACGACTTCCGGAAATCGTTTTCTTTAGAAACCAAAAAAGAAAAACAAATATGAAGGAAAGGGCTTCTAGAAAATCGTTTTCTTCAGAAACCATAAAGGAAAAAAATCTGAACAAAACGAATTTCTGAAAATCGTTTTCTTCAGAAACCAAAAATATTTACCTTCCCTTAACCTCTCTCATCTTCTGATATATTTCAAGTGTGAAAGAAAGCATTTCAGAGCCCTTCCGACTCAAGAGAATGTTTCCCCTGAAACAAGCAAAAAGGAATCTTAACTTGCAAGTAAAAACATTGTACTTATGTATGTCAATAGCATCACAGCCAGACCAGTGTAGATCTCGATGTTCAAATTCGTACGCCGACTCAGCTACAGCCAATGCAAGAGTAACCTACGAAAGAAATACTATTTTTACCTGAACCAAGAAGCTTCGGACTTCATCAAAGTTAAGAAGCACAAAACTTTCAAGATCTTGAACAAAACCAACATAGCCCAGGCTCTTATAAAGCAGCATTATAATGGCCTTGGCACACCCGCAAACTTGCAATAAGAAATGAAAAGTCTACCAGTTATTTCCGTATAAAATAAATAAATTACTTCATATATCAACTCCTTATTGCTTTTCAACAAGAAAATTATTCCTGATTAAATAGAATCAGGAATTTCAGAACTCGAAAAAACTAGAAGCCCACATATGACTTATCTCAGTTCTGGTTCTTCAGAACACTACTAGTCAGAATGACAGACTTTAATTCCAATGGTAAACATGTCAGTCTTAGAACAGTTGGGCTCTCATCAGTAAAAACATGGTTGCGGACAACATTTATTTTCCCACAAAAGCAGGTTCTGCATCATGCAAGGACTGACACTGTTATGTACAAAACCCGCAACACGGATAATAGTGAGAGATGAACTTACTCTATGGTCTGAATGAAGGAATTACAGGCATTGAAAACATGATTCTCCCAATTCCTTAGCTGATTAACAGCAGGAAAGCATGACCTCCTCAAGAATCTCTTCAGCTTGCTGAAGCATGTCAAAATAGATGAGAAAGAAACTCATAACAGTTACAAAAATAAAAAACTACTTGGCATTGCATATAAGGAGAAAGGGGACAATTAAAAATATAAAAAAAAAACTGTTAGATGTAATATGTTTGGGAAACCAGAAAAAAAAGTGAAGCACCATACTTAGAATCCTCAACTTGCAACTTGGCTCATATCATCTAAGCGATGCATATATCTAAAAGGGAAGAGATAATCTTGACAGAACGACAGCGTAGTTATCTCAAAGTTCCAGCTAGGGAAGAGAATGCCCTTACAAACATCTTTGTAAACACTAACCAAAGAATTAAAAACTAATCCTTGGATCGAGATTGAAGCAAGCATCAAGGACATAGTCCAAAAAGCATTTGCAGTATTTGAGAAGCACAGGTGCACTTAGTTGACTATTTGATTAACGAGACTATTTTCCAGATAATAATATTAAACCTTTTATACAATGAGTAGAAACGAACAAATAAGAAAAATGTCAACCAATGATAGGGAAAATTAAAAACCTAGTAGTAGTTAGCTGTAAGTCAAAAGCACATCTGGAAATGTTGAAGGAGCTGACTGGCCACAAGCTGTCAACAAAGCCACAAGGAGATCCCACCTCTGATAGTCCACTGAAGCCGGGCTTGAAGTCAAGGAGAGTTCACCAACTGCCAAATCAATCTCTCCACAACCCATGTAACTGTTATTTAATGAGGAATGGCTTAGGCATCTTCACTCACAGCACTGGAGTCAATTCTGTTTGTAATAGAATGAAAGCGCGGATGGTATTTGAGAAGGTACTTCTCCAGAGAGGTTGTAATCTGAAGCTATAGATTTCACACGAGTTGCTGGAGTTTCTAACATCCTTCCCAGAGAAGGAGGAATCCCACAGCCTCGCTTAAGAGCAATCAGCCACTTCTGTAACACAGATGACACATGTGATAAAGCAACCTTTTCAATAGGTATCTTGGGTGATGTACTTTCCTCCAACAGTTCAAAGGATTCAACCTCTTGGAAGTATGCAATCTCCTTACCAAACTTGGGCTGCAGCACAGGAAAAATGCAAACAGGTTAATGGAATTAAGGAAAGGGATTGACAGTCTTTTTCCCACAGTGAAATGTAGCATTTTATTCATTACATCACTCACCGTAGAGATAGAAAACAGGGGAAGAAGAAGAAAAATGTGAGAAACAGGGGAGAAAGAGGATGAAATCGAGAAGGATTGAGGAAGAAGGAGGCCGAACTCGCTCGCTCACCGTAGTCCCGACTTCAAGTATCCCGACTTAGGTAAGCCTTTAATACCCTACCCTCCGTAGTTAGTAAATTCATGTCCGAAGTATGCAGTATGAAAACGTAAATATACCGTAGTTAGTAAATTCACGATTTTGCAGTATGATTTAATTCTTTAAGAATGGCATGTTAAGCTCATAATAGAAGGCTAGGAGTACATACTAGCTAGAGAAGATAGCTATAGATTAATCGGGGTAGCTTTTCGATCGGCCGAAAATAAAGAGAAATTCTGAAAACTGACCGAAACCGTTGGTGTTTGTGTTAAAAATACTGAACATAAGATTTTTATGATCTTAGAAACTTGTTTTTAAGAAAACTGAAAATTTGGCATGAAATCCATGGAATTTTTGAACTGAACGTAACTTGCTCATTTCATGTTTTAGATATCCTAAAATGTTCTATGTGTGCTAGAAGTGAGTTTTACAAAGTTTACAAATAAAGGAATTCTGGGGCAGGTCTCATGAAGATTCATTGGCAATATTCAAAAGCTCTTAGAAAATATATTAACATTAACTTTACTCTAATATAGGATTTATTAAAACAAAGAATAAAACGGAAAATGTGTCTAAAGAAAATATTTTGACAAACATTTTGATTTATACGAATTACAGATTTGGTTGACTCACTTTATTCGGATTCGCTAGAGATATGTGAGTGTTCTCATTGAAAACCTACTTTTGACTAGTGTGTGCTTGACAATGTGTATTATATGTTTAAATTGCTTTGAATATGTTATATGTATATTTAATTGATTTTAATAAAAATTAGAGATTGTATTTATTTAGTTATACTGTTTAAATGAGTGGGCGACTACTTTTCCGAAATTACTATGATAATTTAATGTTGATTTTCCGAAATTTTAGGGATTGTTACACGATTGAAAATATGAAATTGAATGAAAAATCCAACCCAAACACCACCCGGTACGAGTTTCCCATAACAGATTTATAGGGAATGAACAGAGATCCCGCCAAGCGAAAGGAGGTGGTAGAGAAAATCAATGAGCCATCTGGGACATGGGGTTTCTTTCAAGTAATCACTCTGATAGATGCGGATTGCGATGAAGGGTAAACTATTCTGGGCCATTGCTATCCGGCGTGCCCTGAACCAGAACTAACTATGGGGGCCAGCAAGCATGAAGATAATGGCTTCATCACTCTGCTTCTTCAGGACCATATCAGAGGCCTGCAAGTTCTCTACCGGAACCAGTGGGTTGATGTTCCTCCGACGCCCGGAGCCCTAGTTGTCAATATCGGAGACTACCTCCAGGCAAGTCCCTTAAATTTACTAAATTCTTTGCACAATTCGAGGTTCTGATAATGTCTTTGTGGTGGAATTTTTCGCTTTTTTCAGCTGATTTCTAATGACAAGTTCATCAGCGCTCAGCATAGAGTTCTAGCGAATCGGGTCGAGCCAAGGTTATCTGCGGAGGCGTTTTTCGCGGCGAACTTGGCGGAATCGTCGAAGTAGTACGGACCCATTAAGGAGCTGTTGTCGGAAAAGAATCCACTGAAGTACCGGGAAATCACCATAAAGGATTGTAATCTGTGTTCTTAACGATGAGCAATCCCATATCCATATATGCCTTCTGAATTTGGCGATTTTCTGCGATAAAATTTGATGTTTAATCAGTGTAGTGCATTAGATACACTACTCACTGTATTCATCTTTATCTTGTTATGGATGTTTTAAATAAGTTTCTTGAATGGTTTTAATACTGGAACTTTGTTTGGCAGGGCTCTATAAATTGTTTCGAAAACCTTATTTTAACAACAAATTCGACACAAAATACTTTCTTCTCTAAACTCAAACTTTAAGGAAAATTTTGTTTGATGTCTACTACTTTACTTTACGAAACAAAAATTTTGAAATAATTTGTTCTAAATTCCTTTACTATTAAATATCCCCTTCGTCTCATTTAAAGAGTCCACTTTGTATTACTGTTTTTAGTAATACAAAGTAAAATTTTTTAGTGGAACAGAGGGACTATAATTGTTTAAAATAGTTTTTCCTTATCTATTCGTTTGTTTCTTTTTTAAAGTATGTTTTCTAAAATCTTTTTTAAAATCCTCTAACGAACGTGCCCTTAAATGACAGATAACTTAATAGGGAAAAAAGAAACTGGAACTTTGCCCTATATTGTAGACGTGTGTTGTATATTGTATATTGTAATGTAATTAATTTGAATTACAGAATAAGAGTTACGGTGCAAGTAGGAAATTAAGAAAAAGAAAAATAGAAGTTTGGTATCTGATGGATGTGGTCTAGTGGATATCTCAAGACATTCACAAGGTTCGATTCTGGCCACTCCCAGTTGCAGTGCCACTCTTTTATGCAGGTACAAGTGGCAGAATTAAGCGTGCGATCCTTCCCTGAACGAATTTCAATACCTTACTTTCAAAAAAAAAAGAAAAAAAAAAGAAGGGAAAACATAAGTTTGGTAACTCAATCACTAATTATTAAATTTATAAATAATGGATGAAAATTATTATTAAAAAAAGAAGAAGAAAAAGAAGCAAATTCACCAAAATAGTGTTTCTTGACATAAATATGACATAGTAGGAATTGAATCTCTTCCTACTTGTAATGATCCGTATTGGGCAGGAGCTAAATCTCCAACTCTCAAATGATCCCGTCATTATATTGTTCTCCTCCTCTATGTCCTTTTAAGCCAACGATGGTTGTCGGGCTTTGTGTGAAGTCATTTTTATTTTTAAAATGTTTTTAATTTTTGTTTCAAAATTAGTAAAGCTATACACTTAAAAGGAAATAAAGTTATTTTAAAGCATGGTAAATTACAAAACTTCTCTTAAGATCTTTTTTCAAATTATTTAAAGGACTTTAAATTTTGAAAAATGATCAAGAAGACTATAAACACTACCAAACGCAGCGCACAAAATTTAACGAAATGGAGTCTACTTTATATAATTTTCTAAATCTCAAAGTCTACTTGATAATTTTATAAACTCACAGATGACAAAATTGATGAGAATTATTCTATGAAAAATTATGCGTGAAAGATAAGACTTTTAAATATAATAACGATATTATTTTTTAGAATTAGGTACCATTTGATCATCATCACCGGTTTCAGCCATCGCTGCGCCCGATCACAAACAGGGGAGCGAGAATGGTTGTCACCAGGGATGAAGATGCCGAATACGACAGAAAGGCCGAACTCAGAGCTTTCGATGACACCAAAGCCGGCGTCAAGGGGCTCGTTGATGCCGGAATCACCAAAGTCCCTCGGATTTTCATTTCTCCCCTTGAAAACTACAACCCAAACAGCACCAGGTTCGAGTTTCCGATCATAGATTTAAATGGCATAAACGGAGATCCCGCCAAACGAAAGCAGGTGGTCGAGAAAATCGACGAGGCATCTGGGACATGGGTTTTTTTCAAGTAGTCAACCATGGAATCTCCGATGATGTTCTTCAGGGGATGTTGGATGGGATGCGCAAATTCTTTGACCAAGACACTGAACTGAAAAAGCAATGGTACTTGAGAGATTATTCTAAAAAGGCAAGATGGAACAGCAATTTCGATCTGTACACTGCGCCGGCCACCAACTGGAGAGACACAATTACTTTCGTCATGGTTCCCGATCCTCCTCCCGCTGAAGATTTGCCTTCCGTCTGCAGTGAAATTGTAATCAAATACACTGAAAACGTGAAAAATTTGGCACATACTCTGTTCGAATTGCTCTCGGAGGCTCTTGGACTTCACTCGAACTATCTGAAAGAGGCGGATTGCGCCGACGGGCTCTATATTATGGGCCATTACTATCCGGCATGCCCTGAACCAGAACTAACTATGGGGGCCAGCAGGCATGAAGATAATGACTTCTTCAGGACCATTTCGGAGGCCTGCAGGTTTTCTACCGGAACCAGTGGGTTGATGTTCCTCCGACGCCCGGAGCCATAGTTGTCAATATCGGAGACTTCCTTCAGGCAAGTCCCTTAAATTGACTAAATTTCTTTGCGCAATTCAAGATTCTGACAATATACTTTTGGTGGGATTTTTTTTCATTTTTTCAGCTTATTTCGAATGACAAGTTCATCAGCGCTCAGCATCGAGTTCTGGCGAATCGGATGGGACCAAGGGTGTCGTCCGCGTCGTTTTTCACGACGAACCTGGCGGAATCGTCGAAGTCGTACTGACCCATTACGGAGCTGTTGTCGGAAAAATCCTCCGAAGTACCGGGAAATCACCATAAAGGAATATACGGCCTACTTCCGTAGCAAGGGACATGATGGAACTTCTTCTCTGCTGCATTACAGGATGTAATCTCTGCGACAAAATTTGATGTAAAATATATGTCATTATAGACACTACTCACTAGAAATTCATCTTCATCTTGTTCTAAATGCCTTTATATTTAGGTTTTGTATCACCGTGTTGCAGGATTATTTACTCATTTCAATAAAAGAAAATGTAAATGGACCGAGGAATTCATGGATCGAAGTTCCGGAAAATAGTTCCTCTATGTCATTTGACATTTTTGTCATTTTTCTTGTCTACTTTTTTTTCTCTCTCTTCTCTTTTGTTTGTCATTTGCTTTTTTTTTGGTCAATTACTTCTTTATTCCTTTCCATTTTTTTTTTTAAAGTTTCCTCTTTTATCATCTTTTAATAGGTGATTTTATTTTTGTTCTTTTTATTTTTCATCCAGATTTTTGAAAATTAATGTAGTAAAAAATATGGGTTGTAAATATATGGCGATTATTTCTTCATTTTTATTTTTCGTCCAGATTTTTTGAACAATTAATTTATAATATGACTAGTCTGTATTGTTTTACAATATAATACGTACTGTTTTACAATATAGAATATACTATCATACAATATATAATATAACATTTCACAATATAGAATATAATGTTTTACACTGTAAACTGTATTATTTTTTTACTACTCTGTACAATAAAGACTGTACTGATTTGTTTATTACTCGATACTGTCTTACAACATAGATTGTACTGAATTATTTACTACACTGTACTATTTTACAACATAGACCGTACTAAATTGTTCACTACACTATAATATTTTACGATAAAGATTGTATTGTTTTTACTACTCTGTACTATTTTGCTTCATGGGTTTTCAAAATGCTAAACGAAAAAAATAAAATAAAATCATCTACTGAAATTAATGATAAAAGAGGAGAATGAAAATAAATTAGAAAAGAAGAGAGAAGAAATTGATAGTCGTGAAAAATGAAAAAAAAGGAAGAGAGTGCTAGAAAAGAGGAAGAGAGAGAATATAATAAATATGTGGAGGAGAAAGACCGGAAGAAAGAGAGACAAACAAATGGGCATTTTTGTAGTTTAGACCGAGTTTTTGACTTGGAATTCCACTCACGCACCTCGGTCCCTCTCGGTCCCCATTTTCATTGGTCCATTTAGGCATGCTTCTTTTTGGTTGGGTTGAACTTTGGTTTGGAAAAAATAGTTTTATAATGTAAAAAGTGTATTGGAAATATAAAAAGGTATAGCAGAATAGTAAAAAATTGTATTGAAAATGATGAAAATTGATTATAATATATTAAGGGCCTGTTCTTTTGGGTTGGACTTAACCCTGGCTTGCCCTTTTTTTGGGTTCAAATCCAAAACCAAAACCAAACCCATGTTTCTTACCAAGAACTCAAACCCAAAACTAAAACCAAGCTTCACCTCAAAAAACTTGAGACATGAACTCCCACTCCCTGCCACTGCCGCCGCCGCCGGCCGACCATCTTCTTCTTCTTATCCGACTCCGTCTGCAACTTCTTCTTCTTCTTCTTATTCTTCTTCCCGCCTCCGCTTGCAACTTCTTCTTCTTCTTCTTCTTCTTCTTCCCGCCACTAATGCCTCCACCCGCAACCTCCTCTTCTTCTTCTTCTTTCCGCCTCCTCCGCCTCTGAGTTTTAACCTCTTCTTCTTATTCTTCTTCCTGCCGCCTCCGCCCGCAACCTCTTCTTCTTCTTCCAGTCACCAACGCTTCCACCCTCAAGCTCTCTTTTTTTGTAATTGGAATTTGAAATTGAAACCCTAGTTCACATCGCATTCTATTTGGGGATTTGGGGAGATGTTGAATTCAATTCCAAATTGACATGAAAAAGAAAAAGAAGAAAAAGAAGAATTGGATTGTTAGGGTTTAGGGTTTAGGAGGGCGGCGACGGTGAGGCGGCGGAGGGGCGGACCTGGTGGGGGTGGAATATGTGTTTTAAGTTCTGGGTTGAAAACTTTGTTTTTTTGTTTTGGTTTCAAACCCATTTGGTTTGAGTCCAGAGTCTAGGACTCAAACCAAGTAAAAGAACATGTTTTAAATTTACTGTTAAAATCAAAACCAGAACTTAAAAACAGACCCTTAATGCCTCCCATTCAATAAAGGGGCTTGGGCAAGCCATGTTGGTATGCCTTTGTTGTATTTCCCATGCAAATTCGGGGTAAAATTGTCATTTGCGCGAGATTCCATTTCTGATTTGATATTTGAGAGGGTGAGTTTCAAAACGATGTCGTTTTGACCCCTTCGCTCTTTGTTCGTTTGCCACTTTTGAAATTCTCCTGTAACTTCGGGGTAAAATGGATCTTTGCGCGAAATTCCAATTCCTTCGCCCTCCGACATTTCTGCCTCCTCTGCGTCTTCCTCCGTCTCTCTCTCTCTCCAGTCTTCTTCTCTCGAAGACCCGAATGCTTTAATCTGATGTCTCTCTCCATATTCTCTTCTTGTTTCTCTCTTTCCATCATAAATTTGTTCTACGGATTCCTATCTACATGTACTTCTTGGTTTTTAACCTCCTGATATTTTGATTACACAAAAAAATTAAAGACAATTTCCTGAGGATCATTGTTTTGGCCTTCTCAAGAGGGATAATTGGTTGTGAGTATGGCTGGATGGTTGTTTTGGCCTCAAACCGTAAGGTCTCAAGTTTGCTCTTCAACTCAGAATTTTTCACCATTCACGAACACTACACTGCATGGTGCTGATGAAGTTTGATTATGGGATTTGCTGTCAGCCTCCTGGTCCAGCAGCAGCAGAGCTCTGCTAACGGTCAGCCGGTGGCGAATTAGAAACCGGCGCCAGCGACCCAGATGAATAACGGCTCCGCTCTTCAGCAACATCACCACGGTCTCAATGGAAATGAACTGCCTGGGCAAAATTACCACAACATCACCATATGTACGGTAGATTGCAGGATGGAGGTATTGGTGATGATGCTAGGGAGGGGATTAAGAGGGGGATTCGAGATTTGGAGGAAATGCTCTTTAAATTGAAACTATTTTTGATTTTTGTTTTAGTATTCTCCTTAAATCATTCGTGTGCTAATTTCTTGGATGATAGTTTATACTTGAAGTATGCAACTGATTTTTTTGGGATTCTGATCTTTCTTGAGCTGACCCTTCTTTTTTTCCTTTTTTAATTTTGCTTTTGGAGTAGGGGGTAGGTAAGCCTGGGAAAACACTGCTAAGGCCTAAGAAAGGGAAGAATCCCTGTAATCTCCAAGTTTAACAAGAATCCCTTTTTCAAGTCATACATTGAGTTGTTTGATAATAATCTCATCATTACATAATGCCCTTCAACTCTATAATCTTTGTCTGAGTTAGATAAGCTGGATTCTCGGATTCTTTGTGACTTGAACTTTCTGTTTTGAGTTACCTGTGTGAGAAGCGAATTCCCAATGATTTAGACGAGTTGGTGGCTGAAGGATTTCATTTGCTCAAATTCCTGGATTTCATCCGGTTTCTCTAGGTTTGAGATTCATTGCTACAGTACTTACAATTGTACTGTCGGCTTTCATATTCGATGAACTATATAGAAAGGACAAAGGTTTCTTTGATCTCTGTTTCTATCTTGCCATTTCCCATTGTTGTTGTGTCTGGTAAAACCTTTTCCTTTTAGTTCCCTATTTTGGCTTGCCATGCTTTTGTGGTTTTCTTCAATGTTTAGTTCATAATGATTCTGTATTAGTTCTCATTGGCTTTTGGGAATATGTTCAGATTTGATACGGAAACTATAGATTTTTTGTTCCTTTTTCTTGCTGCAGCATAAAAAGAAGTCTTGGAAAATTTGGTCTTAACTTGAAAAGTCTTGCGAAAAACTTTGTTCCCAGCTCTTGCAAAAAACTATCCTAAATTTGAGATTTTCCCTTAATTTTCTGAGGTTTTTCTATTTTCTCTTATTGTTTACTGTCCAAAGTATTTTGGAACTGCAGAAAGAAACAAGAATTAGCAACCTGCCTAGAATAAGGACTCAGCAATAAAAGGGCATCACCCTAGAAAATCTTCTGCAGAGTTTGGAGAAGTTATTCGCCTTAGCAGCTAAGAAAAATATGGAACTTTGGGTGTAATTCCAATAATGTAGTTTCCATAAACAAAAAATCTTTTTTTTTTGGCTTAATGGTTCTTGTTTTGGGTTACTTTTTTCATCAGTTTCTACAGTTTTAGTTTGATTAAAACGTGTTCAAAGAATTGATTTTTAGGATGAATAATGATCCTCACAAATTGATTATCATATGGTCCCTCTCTCATCTATTGTGTCATGTATTTCATTGCCATTTTGAAAAGATAAGTAGCAAAGATTTTGCTGCCATATATAGACCTAAGCATCTTTGTATCTTTCATTCAGTTTGATTTCCAACTTATGGCTAACTGACCATTTGGGGCATTTGTGGGGTGCTTGAGAAAGGGCAAAGAGGTGTGTGGGAACTTTAGAAAGGGCTAACATGTGTGAATTACTAATTTCTTGATGCTGACATTTTATTAGCAATGATTTTATCAAATGAAAATAAGTTGATACTACTGCTGTGTTAAATTGCAATAACTTTTGATGTAATTTAGTTATGCATGTGGTAGGGGTGTAATGATGTAGAAGTTTTTAGGATTTTTATTGCTTCATCAAAAGAACATGAAAAGATCAAGTGTAAGGGCATTATGCTTTCGATTCACGGTTAATCTCTCCAAGTGATTCTAAGTAGGTGTTATTCAACGCTCCAATCAGGTTGATTAAATCTTTGTACTCACTTTTTGTTTTTACTTTGAATTGATTCTTTCTTAGATTTAAAAAAAAAAAAATAGTGCAACTGAGTTGATTAAATCCTTCTTGCCAGCTTTAGTTGACATTTTTCACTTGTTTGTTTTGCTTTGGTTTGCTATATTCTATCAAAATAAATACAGAGAAGTCACATTGAGCCTTTTTTACCTTTCTTTCTACTGAAATCTGAAGCATACGGATTATTTTGTCAGAGATTTGGTTGGTTGCACTTAAGGATAGAGAAGAAACTGAAGAGCATTTGAAGGTATGCTAATCCCTGGTTGCATATCCTCCTCCCTTTTTTTATTTTTTTTTTATTTTTTTCATTTTCCTTGGCTACTTTACTCAAGGAAAGTTTATAGGTGACAAGTAAGTGCATTTAGATCCATGTCTGCTCATGATATGAAATATGTAGACATGAATATGGATGATATTGGATCTTGTTACTGGCACCGATTCGGGGCGAGACAACGTGACCCGAAAGTGGTTTTGTGGGCCTCCCCACAAAACCCCTCCCACAAACACCCCTGAGTGTAAAGTCCACTCAGCAAGTCAAGTCATACATTTAAAAAATATAAATATTACGTGAAAAAAAGTTGAATGGAGTTTTTTTTAAAATTTTAGTTTTGTTTTCCCAACAAATGCACTATTCATGCATGGATGATGTAATGGTGATGCATGGTTATCCATCATCCCCATCATTTATGCATATGGTTCAAATGAGGTAGTCATGAAATAATTTATATATTTTATGTTTTGGTGAATTATTTTTATTGTTTCTTCCTCTCAAAACCAGAATAAGCGAGGTTCACCATTAACACTCCGATAGTAACTTCAAAAAAAAAATAAAAATTCTGGCAGCCAAGAAATGGAAACAATGTCTAGTTCAGATTTATCGAGTAGTCCATTGTACACTAGACGTCAATTTTACGAGTGTTCCATGACTCCCCCGTATCCAGTAAGTGTTATTGTATTTTCCAAACATGTGTTATGGCAGATCTATCGTTATAATGACAAAAAAATTTGGTAATAATATTTTATGTGTCTATTCTCCATGTTAGTTTTAATACTTTCATTAAAACATTAGGATTATTATAATTTGACCTCCTGAGTTTTAATAATTATTAATAATACACCATCATTTTATTAATAAAATACTCAAAAATCATAAATCTAAACACAAATTAAAATAATATGACGATTTAATGATGAACTTAGGCCACTTATCCGTTGTTCTTCAATTTATTCATTCTTTAATATTAAACGCAATATTTTAATCAGTGTTTATACTGTAGTTAACATAATATTCATAAAAACGTCACACTTGCATTCCCAAATTTGAATATAATATGTTTACATTAATTATTTTATTAATATTACTTATACAACAAGATATTGTTTCAATTAAAGAGTAATGATGGACATCTCTTATAATTCATCACAACCTTCGTGTAACAACTTATGTGGCATGTATTTATTGATTATATTTTTTATGAACAAATTACTAATATCATATAATTGACAAATGAATACATGACACTTGAATTATTATACAAGGTTGTGATGAATTATATGATATGTCTATCATTACTCTTAAATTGTAACGTGATAAGTGTTCATTATGTGATAAGTGTTCATTATGAGAGGAAGAAACAATAAAAATAATTCACCAAAACATAAAATATAATAAATTATTTCATGACTACTTTATTTGAACGGTATGCATAAATGACGGGGATGATGGATGACCTTGCACCACCATTACTTGGGAAAACAAAAGAAACTCCATTGGCTTGGTGAGTGGACTTTCCACTCAGGAGTGTTTGTGGAGAAGCCCACAAAACCACTTTCGGGGCACGTTGTTTCATCCCGAATCGGTGCCAATAACAAGATCCTTAGTTCCTTAATATACTACCGTACATGGAGATATTTCAGATGAATGTTGACTGAAGACCTTGGAAATCACAAATCACGCCCAAAACCCAGCTCATATTTAGCACCCAACTTTCCAGAAACAAAGGGCAAATTAATTTAGCACCCAAATTTCCAGAATTATAAGTCCAAAACAAAGGGCAAATTAATTAGAGGATTCTGCAGAATCAATTCACAACCAGCAACAAAACGTAAACGGTCATAATAATAAATACTTGGGTCCAAACAAGAGTTCCAAAATCAGGAAACTTGGAAGGATGTTGGTATAGAATGCTAAGTAAGCCACCAAAAATATATATAAATTGAAAAAAGAAAGATATCACCCTCTCATACATACAACTGGCAGTAAGCTTGCAAGCCCCTCGGAACATAAAAATTGAGTACCTTAAGGAAACCCATATTAGAAATTTATACATGGAAAACATCTCGGATAAGGGAAGAGAAAAGGAAAGAAAAAACAGAGTAACTCTTCTGCCTACAAACCACAAAAGGAAGATCAACAACTCTTCTGCCTTCCTGCAATTGACAACAATAAATATTTCCAAGTAATACATAAAAAGCCACAACAAAAGATGAATCTTATCTGCGAGCTCTTCATAAAGAGGATAAATAAACAGACAGCCATAGGTAATAAACCACAGGCACACCAAATGCTTTTGTTCCTGTCGTTATTCACCAAATGCTTTTTCATCTTATGTTTTTTAAAAGCTTTTGATCACGCCTAAATGTTAGAAAAAGTATAAAAGGCCTAAGCACACAGCGTAAAGAAGGTTTACCCATCAACAACAACATGAATATCGACAAAAAAGGGGGAAAAAAAAAAAAAAAAAACAGAACAAGAAGACAAACCCAGAGTCAGATAAACCTGTACTGAAGAATAAACTTTTCTGCATACTCTTCATAAATATGATAAAAAGGAATGCCTCAAGTAAGAAACCACAGCAACACCAACGTTTTAAAAAATATAGCAGGTACAGTTCCTCTAACTGATATTTTTATGAAAATAAAAAATATCATGTCAATGTTTAAAAAGATGAAACAGAGGCTCTCTGAGATTACATGAAGCTCGGCCTCTGCGCATTTAGAAGTCCCCGGGCGAAAAAGGAAAGGGGGAACTCAAGGAAGGCTTCTTATTAATGGGCAATAGACAGTATCTATAAGTCTACAACCTACCAAAAGTTAAAATGATAATTACCAAAGAGCCACAAGTAAGAAAAAGAGTTGCAAGCTGCTCTTCAGTAACCTGCGATCACAGCAAGACACAACATTTTTAAGATATGTTGAAACGACAAGAACCTTTAGGCATCCAAGTTATTCTAAAATCCTAGGAAAACTAATATTTGACCTGATGATCAATGTCAGACACAAATACAGTCCACCTAATTACATCATCCCTCTTAAATTTCCATGATTCTGATTAAATGGATGCCATGGTGAAGGACTACTATTGATTTTTTTCATATTATGTAAGAATAATACATTTATCTTACTTTTAAAGATATTGATAATTTTAATTCCTATTATACTTATTATATAAGCTTCCCAAGTTACAAAAAATTATGTTACAATTGTATTATATTCATCTCAAATTCACATTTTTAAAAATTAATTATTCTCTATGTTCCATTAGAAGAGTCCATTTTGAAAAATATTTCTTGTTCCAATGGAATAGTCAACTTTTAAATTTTTTTACTCCTCATACCCTTACTAATATAATAATGTGTAGTATACAATTATCTCATACTTAATAAGTATATGTGTGAAATAAATAGTGTCAAATTAGTTATTTTAGTTATTGTACCCTAATATTCATAATAAGTATATCAGAATATTTTAAAATATTTTACGAACATTTAATAAATTTATAAGAGTATTTTATAAAAAGAATTTTAGTTGAGAAATATTTTCTTTAGAAAATTTTATAAAATCATAAAATTATTTTTGTTGCGATTGCACGACTATGAATAGTAAAAAAAGTTTTAAATAATATTGCGGGGTTGTGTTAGTTTTAAATTTTATATATTAATAAAGAATATATATTTTTGTGATAAACATGTGAGTTTTGTTGCGAACTAGGCAGACATTCGGTGAAGCTACCCCCATAGAATACTTATTAAATTTTTTAAAAAATATTTTAAAAAAATATTTCTTGTTCCAATAGAAAATTGTATGTGGGTTACAATTTTTCAAATTTTTTCTAGAAAAACCCACCACTCCCACCATCCTTATCTCCTATGTCTGCCACAAGTCTACTTTGTCTTTTTTCTTCAATCTTCTCATTCCTTTCGGTTTTCTTTTCTCAGAGAACAAGATGGCCTCCGCCTCCGCCTCCTCCATCGTTACTTGCATTGATACTGCCATTCATGATTTGGGGTTTCTGAAAAAAGGCACTGGTTATTATCGAAATAAGGGGGTCCTTAACCTGGTATTCGGGTTACTGAATCTCAAAACATTTGTTCTTTGGGCCAGAAAGTTACCCGACGACACAAGTCTGGGATCCTTCTTGGCTAGGATGGAAGATACTATTCGGGTGTTTGGAGAGTTACACCTTGGGCATTATTATTGTTTGTTTGCAGAGGAAATTCAACTTCGGCATTATGATTATTATGATGGTGTGTCAGTTAATAAGATCCGAACTGAGTTTGACTCTCTGGAGGAAGAAGTAGATAAATGGTACGTTACTCTATTGGATCACTCCATAAATTCAACTTCTCTTATTCTTACAGCAGATGAACTCTTGGAAATCTTTCTTTGTATTGTGGACGGTCGAGTGAGAGACTACATCGATTTCAAATATAGGGGCATTAATCTTTTGATGGAAGAAATAGAAGCTTTGAGAGAGCAACTGAGATTCCTTTCATGTCTTATCTGGCTTGCTACACAGGCAAGTGTTGAACCCACACAAGATTTCTTAGCTCACTCTCAAATTGTTGCTTTCGAAGCTGCATCCCTCTTTTCTACTCTTCGAGTTAAAAAGTCTGAGTATGAGTATGAGTCTGAGCTGCAGTTGAAGATGTCAACATTAGTGCAAAAGATTAAACCTATTGATCCTCGGGTTTGTGAGACTTACATTCAAGTCCTAAGTGGTTCAGAGGTTCTAAGAGGATTACTTCCTTCAACTCAAGACATGGATGATAAGGTTACCTCTGCAAGGGAGATTGTCCTTAATACTCTTATATCTAATCTTTGGGAGATTCTACTACGACTTGATACTTGTGTGGTGGATCAATTGAAAGAGCTATATGGAGGACTTAGATCCCTGAGATACATTCTCACGCAGCACCCAAATATGTTCGATTTCAAAGTTGGAGCCATGTTATGTGATGCTGCAGTCTTCATTTGGGCATTATTACATCAAACAAATCCAGAAGTTGACCTTGGACTTGGGTTTCAAGATTTGTTACAAACAATCAAGAATATTCTGGCAGAGGCTAGCGAACAAGATCCACAAATACCAAAATTCGACTTCCCAAGGACTGATGAGTTGGGTTTTCTAGATATTTTATTAGAAAAACTGATGGCATTCACAACTTCCAAAGCTGAACCAATTGCCAAGAGCCATGTTGAAATTATCCAACAAGAACTTGTTTTCTTAAGACCTTTCGCAGGGGAACTTGTGGAGCTGCGCAGTGGACAGGAGGAATTTCAAGCTCTTTGGGATCGTGTTTTGGCAGTGGCGAACAAAATAGAGAGCCTCATTGACCCCCCGGTGGTTGGTGACCTTCCAGATTCCCTTTCAACATCATTTGATTCTGTCATAGAAGACATTATGGAAATCAAGGCGGATGTGTTAAATACTTTTTATGGCAAGAGTCGGGAAATTGATCAAGTCGAGGAAGCAACCAGCAGTAGCAACCAGATGCCATCCCAAAGAATTCCATCAACAGTAAATGAAGTTGTAGGTTTTGATGATGAGGCAAGATCAATTAAGGAGCGGCTAACAAGAGGATCACGGAGTTTGCGTATTATTGCCATTGTGGGTATGGCAGGATCTTGTAAGACCACTATTGCAACGAAAGCTTTCAATGATTCTTCCGTTATGGCCCATTTTCGAGTTCGTGCATGGTGTACGATTTCTCAAACATTGAACAGAAAGAAAGTGTTACTTGACCTTTTAAATCAAATTCATCCTATGAGTCATGACACGGCTGAACAAGATTTAGCAGAGAAGCTACGGCGCAATTTGAAGGAAAGAAGATATCTCATCTTTTTGGACGATGTATGGGAAATAGATGCGTGGAATAAATTGACCATGGATGGTTGCTTATTCCCCGACGATGCTGTTGGAAGTAGAATTATTTTGACAAGTCGTAGTCACAACGCTGCTCCTCGTCGTATGCTCGAACCTCTTTTTCTTCGTCAACTTGGAAAAGAAGAGAGTCTTGAGTTATTGCAGAAGAATTTATTGAAACCTCGAAATGGTTGGCCTCTTGAAGTACATGATATTTTGGTGCAAATTGCTGAAGTTTGTAAAGGATTACCTCTGTCAATAATCATTGTTGCTGGACTTCTAGCCACTACAGAGCCAGGGGATTGGAAGGAAATTCTGGATCATTTAAGCTTGGGCCTTGGATCGGTTGTACACAGTTGCAAGAACACATTGGAGTTGAGTTACAAAAGTTTACGGTATGATCTAAGGTCATGCCTCCTCTATTTTGGGGCGTTTGAAGAAGATCAAGAGGTTTCAGTCAGAAAGCTGTTTCGTTTATGGATAGCTGAAGGGTTTGTTCATAAAACTGAGGTGAAAAGCCATGAAGATGCTGCTGAAGATCACCTGAAGGATTTGATTGGAAGAAGTTTAATTATGGTTGCCAGACAAAGATCAGATGGTGGAGTCAAAACATGCCGCGTTCATGATTTGATTCATGATTTTTGTCTTAAGAAAGCCAAAAATGAACATTTTTTCCATTTCCTGAAAGGGCAAGATGAGCTTTTAGCATTTAGTGAGCCGAGCAATCTTCGAAGGTTATGCATTCGCTCTAAGTCAGGAGGTTTCAAGCGATCACAGTTGTTTTGTCCCGGTGCACACTCTCTGCTTTTCAACTGCTCTCCAGTCTCTTCAGTATATGAAAGAAACGGAGAACAGTTGCGAAACATCTCATCTGTTATTCAGGTCTTTAAGCTTCTAAGAGTGTTGGATTTGCAGACTATTCAATTGGTTAATGGCTTTCCAGATGAAATAGTACTACTTGTTCAGTTGGCCTTCTTGGCAATTAGGGGCGAAATAAAGCACATCCCATCTTCCATAGCTTGCCTCTCCAATTTGGAAACTGTAATTCTGGATACAATGTGTCTTGTTTCACTTCTAGGTAGTCTATTTAATCTGCAAAAACTACAGTCTATTCGCATGGACCTTGTGTTTGATGGTTTTGGAGGTGGTATTTTATGCAATGAAAGTCTTGATAGCTCACCCATATCATATGAGCTGGATAGGTTTTCTGGTGCGGTTATTCCTTCAGCTGAAGTGGGAAGGCTTTTGAAAAAGTTTCCAAAACTTCGTAGGTTGAAATGCAGGCTTCTCGACTATGAAGATACAGTAATTGTTGACTTTCAGAGTCAATTGGAATCACTCCATATAATCCCTGATGATGAATTCAGTTCGAATATGTTGGAGTTTAGTTTTCCAACTACTCTGAAAAAACTATCACTGTCATTCTTAACTCTGTCTTTGAAGAGTATTTCAGTGATTGGTCAACTGCCAAGTCTTCAAGTTCTGAAATTCTTGCGCGTAAGTTTTGAACAGAACACATTGGAAATGAAAGAAGGGGAATTCTCGAAACTTAGATTCATCAAGATATGGGTTGTTGAAGGTTTGAAATGGACAGCTTGCGATGATCAATTTGACTGTTTGCAGAAGTTGGTGTTGATTAATGTTCGCAGTTTGGAGGAGATTTCTTCGTGCTTAGAGAGCCTTTCGACACTCGAAGAGATTGATGTCTATAACTGCGATCGCGGTGTAGAAGAGATGGTGAGACAAATTGAAGAACAACAACAGGAGATGTGCGGCAATTCAAGCTTGAAGATCAATATTGTAGGCTATAGCGATTGCAGATTTGCAGGTTTAATTTCTCTTTCTCCTACCTTATAAATTATATATTTATTGACGTGTGTGTATTATTACTGAGTTATGTTGGGTCATTGATATATTAAGCATGACTTTATTATTAGGGAAGGGAAAGGAAGGACAGAAATAGAGAGAAAGTGGTGGGGATCTCTGGGGACTCCTTGAGAAAGCTGGAAAGAAAAGTCCAATTTGAAGTTTGATAATGAAGAACTTAAAAGTTTGAAGGATTTCTGGGGAATCTGTGTGTTCCCATCTTTTGAATATTTTTCAGATTGCTTTTAGTCCTGTCGAATGTGGAATTGAGATTGTTTTCTTTTATGGTTTCGAACTTATGCTTTTGCTCCCTTAATAACAACTTCTTATGTTTATGATTTTTGTGTTCAATGAATTCAAGAAAAGTTTACTGTTAATCTGTAATTTAATTGTTACTTAACACTTGATTAATGTTCTAAGAATATACTTTTGCTTAAAAGGGAATATCAGTTTAGTGATACATTTCGACTGGTTTGATTTTAATTAATTCATTAATTACAGTTGTGTTTTTCTCTGTATTGTAATTGCTAGTATATGATTATAGTGATATAAGTTTAATCAACAGCATAAGCTTCAAACAATTTCTGAAGATAATCCCAAAATCCTAAAGGTTGCATAAATCATAGTTATCACTGTCATAATTTCTAGTCCAGAAATTAAATCTCAGTATTGCTATGCACTGTGTGAGAGTCCTCTGAAAGTTATCACCATGCAAAAAAGACATCTTGTAAAATAATCTAACTCTTAAGTTCTAAAATCCACGATCAACATTCATATTTTATATAACATGTATACCTGTTCAATTAAAGAGCAGAAACATATCTTCCAACAGGAACAAGAAAGCAACAATATTCTGCGAAAACGAACAAAAGGCTGTCCAACATTCGATTATAAAGTAGCAGACAGATG
The DNA here is from genome assembly GCA_016801395.1 of Leptodermis oblonga. Lineage (NCBI taxonomy): Eukaryota > Viridiplantae > Streptophyta > Magnoliopsida > Gentianales > Rubiaceae > Leptodermis > Leptodermis oblonga. Next base: position 42,904,270 of record CM028755.1, read on the forward strand.
ACCTCTGAAAAGATTCAGGCAAGGACCCTTGTCATGTGGGAAATACTTGCCTGAAAGAATGCCCATGGCCAAAGGGATTTACCCCAACAAACAGTGCATGTAATTAGGGCTGAGAACGAACACGAACGTTCACGAACAAGCTCGGGATCGGCTCGTTAAAAGCTCGGTTCGAGATCGTTTATTTATTAATAAACGAACATGAACAAAATTTTAAGCTCGATTAATAAACGAACAATAAATGAACAAAAGGAAGCTCGGCTCGATTACGTTCGTGAACAGCTCGATACAAAAAAATAATTTTTACAAAAGATAAAATAGATATATAATTTATCATTCATACATATTAACATGAAATTACATTTGGTGTAGTGGTAAGACACTAAGTGGGAAACCTAGAGAACCTGGGTTCGAATCCTCCACAAAGCTAATTTTATTTTAGCAAAGTGGAGATCCACAAGGCTAAGGGCTCGAGCTCGAGCTCGTATTCCTGGCTCGACTCGAGCTCGAGCCCGAGATAATGAAGCCGAACCGAGCTCGAACATAGGTGTGTTCGGGCTCGGCTCGGCTCGATATCACCCCTACATGTAATGTCATAAACAAGATAACTTCAATATCTCACAAAATGCATGGATGTCCAACTTTCTAAATAAAAACCAAGTCTGAATTCTTCAGAAACCAAAATAAAAAACCAAGTCTAGAGAAAACAATTTCCGTTTTCTTCAAAAACCGAAAAAAAACAAGTCTGAAGAAAACGACAAATATGAAGAAAACGACTTCCAGGAAACCATTTCCTTCAGGAACAAAAAAAAAAAAAAAAAGAGTCTTCAGGAAAACATTTTCTTCATAAACAAAAAAAAACAAGTCTGAAGTAAAAGATTTCTAGGGAATCTTTTTCTTCAGAAACAAAAAAAAAAAAAAAAGTCTGAACAAAATGGCTTCAGGGAAATCGTTTTCTTAACCAAAAAAAAAAACAAATATGCAGAAAACGACTTTCTGGAGAAAAAGATTTCTAGGGAATCATTTTTTTCAGAAAAAAAAAAAAAAAAAAGTCTGAACAAAATGGCTTCCGGGAAATCGTTTTCTTAAGAAACCAAAAAAAAACAAGTATGCAAGAAACGACTTCCGGAAATCGTTTTCTTTAGAAACCAAAAAAGAAAAACAAATATGAAGGAAAGGGCTTCTAGAAAATCGTTTTCTTCAGAAACCATAAAGGAAAAAAATCTGAACAAAACGAATTTCTGGAAATCGTTTTCTTCAGAAACCAAAAATATTTACCTTCCCTTAACCTCTCTCATCTTCTGATATGTTTCAAGTGTGAAAGAAAGCATTTCAGAGCCCTTCCGACTCAAGAGAATGTTTCCCCTGAAACAAGCAAAAAGGAATCTTAACTTGCAAGTAAAAACATTGTACTAATGTATGTCAATAGCATCACAACCAAACCAGTGTAGATCTCGATGTTCAAATTCGTACGCCGACTCAGCTACAGCCAATGCAAGAGTAACCTACGAAAGAAATACTATTTTTACCTGAACCAAGAAGCTTCGGACTTCATCAAAGTTAAGAAGCACAAAACTTTCAAGATCTTGAACAAAACCAACATAGCCCAGGCTCTTATAAAGCAGCATTATAATGGCCTTGGCACACCCGCAAACTTGCAATAAGAAATGAAAAGTCAACCAGTTATTTCCGTATAAAATAAATAAATTACTTCAAATTATTCCTGATTAAATAGAATCAGGCATTTCAGAACTCGAAAAAACTAGAAGCCCACATATGACTTATCTCAGTTCTGGTTCTTCAGAACACTACTAGTCAGAATGACAGACTTTAATTCCAATGGTAAACATGTCAGAAAGTTAATCTTATTTCAAGATATTTTCAGTCTTAGAACAGTTGGGCTCTCATCAGTAAAAACATGGTTGCGGACAACATTTATTTTCCCACAAAAGCAGGTTCTGCATCAAGCAAGGACTGACACTGTTATGGACAAAACCCGCAACACGGATAATAGTGAGAGATGAACTTACTCTATGGTCTGAATGAAGGAATTACAGGCATTGAAAACATGATTCTCCCAATTCCTTAGCTGATTAACAGCAGGAAAGCATGACCTCCTCAAGACTCTCTTCACCTTGCTGAAGCATGTCAAAATAGATGAGAAAGAAACTCATAACAGTTACAAAAATAAAAAACTACTTGGCATTGCATATAAGGAGAAAGGGGACAATTAAAAATATAAAAAAAAAACTGTTAGATGTAATATGTTTGGGAAACCAGAAAAAAAAGTGAAGCACCATACTTAGAATCCTCAACTTGCAACTTGGCTCAAACTTGGCTCATATCATCTAAGCGATCCATATATCTAAAAGGAAAGAGATAATCTTGACAGAACGACAGCTTAGTTATCTCAAAGTTGCAGCTAGGGAAGAGAATGCCCTTACAAACATCTTTGTAAACACTAACCAAAGAATTAAAAACTAATCCTTGGATCGAGATTGAAGCAAGCATCAAGGACATAGTCCAAAAAGCATTTGCAGTATTTGAGAAGCACAGGTGCACTTAGTTGACTATTTGATTAACAAGACTATTTTCTAGATAATAATATTAAACCTTTTATACAATGAGTAGAAACGAACAAATAAGAAAAATGTCAGCCAATGATAGGGAAAATTAAAAACCTAGTAGTAGTTAGATGTAAGTCAAAAGCACATCTGGAAATGTTGAAGGAGCTGACTGGCTACAGGCTGTCAACAAAGCCACAAGGAGATCCCACCTCTGATCGTCCACTGAAGCCGGGCTTGAAGTCAAGGAGAGTTCACCAACTGCCAAATCAATCTCTCCACAACCCATGTAACTGTTATTTAATGAGGAATGGCTTAGGCATCTTCACTCACAGCACTGGAGTCAATTCTGTTCGTAATAGAATGAAAGCGCGGATGGTATTTGAAAAGGTTCTTCTCCAGAGAGGTTGTAATCTGAAGCTACAGATTTCACAAGAGTTGCTGGAGTTTCTAATATCCTTCCCAGAGAAGTAGGAATCCCACAGCCTCGCTTCTGAGCAATCAGCCACTTCTGTAACACAGATGACACATGTGATAAAGCAACCTTTTCAATAGGTATCTTGGGTGATGTACTTTCCTCCAACAGTTCAAAGGATTCAACCTCTTGGAAGTATGCAATCTCCTTACCAAACTTGGGCTGCAGCACAGGAAAAATGCAAACAGGTTAATGGAATTAAGGAAAGGGATTGACAGTCTTTTTCCCACAGTGAAATGTAGCATTTTATTCATTACATCACTCACCGTAGAGATAGAAAACAGGGGAAGAAGAAGAAAAATGTGAGAAACAGGGGAGAACGAGGATGAAATCGAGAAGGATTGAGGAAGAAGGAGGCCGAACTCGCTCGCTCACCGTAGTCCCGACTTCAAGTATCCCGACTTAGGTAAGCCTTTAATACCCTACCCTCCGTAGTTAGTAAATTCATGTCCGAAGTATGCAGTATGAAAACGTAAATATACCGTAGTTAGTAAATTCACGATTTTGCAGTATGATTTAATTCTTTAAGAATGGCATGTTAAGCTCATAATAAAAGGCTAGGAGTACATACTAGCTAGAGAAGATAGCTATAGATTAATCGGGGTAGCTTTTCGATCGGCCGAAAATAAAGAGAAATTCTGAAAACTGACCAAAACCGTTGGTGTTTGTGTTAAAAATACTGAACATAGATTTTTATGATCTTAGAAACTTGTTTTTAAGAAAACTGAAAAATTGGCATGAAATCCATGGAATTTTTGAGCTGAACGTAACTTGCTCATTTCATGTTTTAGATATCCTAAAATGTTCTGTGTGTGTGCTAGAAGTGAGTTTTACAAAGTTTACAAATAAAGGAATTCTGGGGCAGGTCTCATGAAGATTCATTGGCAATATTCAAAAGCTCTTAGAAAATATATTATGTGTTTATTGCTTTGAGTATGTTATATGTATATTTATTTAGTTATACTGTTTAAATAAGCGGGCGACTACTTTTCGTGCCGACTCAATTTTGAAATTACTATGATAATTTAATGTTGATTTTCCGAAATTTTAGGGATTGTTACATGATTGAAAATATGAAATTGAATGAAAAATCCAACCCAAACACCACCCGGTATGAGTTTCCCATAACAAATTTATAGGGAATGAACGGAGATCCCGCCAAGCGAAAGGAGGTGGTAGAGAAAATCAATGAGCCATCTGGGACACGGGGTTTCTTTCAAGTAATCACTCTGAAAGATGCGGATTGCGATGAAGGGTAAACTATTCTGGGCCATTGCTATCCAGCGTGCCCTGAACCAGAACTAACTATGGGGGCCAGCAAGCATGAAGATAATGACTTCATCACTCTGCTTCTTCAGGACCATATCAGAGGCCTGCAAGTTCTCCACCGGAACCAGTGGGCTGATGTTCCTCCGACGCCCGGAGCCCTAGTTGTCAATATCGGAGACTACCTCCAGGCAAGTCCCTTAAATTAACTAAATTCTTTGCACAATTCGAGGTTCTGATAATGTCTTTGTGGTGGAATTTTTCGCTTTTTTCAGCTGATTTCTAATGACAAGTTCATCAGCGCTCAGCATAGAGTTCTGGCGAATCGGGTCGAGCCAAGGTTATCTGCGGAGGCGTTTTTCGCGGCGAACTTGGCGGAATCGTCGAAGTTGTACGGACCCATTAAGGAGCTGTTGTCGGAAAAGAATCCACTGAAGTACCGGGAAATCACCATAAAGGATTGTAATCTGTGTTCTTAACGATGAGCAATCCCATATCCATATATGCCTTCTGAATTTGGCGATTTTCTGCGATAAAATTTGATGTTTAATCAGTGTAGTGCATTAGATACACTACTCACTGTATTCATCTTCATCTTGTTATGGATGTTTTAAATAAGTTTCTTGAATGGTTTTAATACTGGAACTTTGTTTGGCAGGGCTCTCTATAAATTGTTTCGAAAACCTTATTTTAACAACAAATTCGACACAAAATACTTTCTTCTCTAAACTCAAACTTTAACGAAAATTTGGTTTGATGTCTACTACTTTACGAAACAAAAATTTTGAAATAATTTGTTCTAAATTCCTTTACTACTAAATATCCCCTTCGTCTCATTTAAAGAGTCCACTTTGTATTACTATTTTTAGTAATACAAAGTAAAAATTTTTAGTGGAACAGAGGGACTATAATTGTTTAAAATAGTTTTTCCTTATCTATTCGTTTGTTTCTTTTTTAAAGTATGTTTTCTAAAATCTTTTTTAAAATCCTCTAACGAACGTGCCCTTAAATGACAGATAACTTAAGAGGAAAAAAAGAAACTGGAACTTTGCCCTATATTGTAGACGTGTGTTGTATATTTTTTTTGTAATGTAATTAATTTGATTTACAAAATAAGAGTTACGGTGCAAGTAAAAAATTAAGAAATAGAGAAATAGAAGTTTGGTATCTCATGGCCGTGGTCTAGTAGATATCCCAAGGCATTCACAATGTTTGATTCTGGGCACTCCCAGGTGCAATGCCACTCTTTATGCAGGTACAAGTGGCAAAATTAAGCATGCGATCCTCCCCTAAATGAATTCCAAGACCTTTACTTTCAAAAAATAAAAGTTTGGCAACTCAATCACTAATTAAAAAATTATAATGGATGAAAATTATTACAAAAAAAAAAGAAAAAGAAGCAAATTCACCGAGATAATGTTTCTTGACATAAATATGACATAGTAGGAATTGAATGTCTTCCTACTTGTAAATGATCCATATTGGGTAGGAGCTAAATCTGCGACTCTTAAATGATCCCGTCATTATATTGTTGTCCTCCTTTATGTCCTTTTAACTTTTAAGCCAACGATGGTTGTCTGGCTTTGTGTGAAGTCATTTTTATTTGTTAAAATGTTTTTAATTTTTGTTTCAAAATTAGTAAAGCTATACACTTAAAAGGTAATAAAGTTATTTTAAAGCATGGTAAATTACAAAACTTCTCTTAAGATATTTTTTCAAATTATTTAAAGGACTTTAAATTTTGAAAAATGATCAAGAAGACTATAAACACTACCAAACGCAGCGCACAAAATGGAGTCTATTTTATATAATTTTCTAAATCTCAGAGTCTACTTGATGGGATATTTCACCAAGGCAACGCTACAGTGAATGATGTGATTGCTATCTATAAGGTAAATCAAAGCAGCGTTGCCTTGGTGAAATATCCTTCCAAATAGGAATCTCCCAGAAATGGAAGGGGAGAGTTAAAAATATATTATAGTTGATGTTGAATTAATTTGTATGAGATTTTTGAAAGAGTTAAAAATATATATTAGAGGTAATTATATGTTTGACATTATTTAATAAGGTTAGAATAGTAATTTTAATTAAATAAGTTAATTAATTTGACGGCATGAAAAGGAATTTGAAAGTCTTAATACGGCCTTGTGTATAAAGTATGAAAGAAAAATGTGATTCTATATGACTGAATGGAACAGCAATCAAAGACAAACAAACGATTGCAGCTTAGTGGTTGTCTCTCGCGCGCGCAGACAAAAGGTCACAGGTTTGAAATCCCAAAGGAGCAAATTTTGAAGTTTTTATGAGGCCTCTCCTTTCATTTTCCTGGACGGACAGTAGAAGGTGAGGTGGCGCGTAGGCGGTGACGTGGCGACGAGAGACAGTGTGACGTGTCCAGTGACTGTAGAAGATGATGACGTGGACACGAGTCAGAAGGTGATGTGGAGAAATGGTTTTGGAAGGAAGGGGTGGGGTGGTTTTAGGAGGGTCAAACCGGGTTTGACTGATGGTCAAACCCGTTGACCGTTAGTCAAGGTCAATTTTCCGTTTTTGGACTAAAATTACAACAAAATAGATACATTATGGACTACATTTACTATTAACTAAAGATTGTGGATTACATTTGAAACATGATTAAAAATTATGGACTACTTTTACATTTTTTCCAAAAATTAAAGGATAACGCAGCACTCAGTAAAGTGAGAGCCTTAGTGGGAGACATCTTTTTGCCTTTAATTTGATGGACAGCAAAAAGCATCCTCTAAAGCAGCCAAGCAAGTTAAAGAGATATTTCTAGTGAGTCATTGACCTTCATTGACTTCAACAACGTGAAGAACATGATCACAAAATAATCAGGATTGAAAACTGGAAGAGAATGATAATATGACCAGAAGGAGTCGAGCATTATAAAACTTGAGCCACACCTTTTTATTTTGAGAACCCTGCAAACACAGGCTCAGGCCTGAAAAGAATCTTCATTCAGTCTGCTTTGTTTCTAAGCTAAGAGTACAACAGTTATAAGAGGCGCAGACCACCACGAAAATAATCCCATTTAGCAGCAAAACAGCAGCCTCTCCAAATTCATCAGAGGTCAGAGGTGAGTTTTTTCCTTGCTCTTTTTCAGTTTTTTCTGCTTGTGTTCATCATAGTATGGTACAAGTGAGTCTTTCTTTATTCTTGCAATTAAATTCAAGTTGTTGGTCTTTCGTTGTCATGACAAACACTATCAATAGTATACTTGCTACTAGTTGTTCTGGTTAGAGTTAAGTTAGACATTTGTTAAAGTCTTAATCAAGAGATTGATTAAGCAAAAGTCCTAATTGCTATGCAAGGGAGTCTTGAGTAAGACCTAAAGTCTTTGAGGAAGGATAGGCCAAAAGATTCATTGTTAGCTTTAGGCAAGAGAAAAGTCTTAATCTATTGAGAAAGAGTTAAACAAGTGTTTCCTAATGGATTAAAAATCTCAAGTTGTAGAACAGAGAAGTGGAGTAGGATTCAAAGGAAATTTAAACCACTATAAATTTGGTGTGTTTTAATTCTTGTTTATTTGCTTTCATGTCTTGCAAATCACTAATTACACACTTCACTTAGAAATTTAGTTTTAAATTAGTTTTAAAACTTGTTCTTGAAAATAGTTTTTCGAAGTTCTTCCTTATAAAAGAAATATTTTTAAAGGGGTAAAAACCTAATTCACCTCCTCTCCCTCTTAGGTTCATTTTAGGTTGCTATTGATAATGAGGATTTTAGTAATCTAAGAAAAGGTTTTGTTACCATCCCAATGAATATCTCACAATGAAACTGACAGTGATTAAACCAATTTAAGTATTACAAATGTATTTATCTACGAGTATAAATGACTGTGGAACTCTCATCCTTTCCAAAGTTCATAGGAAACAAACTTGTTAGTTGCAACAGAATTCATAGCAGTAAAATTGGATGCTAGAAAAGGAATGCATACCAGCAGCTTTGCAGCTGTCCTCAATCATATGAGATACCTCAGAATCATATCGTAACTCTAAGTAAGCATTGGTTTTAGAAAGCAATACAACTTCTTGAAAATCATTTTCTTCATAAATCAAAAATAAAACAAGTCATACCAAAACGACTTCTAGCAAATCGTTTTTTTTGGAAACCAAAAAAAAAAGTATGAAGAAAACGACTTTCAGGAAACTGTTTTATTTAGATACGAAAAAAAACAAAGTATGAAGAAAACTACTTCCAGGAATACGTTTTTTTTCAGAAACCAAAAAAAACAAAGTATGATAAAAAAGAATTCTAGGAAATCGTTTTCTTCAGAAATAAAAAAAAAAAAACTAAGTCTGTAGAAAACGATTTCTCAGAAACCGTTTTCTTTAGAAAAAAAAAAAAAAAGTCTGAAGAAAATGACTTCTTGGAAAGCGTTTTTTTCAGAAACTAGTAAACGACTTTTTGAAAATCGTTTTCTTCATAAACCAAAACAAACAAAAAGTTTGAAGTAAACGTTGGAAGTTTACAAAAAACAATATGTACCTATATTATATGATTAAAAAGGTCATTAATTATGCAAGGGTAAAAGTGAAAATTTAAACAAAATTGTTAGCTTTAACATTTTTCGTTCACTTTATAGTATTCGGGAAAGCAAGGGGTTAATCGTAGCTTTTTAAACTATAGGGGGGTCATCGATAACTTTCGCAAACCACATGGGTTATGCGTAATTAACCCTTTGTAAAAAGGACCTAGGCAACGCATTTTCGAAAGTATATATATATTTTGGGCTAAAAAAATATATATGTACATAACCGTAAACTAAGACAGTATATAATGTGTCGTTCACTCTCTCTAATGGCAAGTGAGTAGGGCTGAGAACGAACATTCACTAACAAGCTCGAGTGAAAAGTTGAAAAGAGCCAAAAACTTGGTTGCATGGAATTACAGATAACAGAGGGAAAGGAAAATAAAAACAGAAATTTCTTTCTGAGAGTGAAGTTCATCACTTCTCAGTTAAATTCTAACTAATGCAGTACAGCTAGGCACAGAATAGAATCAAAGCTATTGTTTATGGGCATCTATTTGTTCAAACGTTCGCACTTAATAATTGCACTGCACTACCTGAATCAAAGTCCTTTTCTTGCAACAATGGTGGAAAAATTAAAGGATAACGCAGCACTCAGTAAAGTGAGAGCCTTAGTGGGAGACATCTTTTGGCCTTTAATTTGATGGACAGCAAAAAGCATCCTCTAAAGCAGCCAAGCAAGTTAGAGAGATATTTCTAGTGAGTCATTGACCTTCCTTGACTTCAACAACGTGAAAAACATGATCACAAAATAATCAGGATTGAAAACTAGAAGAGAATGATAATCTGACCAGAAGGAGTCGAGCATTATAAAACTTGAGCCACACCTTTCTATTTTGAGAACCCTGCAAAAACAGGCTCAGGCCTGAAAAGAATCTCCAATCATTCATTCAGTCTGCTTTGTTTCTAAGGTAAGAGTAGTACAGTAGGGGTATTAAACGGGCGGGTTAGGCGAGTATTGGGCGAGTATTAAATTGGTATTAAGTTAATGGGTAATGGGTATCCATTACCTATTCAATTAATAGTCTTAATTCAAATAAGTAATAGGTAGTTATAGGTACCCATAATACCCATTATACAAAAATGTAAGACTGATTTAATAGTTTATTAATAAAAAATTAATAAAAAAGTTTTCAAATTTTTTAAATTTTCTTTTAATTCTTTTTTTTAAACGAATTTTAATTCTTTGAATCTATTCTAAAATTTAAAATATTATATATTGTATATTTTTATATTTAATCGTATGTAGTTTTTTTTGTCAAAACACAATTTTTAATTTTTTTTATATTTATATAAATCCCGTGCATGACCGACCCCAACCCGAGGCCTGAAACTGGACCCGGCCTGAAACCAGCCCAGAACTGGCCCTGCACTATGGGCCCGAACTGAATCGAGCCGAGTCAGCCCGAACCCAAACCCAGCCCTAAACCTGAGACTGAACTCAACTTGGAACCCGAACAAATTTTAAATTAGTATTTATAAGTGGATAATTTTAAAATATTATAAAAGTATAAATGAGGAAAAAATGTAAAGTAATTGTAGGACACAAAAAAAAATAAAGAAAAAGAAAAAATGAGTTTGAAGAAAAATAATAAAATGGGCTCATTAAAATAGGTGAGTTTGTTGAGTTTTATTTAGTAGTTTTAGATGGTTATTTTTGGTACTCATGATGGACGGGTTTTAGGATACCCAATGGACTACCCTAAACTAACCCATTACCTATTTAGCCCAAGCTCACCCAGCCTATTATTTTTTTATGTGGGTTTTATTGGTTAAAACTCAATTTGTTTAAGCGATTTTTGAGTTAATAGTTTTTTTTTTTTCCACCCCTAGAGTACAGTGATAAGAGTCGCAGACCACCACGAAAATAATCCCATTTAGCAAAACAGCAGCATCTCCAAATTGATCAGAGGTCAGAGGTGAGTTTTTTCCTTGCTCTTTTGACAGTTTTTTCTGCTTGTGTTCATCATAGTATGGTACAAGTGAGTCTTTCTTTATTCTTGCAATTAAATTAAAGTTGTTGGTCTTTCGTTGTCATGACAAACACTACCAATAGTATACTTGCTATTAGTTTTTCTGCTTCTTAGGGTGGTGGGAGTGATAAACTCAAAAAAACGGGTTTATCACGCCACATCAGCGCCACATTAAAAGCAAAAACGCACCCACTTTTATAAACCTACCCCCAGCAACAATAAACTCAGAAAAGCAACTTCATCACGGGTCTCACTAATAAATAATCTTTTTAATTATAATTTATCAACTAATTTTAATTATAAATTTATTTTAATTTATTAAAATATTTAATTTCGTAAATTACATAATTCAAACTAAAATCAATAATTGTAAAATATTTTAAATTTTAATTAAAACAGATTTTACATAATCACTAAAAAACTAAAAAATAAAATTACATAATTAAAAAATTGGATTTTTCTATTGTAAAAATTCATTTTCAAAAATTGATTGAAAAATTGTATGATTTGGATGATGAGTAGAGAAATATTAGAATTGATAGGTATTTATAGAAAAATAAATAGTAAAAAAAAGAATTTAAAACAAATAAATTAAAAAAATCCAATAGAAGAAAAAAAATGAATTAAAAAAATTGAAAGAAAAATACTAAACGGCTAAAGTTAAATTTAAAAAAAAAACAAATAAATATATAATTGTTGTCAACGGCTAGGAAGAAAAAAAAAAAAAAAAAAAACACGCTGGTGGCAGACAGTTGTTCCTCCCACTCACGAGCTTGTGAGGTTACAAACCCAACTTCTATTTTCAGAAGCTGGGTTTGTGAGGTGATAAATGGGAGTGATAGGTTGTGCGTTTTTGTGGGTTTTTATGGGTTTAAATCCAACAAAAACCCACCACTCCCACCACCCTTATCTCCTTTGTCTGCCACAAGTCTACTCTGTCTTTTTTCTTCAATCTTCTCATTCCTTTCGGTTTTCTTTTCTCAGAGAACAAGATGGCCTCCGCCTCCGCCTCCTCCCTCGTTACTTGCATTGATACTTGCATTGATACTGCCATTCTTGTTGGGTTTCTGAAAAAAGGCACTGATTATTATGAAAATAAGGGGGTCCGTAACCTGGTATTCGGGTTACTGAATCTCAAAACATTTGTTCTTTGGGCCAGAAAGTTACCCGACGACACAAGTCTGGGATCCTTCTTGGCTAGGATGGAAGATACTATTCGGGTGTTTGCAGAGGAAATTCACCTTCGGCCTTATTATTATTTGTTTGCAGAGGAAATTCACCATCGGCATTATGATTATTATGGTGGTGTGTCAGTTAATAAGATCCGAGCTGAGTTTGACTCTCTGGAGGAAGAAGTAGATAAATGGTACGTTACTCTATTGGATCACTCCATAAATTCAACTTCTCTTATTCTTACAGCAGATGAACTCTTGGAAATCTTTCTTTGTATTGTGGACGGTCGAGTGAGAGACTACATCGATTTCAAATATAGGGGCATTAATCTTTTGATGGAAGAAATAGAAGCTTTGAGAGAGCAACTGAGATTCCTTTCATGTCTTATCTGGCTTGCTACACAGGCAAGTGTTGAACCCACACAAGATTTCTTAGCTCACTCTCAAATTGTTGCTTTCGAAGCTGCATCCCTCTTTTCTACTCTTAGAGTTAAAAAGTCTGAGTCTGAGTCTGAGTATGAGTATGAGTATGAGTATGAGTATGAGTATGAGTATGAGTATGAGTCCGAGGATGAGGCCGAGGATGAGGCCGAGGATGATGAGGATGAGGATGAGGCGGAGGCGGAGGCGGCCGAGGCAGAGGCCGAGGATGAAAGATTAAACCTATTAATCCGGATGTCAACATTAGTGCAAAAGATTAAACCTATTGATCCTCGGGTTTGTGAGACTTACATTCAAGTCCTAAGTGGTTCAGAGGTTCTAAGAGGATTACTTCCTTCAACTCAAGACATGGATGATAAGGTTACCTCTGCAAGGGAGATTGTCCTTAATACTCTTATATCTAATCTTTGGGAGATTCTACTACGACTTGATACTTGTGTGGTGGATCAATTGAAAGAGCTATATGGAAGACTTAGATCCTTGAGAAAGGTTCTGAAGCAGCACCCAAATATGTTCGATGTGAAAATTGGAGCCGTGTTATGTGATGCTGCAGTCTTCATTTGGGCATTATTACATCAAACAAATCCAGAAGTTAACCTTGGACTTGGGTTTCAAGATTTGTTACAAACAATCAAGAATATTCTGGCAGAGGCTAGCGAACAAGATCCACAAATACCAAAATTCGACTTCCCAAGGACTGATGAGTTGGGTTTTCTAGATATTTTATTAGAAAAACTGATGGCATTCACAACTTCCAAAGCTGAACCAATTGCCAAGAGCCATGTTGAAATTATCCAACAAGAACTTGTTTTCTTAAGACCTTTCGCAGGGGAACTTGTGGAGCTGCGCAGTGGACAGGAGGAATTTCAAGCTCTTTGGGATCGTGTTTTGGCTGTGGCGAACAAAATAGAGAGCCTCATTGACCCCCGGTGGTTGGTGACCTTCCAGATTCCCTTTCAACATCATTTGATTCTGTCATAGAAGACATTATGGAAATCAAGGCGGATGTGTTAAATACTTCTTATGGCAAGAGTCGGGAAATTGATCAAGGCGAGGAAGCAACCAGCAGTAGCAACCAGATGCCATCCCAAAGAATTCCATCAACAGTAAATGAAGTTGTAGGGTTTGATGATGACGCAAAATCAATCATGGAGAGGCTCAAAAGAGGATCACGGAGATTGCGTATTATTGCCATTGTGGGTATGGCAGGATCGGGTAAGACCACTATTGCAACGAAAGTTTTCAATGATACTTCTATACTGTACCACTTTGGAGTTCGTGCATGGTGTCCTATTTCACAAACATTGAACAGAAAGAAAGTTTTGCTTGACCTTCTAAATCAAATTCATCCTATGAGTCCTGACACGGATGAAGAAGATTTAGCAGAGAAGCTACGGCACAGTTTGAAGGGAAAAAGATATCTCATCTTTTTGGACGATGTATGGGAAATAGATGCGTGGAATAAATTGACCATGGATGGTTGCTTATTCCCCGACGATGCTGTTGGAAGTGTTGGAAGTAGAATTATTTTGACAAGTCGTAGTCATAACGCTGCTCCTCGTGATATGCTCGATCAGGAACCTCATTTTCTTCGTCAACTTGGAAAAGAAGAGAGTCTTGAGTTATTGCAGAAGAATTTATTGAAACTTCGAAATGGTTGGCCTCTTGAAGTACATGATATTTTGGTGCAAATTGCTGAAGTTTGTAAAGGATTACCTCTGTCAATAGTCATTGTTGCTGGACTTCTAGCCACTACAGAGCCAGGGGATTGGAAGGAAATTCTGGATCATTTAAGCTTGGGCCTTGGATCGGTTGTACACAGTTGCAAGAACACATTGGAGTTGAGTTACAAAAGTTTACGGTATGATCTAAGGTCATGCCTCCTCTATTTTGGGGCGTTTGAAGAAGATCAAGAGGTTTCAGTCAGAAAGCTGTTTCGTTTATGGATAGCTGAAGGGTTTGTTCATAAAACTGAGGGGAAAAGCCATGAAGATGCTGCTGAAGATTGCCTGAAGGATTTGATTGGAAGAAGTTTAATTATGGTTGCCAGTCAAAGATCACATGGTGGAGTCAAAACATGTCGCGGTCATGATTTGATTCATGACTTTTGTGTAGAGAAAGCCAAAAATGAACATTTTTTCCATTTCCTGAGAGGGCAAGATGAGCTTTTCGCATTTAGTGAGCCGAGCAATCTTCGAAGGTTATGCATTCGCTCTAAGGTATGGGAAGTCAAGCGATCACAGTTGTTTTGTCCTGGTGCACACTCTCTGCTTTTCAACCGCTATCCAGTAGTATATGAAAGATACGGAGACGAGTTGCCAAACATCTCATTTGTTACTCAGGTCTTTAAGCTTCTAAAAGTGTTGGATTTGCAAAGTTTTAATTTAGTTAATTGCTTTCCAGATGAAATATTACTACTTGTTCAGTTGGCCTTTCTTGCAATTGGGGGCAGAATAAAGCACATCCCATCATCCATAGCTCGCCTCTCCAATTTGGAAACTCTAATTCTGTCTTCACCGTGTGATGAACCTTCACTTCCAGGTAGTCTATTTAATCTGCAAAAACTACAGTATCTTTACATGGGCCCTTGGCGTAAAGGTTTTGGTTGTAAGGGTGGTATTTTGAGCAATGAAAGTCTTGATAGCTCACCCATATCATATGAGCTGGATAGGTTTTCTGGTGCGGTTATTCCTTCAGCTGAAGTGGTGGGAAGGCTTTTGAAAAAGTTTCCAAAACTTCGTAGGTTGAAATGCGAGCTTTTCGACTTTGCATATAAGGGAGATATTGTCGACTTTCAGAGTCAATTGGAATCACTCCATATAATCTATGATATAAGCAGGGCCAAAATATCTGAGTTTAGTTTTCCAAATACTCTGAAAAAACTATCACTGTCCAAATTAATTCTGACTTTGAAGAGTATTTCAGTGATTGGTCAACTACCGAGCCTTGAAGTTCTGAAATTCTACGACGTGAGGTTCGAACGGAAAACTTTGGAAATGAAAGAAGGGGAATTCTCGAAACTTAGATTCATCAAGATTGATGATGTTCGACGTTTCAAATGGACAGCTTGCGATGATCAATTTGACTGTTTGCAGAAGT
Organism: Leptodermis oblonga; assembly: GCA_016801395.1. Lineage (NCBI taxonomy): Eukaryota > Viridiplantae > Streptophyta > Magnoliopsida > Gentianales > Rubiaceae > Leptodermis > Leptodermis oblonga. The sequence continues at coordinate 42,919,809 of CM028755.1, forward strand.
TGGTGTTGATTAAGGTTTACAGTTTGGAGGAGATTCTTTCGTGCTTAGAGAGCCTTTCGACACTCGAAGAGATTGATGTCTATTACTGCGATCGCGGTGTAGTAGAGATGGTGAGACAAATTGAAGAACAACAAGAGATGTTCGGCAATTCAAGCTTGAAGATCAATATTGCAGGCGATAGCTATTGCAGATTTGCAGGTTTAATTTCTCTTTCTCCAACCTTATCTTTTATAAATTATATATTTATTGACGTGTGTGTATTATTACTGAGTTATTTTGGGTCATTGATATATTAAGCATGACTTTATTATTAGGGAAGGGAAAGGAACGACAGAAATAGAGAGAGTGGTGGGATCTCTGTGTTTGAACTCCTTGAGAAAAGTCCAATTTGAAGTTTGATAATGAACAACTTAAGTTTGAAGGATTTCTGGGGACTCTCTGTGTTCCCATCTTTTGAATATTTTTCAGATTGCTTTTGTTCCTATCGTATGTGGAATTGAGATGGTTTTCTTTTATCATTTCGAAACTATGCTTTTACTCCCTTAATAACAATTTCTTATGTTTATAATTTTTGTTCAATGAATTCAAGAAAAGTTTACTGTTAATCTGTAATTTAATTGTTACTTGACACTTGATTTATGTTCTGAACCAGAAAGAGAAAAAAAATCTGAGAAAGTCGTTTTCTTCATAAACACACAAAAAAAAAAAAAAAAGTCTGAAGAATCATTTTCTTTAAAAACCAAAATTATTTACCTCCCTCAACCTCTCTCATCTTCCGATATGTTTTCAGTGTGAAAGAAAGCATTTCAGAGCCCTTCCCCTGCAACAACACAAAGGAATCTTAACTTGCAAGTAAAAACATTGTACTAATGTATGTCAGTAGCATCACAACCAGACCAGTGTAGATCTCGATGTTCAAATTCATACACCGACTCAGCTACGGCTAATGCAAGAGTAACCTACCAAAGAGATTATTCAGCAGGCAAAGGGCAAAACTACCAATGATATGAAAGAAATACTATTTTTACCTGAACCAAGAAGCTTCGGACTTCATCAAAGTTGAGAAGCACAAAACTTTCTAGATCTTGAACAAAAACAACACAGCACTGAACAAAATATCTTATGTTATCTAACTGGAATATGATCAAATAATCAGCTGATAAACAATTAAAAAAATATTTCTATATGGAAAGATATAAGGAGGAATTAACCAATGTGCTAAGTAGCATGACCCTTTGACAATTGAGTTCAACAAGTTCACAAAATGAGGAACCTGATTTTCAGGAAACTGCTTAGGGTAATCATTCTCTGAACCATGCTTTACATCCCATCTCAGGCTCTTATTAAAGCAGAGCATCATAATGAACTTGGCACACCCGCAAACTTGCATCGAGAAATGAAAAGTGTACCAGTTATTTCCGTATTTTAAAAAAATCACTTTGTATATCAACTCCTTATTGCTTTTCAACGAGCAAATTATTCCTGATTAAATAGGATCAGGAATTTCAGAACTCGAAAAAAACTAGAAGCCCACATATGACTTATCTCAGTTCTGGTTCTTCAGAACACTACTAGTCAGAATGACAGACTTTAATTCCAATGGTAAACATGTCAGAAAGTTAATCTTATTTCAAGATATTTTCAGTCTTAGAACAGTTGGGCTCTCATCAGTAAATACATGGTTGCACACAACATTTATTTTCCCACAAAAGCAGGTTCTGCATCATGCAAGTACTGACACTGTTATGTACAAAATCCACAACACGAATAATAGTGAGAGATGAACTTACTCTACGGTCTGTATGAAGGAATTTCAGGCATTGAGAACATGATTCTCCCAATTCCTTAGCTGATTAACAGTTCAGGAAAGCATGACCTCCTCAAGTAGCTCTTCAGCTTGCTGAAGCATGTCAAAATAGATGAGAAAGAAACTAATAACAGTTAACAAAGAATGAAAATGAATACAGTTAACCTCTTCACCTTTTGCATTTCTCCGTTCACTCGGAATTCTCCACTGGAAGGAACAATCTTGCACAGGGTATCATCCACCTTGAATGCTTCTCCAAAAGTTCCTTCGCCAGCCTTTTTTATTGCTTCCTTGTCACTAATTTCAGAGGCAATTTCGTCTGATGAGTTTGATGTTAACACATTCTCATCCTTAGAAGAATACCAGTTCAAAAGAGAAAAAGATTAAAAAAAACGATAGCTTAACCATAGGAAAAAATAAAAATAAAAATAGCCCACCTCCCCATTTGCTGCAGAGGAAGGTAACTATAATTACTGAAAGGGTAGAGAAAATTCAGGACTAACCTTCAATATCAACACACCAGCAGCTTTGCAGCTGTCCTCAATCATTTGAGATACCTTAGATCGTAACTCTAAGTAGGCAGCATTGTTTTAGAAAGCAATAGAATTTTATAAATATATTTTTAATACACTGTTTCAATCATTCGTTATCATGTTTTAAAAAATTAATTTTATAAATATATTTTTGAAAAAGAATTTTTCAATATAAAAAAGCATTAAAAATGCAAAAAGATATACTGTATTTAAAATAAAAGAAAAAAATATAACTAAATATTAAAACAGTGTATTATTAATATAAAATGTAAATTTCAAAAATATGTTCTTGAAAACATGCTAAATATGGTTTGGAACTTAGCTGGGGCAACTTTCCATTCCAAGTTCCACTTACAAAACGTCAAACAGAGAGTCAAGCTAGACAACTGATGACTTTGACAAAAATCAACCGAATGTCTTAAAAGAAACCCTAAAATGGACGACATTGATTTAGTTGGAGTCCCATTAGTGCTTTGTTACTACTACTGTCTCTCTTCCATTAGAAGAGTCACGAAAAAAGTATAAGTTTTGATTTTGTTTTTACTTTTTATTGTACAATTTATACGTATTACAATAATTATTCATTAAGTGAGACAAAAAGATTATTGAAAAACATTCCCTTAAATGTGACTCCTATCAAATTAGATAGACCGTGGATTTGTAGATTTCATTAAAAATAAAATAAATATGTTATGTTCATCTAAAGTGAAATTAATACTAAAATTCTAACAATAATTTGTTTTAAATTATGTAAATTGTGCAAATTTTAAAACTGAAAACTTAATTCACACTTAAAATGTTGAATGGTTTTCGTTTGTCATTCATTGTTGCAACCTCTGACTTCCGAGCATCAAACATTCCTGCTTTAAGATCCGCACTGCTTCCGAAACTCCATCCTGAAATTAAGAAGTTAAAAGTTAAAAGTTGAGACAGACAAAGATTGTTTTTCGCACGAAAGCTTTGAAGACAACATATAAACCAAGCAATGCATGCTTCATCCTGAGGTCATATGGCTACGGGTAATAAAACTCCTGTCTATCCTTTACGTATCAAAGATGACGCAAACTACATTTTACCTCCCTCGATTTTTGGTAAAATTACAACTACCTATTATTAGCATTTACTGACAATTACATTCACTACTCTCGTGCTTCAATCTCCATCTTAGGCAAAAACAAATGTAACTTGAATTTCGTAGACCTATTTGTTATAGTAGAAATTTTGATCAAATTATGGAGCCATTAAAAAAATTCAGGAGGACTTTATAATTTCACCAAAACTCAAGGGAGATAAATGTAATTTTCCCTTCAAGATATGGGGAGGAAGAATAACGGACAAGATGAGAACCAACTACAGCGATATATAAGCATGCTGATATTGGGATGAAAAGATAAATCTCTCCATGCTTTGTTGTGAAAGAGTGGATGATCTACAAGATGAAATGTTACCTCAACGGATAGTCTTTTAGCAACATCTGAGGCACGCGCTATCACTTCAACAGACAGTGCAGAGTTTATTGCTCTAGCTACTGCATCTGCAGCTTCCTTAATGTAAGAATCCTCATGGTTATCAGGAATGAGCTGATTTCTTTTCAATGGCTCGGGGGCTACACCAATCCAAAACATCCTCTCAGCCCAGTAAAACTGATCCAGCAAAAATGGACAAACTACCTGACATAAACCAAAATCAAATATTGCTATAAGATGTTACTCCATCCGTTTCAAATTACAAGTCATTCTAGCTATTTTTGACACTTATTGTCCAGATTTTCCCTTACTGGCAAAGCATTTAATTGCTTATCATTACCGATATCTCACATGATGTGTTATAAATGAAGGGTTTAGTATGTCATTTTGAAGCTCTTCTTCATATGTGCGTAAAACATTCTAGAATGACTTGTATTTTGAAACGGAAGGAAGGGAGTACATGCTTTCTAATAGTTGACAGGAATTCTTAATAGTCTGAAAAAGGTCAACAGAATATTACATCCCGGGTTATGCCTTCTGGGGGAATCATAAGATGGGATACAAGAATAAAGCTCATAATGCAACAACCTTAGCCTTAGTTTACTTGACAAACCTGAGGAATTCCAGAATGTAAGGCAGCAGCAGTAGAACCACTGGTGTTGTTGAGACCAAGTTTAGGAAAAAAAGGAATCATTAAATGGTAAAGGCATTCAACAAAAAGGAGAACACTAAATAAGAAGAGGAAGAAAAACAATCCCAAGAAAACCCCTACCTCCCTCCATGATGGATTACAGAGCCACATCTTGGAAACAGCCAGTTGTATGGTATGGAACTAATGACAGTTAAATAGAACATCTCAGTCTTCTAAACTTAAATGTGAAAGTTGCCAAACTGAAGAAGAATCAAGAGTCTAATTAAAGGTGTCAAGTATATTGCATTACTCACCCGGAGAAACAAAAGAGTCGGCCACCAAAAAGAAAGACTCCATCCCTACTTAATTGTCTTTGTTCGGAACCAGCTAATTCTTTTTGAGCAAGGAATTCTATAGCAGCATCCAGAGGCTCATAGTCAGCCGTGAATAAAATGAATCTGTGACTCGTAATATTTATTACACCTCCAATTAATTGAAGAAATGTTTTGGGATTTGTCATAAAACCCATGCTGCAGAAGACAAAGGGTGCTTGTTTTAGCAATAAAAATAAAAATAAAAAGGAAGAGAAAGCATTCAGCATCGAACACTAATAATTTAGGATGATGATGTCATAGAATGCCACTAAGGATATCAAAATGTTAAAATTTGACACGTGCTACATGCAAATTTACAGAGTATGAAGTAGTTTGATCAGCAGCAGCTTTTCAAAAGCCAAAATGAAGACTTCTTTGGAATGCTCTGAATCAAAGTTAGCTATTACATTGGTTGATGAAGCTAGAAATAAGGACCACTGGCAATTCCCCCACAGAGAAAAAAAAAATGGCAAAGCAGTTGTTCATCCATTTTGCTCATAGCAATTCACCTTCCAATAGAACTCAGACTAATAAAAATAGGTTTCTCTGGTGCAGCATGAGTCAAAGGATTGCAACTGAATGTGAGCGGAACAAATCTCATCTTTTGTGTTCAAAAGCTTAGATGAAACTGAAGCAGAAATTTCTGCACATTTGCTGCAGGAGAACTGCCATTCCAAGGGAAGAAACCAAAAGCCACATACCCGTACAGATGATGGCCAATATCCTATCATTTCTAACATGTTAGATTAAACGATAGAACATAGATTAAATAATAAACAATTCTCTGTTATAAAGGACAGATCACCAGCATACCGAATGAAAAACAATTATCATAGATACATAAAACCCTCCTTGTAGCATTGTGTTTATAATAGGAACAAGTTAGCGGTAAAGATGTGTATGCAATGGTAGGAAATTCATGATTGTTTGAACTCACTAGTAGTAACACCAAATATCTAGTTTTCGATCAGCAATCATTTTAGAAAAACTATTAATTACATGGTTGAAGTATAACTCAACGGAATCAGCACCCACGGATGAAAAAACAAACCAAATTAAGAAAAAATTACACATCCAATTAACAACATAGACACACACGTTCTCTTTGGGAGAAGAAGTACCTGGACATTCAACTACTTCTTTGCTAAATCCATACCTGTCATGCCAATAGCCATGTCAGTGACAACTTAGAAATTTCATTAATTTTCTTCATAATTTCTGCAAGAAAAAAAAAAAATCATATGCATTGGAATAATAAACTTTGTAATCTTCCTAAGCCAGCATATCTAGTTTTGAGTTGAAATCATAAGCAAAACAACACTAAAGAAATTTCCCAAAAGTTACAGCAGCCTCCTTTTTCAGATGATAAAATATAATAGGCAAGTTAATCTCCAGTAGGCAGATGATCTTACAGTAGAAGGGGAGATGAAGGCCTATCATGCCATGCTGGAAGGCCGGTTACAGGATCCTGAGAGCAGATGAAGTCATTTGAGCCAAATGACATTGCACCCAGGAAGATACAATATAAAGCTACATTAATCACAATCATATATGATGTCAAGATAAATTCCCCTAGTGACAGTGACAAACCGTAAAAGGACAGGCACTTAGCCGTAGTTCAAGATTTCTCCATGATCCCCATTCTTCAGTGAAGAGTGGCCACATCCAATGGATAACATCCTTCCAACTAACCTATAACATATACAAAATTCAGAATACAAGTAAACTAATTTTAAACCTTCTTGAAGAGAAGGATATTGTTTGTGAAGTGGGGAGGGATTTATGAAGTTTTGTAAATCATAACATGATAATTTGCTAAGTGGACATTAAGGGAAAAGTGAAGAGTAGGAACTAATGAAGCAATAATGGAGAAGTAAATTACACTTAAGAAGTAACAATTAGTTCACATAGATGAGAGACAATTACAGAAAATTGAAGCAAATACAACAATAGCAACAATAACTAAGCTTTTATTACCCTATATAGGGTCAACTATATGGATCATATCATGTTCTATCAAGCACATTTCTTCCTTTAAATAGTGATGTACCATGCAACTTTAATAGTTTCTTTCCCTTCCCCTTTTAATTTGAGCTGATAATTCCCTATTTTCTTCATGCCATCTTGGTGTACTTAAAAGTCTCCACGCAAATGTCCAAACCACCTTAAGAGTCTTTCTCAATCTAGTGGGGATACCCACTTCTTTCTAATGCAATCATTACTTAGTATAGTGTAAATTACAGAAAAATCAAATCCCTTGAGAAGAAAAAAAAAAGAAACGAGAGAGAGAGAGAGAGAGAGAGAGAGAGAAGAATACGAGTCGCTCTAGCAACACACAAACTTGGAACTCACATCACCCACCTTGTCAGCTGGAGCTTCAATAAAATATTTGTATAGAAGAGGAAGTTCTTTCTTAAATTTCCCTTCAAATGATGAGGGTGCACTGCATAACATGAAAATTGAGTAAAGAATAAGTAGAGGAAAAAAAAGGACATTTTCATCCGGCAAAGTACTATCAGGGGCATCCATAGGTAAACTTCCTCCATTAAAATGTTGAAAGATTTTACATGTAAGATACAAAGAAGCAATAAACAAAAGTTGTATAATGTCCAGCACAGTGAGTTAAAATAAGATAAAAGGAAACACTAAACCAAGCAAGAAACCATTATATTCTGAATTCATCAGAAAATTCCAATTCCTACCCTGTATATCACCAACACCATGCATTAAAATTCTCCAGGACCCTTGGCATCAGGTTACATCTCATTAGAAAATCTACCAAGCATATTAAAATAGAAGCAGAAATTTTCTGTTCAAGTTGACCTTTGCACTACAATAGTGAAATAGTTTTCTGGGCACTGGCCCAGTGAAGCCAGTGCCCAGAAAACTATTTCACTATTGTAGTGCAAAACATTTCAAAACATTTCAGATCAATAAGAACAGAAGGGAAGCCATTGGCCCAGTGAAGCCATGTAGGTACACACAAAAAACAAATCCTCTATTACCTATAAGGGACTACATAAGAAGCAGCAACAATACAAGGAATGTGAAATAGTTCAGCTAGACTCCACCCTTCCTGGACCAAAAGAGTAGAGTCAAATCACCACATGCGAATTAAACATAATTGACAGAACCTTCACAACCTTTTAGCTTTCAGAAACAGAGACAATAATGTAATATTATTCTTAAAAATTCAAAGTGGAGTTAAGCCTTTATCCTTTCCACATACTTCAACACTCAGGGATGACCTAACAGTATCACTAGCACTATCCACTTCTTCCCTTTGAACCATTACATGCAGATTTAAAAATTTTACTTCTTACACAGGTACATGAACCTTGCTAACATTCAGCCTTTTCTTTTTGTTCTTTGAACTACATGTTAATATATGGCAAGGTGATATGAATCTTAACTCATAAAATGTTTGACACAATCAATTCCTAACTGTTTGAATTTGACGGGGAATATTTTCTTCAAAAGAGAATAATATGCTGCAACTTTACCAGTGCAAAGAAATTTATAACCATAAGGTCACCCTCCAAGCTTGAGTCATCTCCAAAGATCTTTTCAACTATTAACACACATTCTTTCCTGTGGTCTATCATACTTTCTCTCTTCAGGATAGAGAAAGACTTTTCATAGGAACCTAAGAAAAGAAGCAAGCATTCAGATCTTGAAAAGGTTAAATATGAACTACAAAGTTCTGAAATCGTAATAATGATATTAGTCAGGCTAAGCAACCTGCAGTATCATTATGAGGTGCTAAAACAGGTGGTGAAGAAACAGGAACATAAGCAACTCTTTTTGCATCCAGATGCACTTTCAAGCCCTGCAAGAGAATCAACATGACCGTCTAGATGGATATTACTCCCTCAAATTATGTTCAATTTAATTAAAAATTAATAATAATATTAAAAATGTACTAATTCACCTCACACCAGACTAAATAGGACAATAATCACCTTAACATGATGAGACTTGACGAAGCTCTAGCAACAGCCCATAAGAACTTTAAATTTACACCAAAATGTCAAAATAATACATTTTCATTCCAAATCGCTAATTGCCTACCTCATGTGCTGAATGAGTTATGAAAAATACATGATATTGCTCCATTTCGCAAGCAAACGCTGCAGCTATGGCCTGTAAAAATTAATATATTGTTAATTCACGTATCGAATCCTTGTCCGATGACAACTAAGATGGAACAGTATCAATAATTTGGCCGGAGATGGTCATCTCACAAAACGGTTTGCTAAGCTAAAAATTCCTGACTGAAATTAACCGATTGGAACACGAGAACTGGTATTTTATTTAAAATCCTGAATATCGAATTGTATTTCCAATTTGAAAAAGGAATGAGGGAAGCGAAAGTAAGGAAACTTACGGCGATAGGATAGACATCGCCTTTGGTACCAAAGGCCATGAACGCTGCTATCGGTGTCGTCCTCATCGGTCCTTACCTTTCCCGCCGGCGACTTTTTAAGTTCCCGCCAATTTTGCTCCGATTTCTTTCTACGCTTCGAACTTTCATTACCAATATGAAGTTTTTTAAATTTTTTCTCTCTTATCCTTTACCCTTTCCTGAGAGGAAAGCAGGGCTTTGACTCTCTTGAGGTTTTTGCTGTTTCTATTTTAATATATTTTATTTTAAAATTTATAGGCAACAAATTAAATAATTAATTTATCACAATTCATTTTAGTAATACTTTATATTATTAATTTAAAGTTAAAAGATAAAAACAACATATGAGATAAAAAGTATATCACATTTTTCGTGTTTTTGTGTATTGAAAATGTAAATATATATACAAAAACTATATGTAAATAGTAAAACATTATTATAAAATAAAAATATATTTGAAACATAATTCTAATGCAAATAGTTTTGAGACCAAACTAGTAGATCAAAAGTAAAATGATTGGGAGCATAAAAATATAAAGTGAATGATGTGACATTACATAATAGTTATGTTTGACTATTTTAATTTTAGATGTTCAATAAATTTTTGTCATGTAAATGTCAAATATCACGTCAATCACTCTACAATTTCACTTTGTTTCACCGTGTTTATCAAAAAATATCAAAAGAATGCTGACAAGAACACTTTAACATAAATCATCGTGTTGCCTGTACATATTTGGATCTATTAAAGCAAATGTATCAGCACTTCAGCAGCTTAAGAGTTGAACAGTTAGATGCCTTTAAAGAGAACATGAACATTGACAACACTGCTTTCCTTTTCACTCTTGGCTCTACTCTTTTGAAGGTAACAAGTAAATCATCACAGAAACGGCTTCCGCCACGGACATTGTGAACTTCAGCACACATTTAGCACCATCGCGTTAAACAACAACAACCAAGTCTTTATCCCACAACGTGGGATCATCGCAAGAAAAGCGATGAACCGGATTACATTGGTTCTGAGATGCATATCAGAAACCTTTAGCCATGGCAAACTCTGCTAGGACTGATGGTAGTGATGCAACTTGTACAACAACACTTTCCCACCTGCATTTTCCATTGCCATAAAACCTCCGCGAGGCTAGGCACCGCGGATACTGGAAGGTTCTATTTGAAGGAAGCCAGTTTGAAAATACAGAAAATGAAGGTAGATAGACCAATTTCAAGCTGTTATTTTTCATGCTAGATATGTTTTGTGAAATAGTAATACAATAGAAGTATTATTTTGTAAAGTAAATTTTCATTTTACGAATTAAACTTTTTTGTTAATGTAGGTTTATATATGAGTCACGTGACATATGGAGTGACGCTTGTCCACACGCACATTTGACACATACTAAGAAATGATAAATGTAAAATGAAAAATGTTATACTCCCTCTGTTCTAAATTTATTATGGGTTGTGTGATACAACACTTAAAATATGTAATTTAGCATTATATTTTTTACTTATGTCCTTACTTTTTAAATAAAAGTTAATTATAAATTACACATTATTGTATTAATAATAATAGATAATGTAAATAATTTTAAATTGATTATTTTAATAAAATAATATTTTTTTGAAAATAGAATCTTTTAGGTGTAACAGAGAGAATGCAAATTAGCATGTTAATCAAATTTAAACAGTTTGATTTCAATCATAACAACCAATCAGCGATACACATAATATTGCCCTTCAAAATATGATAGAATATCATTTTCGCTATTTTCAAAAGATATTTTGACATTTTGATATCTAATATGAACGTATTAATTTTTAACACCACGATATGACACGATGTAAAATATGTTAATCGTAGTAAATTTGCTAATTCAATGTATCGATTACTAAGCCTCCCGGTCTCGACTTTGCAAATTCGGCATGGAGTTCGAAATAAGAAGTGATATCTAGTTACTTGGAGTTTGAGCACTTTTATTGCGCATACATAAGAGTTTAATCGACTTGCAATTCTCATTTACAAGTATAAAGTAAATGATATAATGCTAAAGTTGTAAATGTCGATATGTAAACTCGCGAACTGAAACTCACGAACTATTTAGGATTTTCCGTGACTAAATGTATATTCTTTAACATTTACGATTGCAAAAATAAATATAGGAGAATAGAGAGAGAAAAAAGATTAATTATATCATTATTGACGTTTGAAAAAGATTAAGGGCCTGTTCTCTTGGACCTTTTGAAAACTAAGTTTGGGTCAGTTTAGTTTTACAAACTGACAAAACTGAAAAACTATGTTCTTTTCCATTCATTTTAAAACTAAAGTTTTAACTTTTTTCTTTCTCCTTCCTTTTTCTTTTTTCTTCTTCTTCCTTCCTCTCTCTTCTTCTTCTCACCCACCGCCGCCGCCCCCAACAAACTCTCATCTTCTTCTTCTTCCTCCTGTCCTTCTCTCCTTCTTCTCCTCCTTCTTCTTTGTAAGTTTTTAAAAAAAAATTTCAAACTTAATTTCCAAATTTTTTGTTCCTCCTTCTCCTTCATTCCTTCTTTCTTAACTCTCTCTCCTTTGTCTTCTTCCTTCTTCCTCTTCTTCTTCTTCCCTCTCTCCTTCTTTTCTTCTTACTTCTTCTTTTCTTCTTCAGCTTCTTCAAGCCGCCGCTGCCGTCCACCGCCGCCTGGCCCACGCGCCGGGTGAGGTGGTTTGTGATGATGTTGTTGATGGGTTTGTTGTGTGTTGATCAGGGGAGGGGAGGAGGAGGGAGGTGGTGGGTTTGTGATGTTGTTGGCTTGTTTTGGGTTGTGTTGTTGGTTGTGGTTGTTGATTTGGGTTTGTTGGGGGGAGGGTGCTCGGGTGAGGTGAGTGGGGAGGAGGAGGGTGTGGGTGTGGGTGGTGGGGTGAGATATTTTTTAATTTTAAAAATCTGAAAAAATAAAAATTTTCAAAAAAAAACGATTTTGTAAAATTATTTTGAAAAGCTTGTTTCTTTATTTTGGTTTAAAACCAACTTAGTTTAAAACTTTTGTCTAAAACTTGGTTTGAAACTATCCAAGAGAACAGGCCCTAAATAACAAGCAAAACAAAGTAAAATGAATTAAAAATGATATTTAGGCAGTTGTGAAAAGCACGCCTTCACCAGTTCACCTTGCTTGAAGTTGACACTTCCCTCTCACACACAGTCACACACCAACCGAGATTTTTGGCTGCATCGAATCCGGCGATCCTTTTTCTCACTTTCCGACATTCTCTCTCGCTAATTATCCTCATTTCGTATCTCACTCCCTCCCGTCTCCCGCCACAATGCGGCGGCGCACTTTCAGCAGCTCAGTCCGACTCGGCGGACTCAGTGCAGCAGCAGCAGCACTACTACTACCCTGCTTGATTTTAATCGCAGCCATTGGATCAGCTCAAGCCTCAATCCACGTCTACAATCAAGATCCATTCAGAGAAGTCGGAAATGCTTTCCTCCTCGCCGGCGGCAGCGAAGGCCTTCTTGCCTCCCAAACTACCCCACCGCCTCCCCGCCGCGCATTCCACACTGCCGTTCACGACGGTCTCTCTTACATCAGGTAATTTCTCTCCTCTTTTCTGCTGTCTAGCACACACTAACGCACTTCACAATGCTTGTCATTCGTTTGGCTTGGCTTGATTAATGGAAGGCGTAATTAGATCTAACATAACTGTTGGGATTGCCAATTTGTTGGTAGTATTTTTGTGGTTGGAAATTTTAGAATATTACTATATTCGGTAGATTCGTAAATTGATGATATGGGTTTTTAAATCAGGGAAAGAAATAATCAATGCTTTTAGCTATTGATGTAATTTACGAAACACGGTGTGTAATTAAGATAGCATTATAGGTTTGAGAACATCACATTTTGGAGGAGTGAAGCTGTGGCGGATGAGCAATCAGAAACTGCAATTAATACTGGGTTGGTACAAATTGTGATTTTTGAGGCTGCTGATCGGGATAATATTGGTGGTTCGCCTTATGGAGGGCAGAGGTCTATTTGCTGCACCGCCGATCTCGCCAAACTCGAAGGCTGCAAACAAGGGGAAGTCATTAGGATACCTTCATCAACTAATATAAACTGGCCTATAGTGGTGAATGCACATTTCAGAGGGAATTCAGTATCTGCAACCCTGAAGAATAGGCAAGTTTACATAAGAAAAACCGGGATGTACAACTTGTTCTTCATCACGTGTGATCCCACACTAAAGGATATGAAGATTACTGGAAGGACATTGTGGAAAAATCCCAACGGGTACTTGCCTGGTAGAATGTCTCCACTCATGAAGTTTTATGTGATTATGGCTCTGAGTTATGCAGCCCTCACTGCCATATGGTTTTTTCAGTATGTTAGATATTGGAAGGATATTTTAGCACTTCAGCACTGTATTGCTGTTGTTATTGCCCTTGGTTTGCTTGAGATGATATTCTGGTACTTTGACTATTCATTCTTCAACAGCACTGGAACTAGGCCGGTGGGCATTACAACCTGGGTTGTCACGATTGGCGCCATTAGGAAGACCCTTCTTCGCCTTCTTATTCTTTCAGTTGCAATGGGCTTTGGTGTTGTTCGTCCTACTCTTGGTGGACTTACAACAAAGGTGCTGCTCTTGGAGTAACTTATTTCCTAGCGACTGAGTTGCTGAACATTACTGAGTATGTAGGAACTATAAACGACATAGCAGGACGGGCTAGAGTCTTCTTGGTAGTTCCTGATGCATGCTTGGATGCATTTTTGATCTTGTGGATTTTCACTTCTCTTTCGAAGACATTGGAGCAATTACAGGTTAATTCTCACTCAACCAGAACACCTTTTGAACTCTTCAGAGAATATTATGATTGACTCCTTTATTTTCTTTGCAGGCAAAAAGAAGCTCCACTAAGTTGGATATTTACAGAAAATTTTCCAATGCATTAGCTGTGGCAGTCCTTGCTTCAGTTGTTTGGATAGGTTATGAGGTATTTGACATGATAAATGAATCATATGATACATTTTAGTTTACACATTTTATCCTTTTGATTCATTTGATATCTTGTGACCTTACATACCCGGAGTTCCTTCCAAATTATTGCAATTGCAAATTATTGCTCTAGTAGTGTTAAAAGTTGGTAGATTCACTCATGTTAGTGGAAATCATACTTGGATGTGGAGTTTGAATTCAACCCTCCATTGCATTCTTTATCATATAGCTGAAGATTTTCTCTTAAATCTCATAGGCACTTCTGCAATTTATCTGTACTAGAAGGGATTAGCCTTTTGTACAGTTTAGAAGCTTCTATCTGAGGGTTATTAGAGCTTTACTACCTTTCATGAAACCAAAAGGACGTTAGGATCTGGCATCGAAAGCTTGTGTGACTTCAATTAACCAGTTTCATAAAAATGTAATTTCTTCCCTTATTTGGACACAGAAATACTGCAGCATGCATGACCCGTATCTGTATACTCTCACAAATTTATGCTTATAGTGGTTGATGTCCAAAGAAACAAGAAAAAATGTCATGGAAAATCTGTTTGTAAACTTGTTAAATTTTTATAATCTTATCATCGTCAACATTTTTGGTTTCTCGGTAAATAATTGAAGGTCTTGTAAGAGTAGAGTAGTAGTTATTGTTGAAGCAGTTGAAGGTTCATGTGACTTCAAGTACCTATTCTTCAACTTCACAAGTTAGTCCTAATATTTGATAAAACTGCAGATCCCAGGTTTCTTATCCCCTTCTTATTGTTTCATTCATTCAGGTTTACTTCAAAGCAACAGATCCTTTTAACGAGAAGTGGCAGGGCGCCTGGATTGTTACTGCTTTCTGGGACATTCTAGGATTAGCATTACTCTCTGTAATCTGCTATCTGTGGACCCCGTCGCAGAGCTCTCAACGGTATATCATCGACTTTGTAGACTACATTATTGTTAAATTCTCTTAACTGTTGTAAATTACATATTAGTTAGGAACCTAAACTGATAGGTTAACAAATTAAAACTATCTGATTGCTCGCCTTTCTGCATCTATTTTTTACCCCTTTGCACTCACTCTTTTTGAAATTACATATCAGTTATGCATATGCTGGTGAAAAGGGCGAGGAGTTTGATGATGAAGAAACCGAAGCCTTGAACAAAGGTGACATTAGTCTAGTGAAACAAGATATAAAGGAAGTAGCGACGACTCAGATTCAGAATTCGAGTGAAGGTGAGCAGGGAATGATTTTTTCTTCAGTAGCGTGAAACCGCCACAAAAGGGACAATATGGGGGAAGGCTGACAACTCTCAATTCATGATCAAGGACTGGAAGTGATTGATTTATTACTTGTATATGATAGAAGAGATTTCTGTGTGGCTTTATAGCAGCCATGGAAACAGGAAATGCTTTGAAAATGGAGTTCGGGAGTTCGAGTGCATCGAGATGATGTTCTTGTATGAATTCTGTTGTTGTGATTATAGTGAACTTGTCACCTGATAGATTTTAGGTTCTTGCTTTCTTAGAAGGATAGATTTTTCACTTTTTGTCTGAAGGAAGATGGCCAACTGTTCAGTGGCCATTGGGAAATACAGCTTTGCAATTCTATTTGTTGATAACTTTATGCACAGTTCTGAGCTGATCGAACCTGAAAAGTTTTGCCTTTTGGGTAGCTCAAATTGCCATACCCATGGCTAGATTAAAAGGCAGTATGGTGCATAGAAGCTCTTATATTGGACCGGCATGTGTGGGTTTTAGGGAAGGGTTGGGTAATTCTGATGTTGGTAACTTTACCATAGAGTAATGATAGACTATTCAATTAATTTATCTCAAATTATGTGTTTTAACTCATATGATATGTATTTATTAGTTATATTTTTATAAAATAATTATTAATATAACATAAGTGGTTAATGAATTTATACCACATAAGTTGAAATACATAATTTGAGATGAATTAATTAAGTAATTTATCATTACTCTTTTACTATATATTTCTAACAAAGATTAAAAAATTGTATGTAACAATGACCTCAAGTCCCGTGTCAATAGGTTTTTACCATATTATTAATTAATGTACAGATAAATTGAACCTAGTATAAGGTTTGAGATATTATATTATACCAAAATTTAAATTTAATTTGTTTTAGGACAAATATCTCTCGAATTTAGGAATTATCCTTGAGTTTTTGAGAAATTTAAAATATTTTTCGAAATTTATGGCAATTACAAACGCTCCATAAATTGCGCAAAAATTTTCAGCATAATGAATAGTCTCACAAAACTTAGCATGTTATTTACTGAAGGTTTAAATTTGAAAATGTAAAATATATAGTTAAAAAGTAAAAAATTTATATTAGAAATGATAAAAATGAAATATATTAAATTTACTGTTGAAACCAAAATCAAAACCTAAAGAAAATACTCTTAAATTTTTTTTTTTTGGGTCTCATAACATGTAATAATGACCAAATTAGGGATATAATTTTAAAATATAACTGTCATAAAATATATGAAAATATTTGTAATTTTATCAAAATTTAGGGAGGTAAATGTAATTCACTTTTTTTTTTCCTCCTAAATATTAATTTTCTTCTCTATTCAAATAAAAATTAGTATTTGAATATCTTTGGGATCATTCCAAAACAAAAGAAATAAATAAATAGGCATTTTAGACAATTCTTTTTTTTTGGAGGAAAGGTAAATGATTTATTCCACCAAGAATTCCGGTTCAAAAACCGGTAAAGATCGGACCACAAGGTGATGATGTTTCTGTTCACATCATAATACAACCCATGAGTGGGCGCTAGGAATTTCCTCCCCAGAGGGAGAAAATTCTTAGTGAGAGAAACTCTCAAAACCCTAGGAGGGAAAGACACATTGGAGCATATTCATGTTAAACATACATCAAACAAATGGGGCATTCCCCATGTAACATACATCGCAAATGGGGCATACCCCTTATAAAAACATACATCAATCCAAAATTTTCTATCTATTACAATCCTCCGTACATTAGTCCAAAATGCTAATGGAGGTTCTTCCTTGTCTTCATCAGCTGGACATAAGTAAGTCTACCCAAGTGTCGGGTAGCCATCCACACTCATCATAGGAAAATATCAGGATCATGAGTACATGTAAAACTACTTTTGGTAAGTAGTCAACCATTACCGGATTAGACAATTCTTTTCTTGCTTTCTATATATATATATTTTTTATTTTATGTTTAATTTAATTTTGTAGTTTTGAAAAGATGAATCCCTTATAAATCCCCGAAAGAGAATTGAAAAAAGTTGTTTCCCCTCCCAAATTCTAACGACGATGGGGAGCAACGCCAAACACAGTGGTGGCGGTAGTGGCGGAGGAGAAGATGAAGCGAAGGATATTGAAGCTGAGCTGGGCAAAACCCTAAAAGAAGGGGAGAGAATCCTCGCCCCTACTCGCCGCCCTGACGGAACACTCCGCAAGCCCATTCGTATTCGCGCCGGCTATTTTCCCCAAGACGAAGTCGCCATTTACCAATCCAAAGGCTCCCTTGTAAGTCTCTCCATTTTTGCTTTCTTTTGTTTTCCCCTTTTTTTGTTTCATTTTTGTTTGGGAAGTTCATGCTTCGTTTGTTCTTAATGATGAATTGTGTGACAGTGGAGAAAGGAGATGGAGTCGTCGCAGGAAGTGCCGCCGGGGTACGATCCGGCGACGGATACCAAGCCTACTAAGTCGAAATCGGCTAAGAGGAATGAGAGAAAGAAGGAAAAGCGCTTGCAGGTTCTTTCGTTTGGACCCAACTTTATTCGATTATTTAAGTATGTTCATTGTTCACTTTTGCTTTTATTTGGGGATCGAATGTTACGTTTTGCTAACGGTTAACGTAGACATAGATTGGAGAATACGCTGTACTTGTGTTTAAGCTTGTAGCTGCGAATGTTTGTTAAAGTTTTTAACTTTGCATAATGGGTTTCTGAACATTAAAATCAACTGGGGTTGGCTTGCGATCCCTTAATTATGCACTATTAGCTAAGTGAAATTTTAGTCGTTTATCCTTGTTATATTTAAGTTGCATTTGATATAGTGAAAATGGCTATTATGATCAAACTTCTACATCTTCTAATGTCAACTAAAGAACTTTAAATATGAAGTTCAGTTGCCTTCATAATAATGGTGTAATGTGCGTCAGACATCACGGTGTACAGAAGCAGCATTTTGATTCTGAAGAAAATACTTAGTTTCAACTGCCAACCTTTTTAGCTAGGCTCCAAATTTATTACCAATCTTTCTCATTAGTTTCTCCATTATGTTTCAAATCAAGTTGTTGATGGTCCCAAAGTTTCACCAACATTTCTGTTTCTGGGACAGAGGGAGAATTTAAGTCTCCTCTCTTGTGCACATACACGAAATACAAGGGCATTCTCAGCCTTCACCTGAAATCACCAGTGATTAGAAGCATTTGTTTTGGACCTTTCTAATTCATGTTAACCTAGGAGCTTTAAGTGTCATTCTTGTTCAGTTTTGAATCACTTTTACTGTTAACTTGAGCCTTGCTGTCAGTTCGTGGCTTAAGAACAACATAATAATTTGTTTCCATACTTGGAATTATCTATCTGGTAGGTGTTTCTGTTCTACGGTTCTACACTATACCATTTCCGTATTTGTCTTAAGTTGCTGTGGCTTGTGGCAGGCTGCTCTTGAAAAGGATAAAGAATCAGAAACAAATGTTACATCTCCTGCTGAGGACTCAAATGATATACAGGAGCATGAACTGCCAATAACATCCCAGTTGAACGAGCTTAGTATATCTGCTAATTCCACGAACACTAATCCTCCAGATTTGACGGAGGGTTCAACCCCAGCTGATCATGCTCAGGATATTGATAAGAAAATACGTGCATTGAAAAAGAAGGTAAACTGTGACTATTGTACCACTCTGAATAGTTGCGTATACATAACTGAGGTGTCTCAGACAATCTCCATTGTATAATTGTTATTGTGATTATAATTTTGTGTGCATCTTCTTGGCTTCTGGTTTTGGATAGTTATAATGGTTTACTGCACATGAGCAACCTACCTAGGTAAGTGCAAACAACCAGGGAGGGATTTATAAAAATAAAAGAAAATTTGTGGGGGGTAAGGTATAGGGGTGGTGGCAGGGTCCTAAAGCTCATTAACTGGTTTGACCTAGGTAAGCTAATACATTTTCCATGATGAGGGAAAAAACAACTGCGACTGACTTATAGGTGAAATGTGCATTTGGATGTCCTTAGAAATTATGCATATGACCATGTTGATTGCATATTTAGCTTCTACTTATTTATTAAATCTGTGAACACTTATTGCTACGGGATCTAGGTTATAAAGAAAAAGTATGTGAGGAGGACAAAAAATGAAAATTGCCCAAATCAATTTCTCGAGGTTAAAGAAATGCATGGATTTATCATCCACACCCACTCCCTTTTCCTCTTTTGAATGATGTGCTTCTGAAAACTTTTAAGTCGTTTGTGTGTTTACCGTTTGTTTTTCAAGTTCTCAGGGATTACATTGTGGCTTCATTTTGTTTACACATCTTTGCGTTAATTTGTCCAGATACGGCTGGCAGAAGCTCAGCAGCAGAAGACTGCGGAGCAAGGTCCAAAACCAGAGCAATCGGAAAAGCTGGCTAAATTGGAAGGTTGGCGCAATGAGCTGAAACTTCTGGAGGATAAGAAGGCCGAAATGGTATCGTCTGCATCCTGAATTTAGCATGTATGGTAGGTTTAAGAGAGATTACTGTAGATCTTATTGAAATTGATGGTGGAATGTAATCACTTCCTGTCCTGATAGATGGCTTTATCTGTCAAGATTTTGTTGTCGGAAGGCATTAGTTTTCACGGTACGTTAACTCTTTAGTTTTAGCTTGTTTGCCAACGTTGTCTGTTGTTTTATTGGCGGAGTGAAATTGTACAGTGTTCCTTTAAAGTCTTTCCACTTAATGGTGTACTCTGTTATACTCACAATTGTTTTCATCTCACGTTTTCTCTTAAGTTGCGTCGTTTCATGTTATTGGTTCATTTCACTTCATTTTTTCTTCGAGATTTGGTCAAATTATAAATAAGTTCTTATGATTTTGGAAATTACAAATACTTTGCTAAACTATTAAAAAAAATTGTTTTTTTAATTTTTTCACTAACTGTGAGAGTGATGTCTAGGTTAGCTGCCTTGAGATTTTGTTTTGGTTTTGTTATTAATTTCTGCAGGAAATTTAATACTTTTTATCTCACTCAAAAAATTCAAATGGGACAGAGGGAGAATATTATAATTAATTTTTATTATTTAATTATATATTTTTACATTTAGATAATTTTTTACATAAAAAAATTATTTTTAAAAATATGTTTTTAAAATTACAAACAAAAATATTTAAAAACAAAAAAAAATTTATATCATTTATTAAATAATAGAATTTAAAATTTCGTCCATATTTATTTATTTATTCACCCAGTAAATCCTGAAATTTCAGTGAGCATGTGGAAATGGAATGAAGATTAATCTTTTTGAAGTCACAGATTAACAAGAATGGAGGAACAATATAGCAAAATAAGTCATCGTTTACTAGCAAAGAAAGAGAGCTGGAGTTTGCTAACAATCTGGAAATTCTCTGCGAGTGTGTAGATACAAAAAAGGGAAAGTGCAGCATAAGCAACAGTTGCAGCAGAGACCAATCTTCCCATAGCCGATAGAAGATAAAGGATGGAGACCACCTTGAAGAAGAGGCGCTTGTCGTGGCCGCCGGCGGCGACCCTGAGGACGGACTCGGAGGCGCCGACGGTGTTGGCGAGGCAAGCGAGCATGGAATTGGCGGCGTCCTGGGAAATCTGCCACTCCAGGGGATCGACGGGAGCCTGGATGTTCATCCGGCGGAAGAGGAGGCCGAGGATGGCGAGAGAGCAGAGGAGAACGATGAAGACGTCCGAGATCAAAGAGACCAGGCTGGAATTCCCTTGAGCGCAGTGGTAGTAGACCAGGGTCGCACAGATCATGACTATCGCCGGTATTCCTCCGACGTCTCTGGAGGAGCAGGTTTTGAACTTCCCCTTTCTGGTTCCGCCGGAAGCGGTGGCTGACTGCTCCAAAGACGACTTCGCCGTATCATTCATTGTTCTTTTCTGTTACCCGTGCGGTATTAATGATCAATTGACGGATATTGGGCCGGAAATGGATTAGAGGAGTGGATGCGATGATGGTTGCGGCGGCGGAGGAGAGAATGACGCGTGAGACTGGACTTAAATGTCTCGTTTCTTTGATTACTCAATCAAACAATAATTTTAAAAAAAAGAAAAATCAAACAAATAATTTTTGACTGGGTACAATTTTGTGATTTTTTTTTCTTTTAATAATTGCTCACAAAAATCAAACACATTACTTTAAAGTCACAATATTTATTTTTTTATTATTATAAAGGAAATACAAATATACTACTCCCTCTATCTTATCAAAATTAAAAGAGTTCACTTCTACAACCTTATGAATTACTTACTCCGTTCACGTACAAATGTCTAATTTTAAAATATAAAATTTATTATGAATTTTAGGTATAACATTTAAAATAATTAATTATTCACTATTATTCCACTAGTGTTCTTATGTTTTAAGTTTGAATTAGTTATATATTACACATTATCGTATTTGTAAGGGTATAGAAAGTAAACTTTTTTAAAGTTGACTATTTTATTTAAAAAAATTAAATTTTTTTATCGAAACAGATGAGTAAAATGTACAGTTTAAAATACAACTCTTTATATGAACAAAGGTTGCAAATTTCACACATCTTATGTTCTTTGAAAGATATATATGAGAAGTCAATTTTAAATGATAAATTGGACCTTTTGACTAAAGATTACATTAACTCAAAATGAGAAGTTTGGGGATTGGATTACAATTTATTTTTTCACTTTTTAATTTTAGTTGTAAATTTAACATAATAATACTAATTAAAATATCAAAAAAAATAAATAAAACACTTTTTTTAAAACCTAAAGAAATATTTTAAATCACAATTATTTCTTCCACTCAAAGATTACACTGACATATATTTTGTCTAAAGAAAGAGTTCATTATATATATATATATAGGGCATGTTATTTTTCATCGTTTTGAAAACGATTTTGAAAACATATTTTAGAAAATAATTTTATAATGTAAAAAGTGTATTGAAAATATAAAAAGTAAATGCTGAATAGTAAAAATTATATTGAAAATGATGAAATATAATTAAAATATATTAACTTTACTGTTGAAACCAAAACCGTTTTCACAACAGAACAAAAAGAACAGGCCCATAACTATGAGTTCGAAAATAGAGTAAACTTAATACCTTTTTTGGGTCCTTGACCATTTAACCCATAACTTTTTTGGTCCTTAGCTTGACATTTAAGAACCCAACTGAAAACTCACATTAATATTTTCACACGACTCCTTCGGCAAAGACGAATTTGTCCCTATATCATTTTTCACATCAGAGTAATTTTCTCGTTAGGTTGATTCTCCATTCCCCAAACATGATCCCTCTATACAAAACATACTAATTACAGTAATTATTCACCAAATTGGCAAAGAAAATTGCACGGCAAATTAAAGTTAACTCATTGAAAAGGTCCAATTTGTTTCTGTCCATACATACCATGAAACGAATATATAATACATATGCTTCTGCAAAGAAGTATTGATTGAATAAATTTCATGACCAAAAATTTGAAGACTTAACTCAGCTACTCAAAACTTAAGAAGCCACACAAAATTTTCTATAGCTTGAGCTGAGTACCAGAAACCCAGATGGCAATCCAGCCCTAGTTGTTTAGGGAGTTAGGAGTCTTTACTATGAGGACTCGATATCCGAACCTTCCAATCCTTCCATATAAACGTCAAACTCCTCCGCGCTCCATCTGCAGACCAAGTGAAGCCGGAAAGTAGCCATCTTGAAGCCAAGAAGACGCTACATGACAATGAAGCAATGAATAATTATCTCAAACAATTGCAAAGTTCAAATACCACAATATATAGCATAAACAACCAAGTTAATTTCAATTATATGCACTGTTTATAACAGATACCAATACAATCTATATTCATTTAAGCCTTCAGGAGGTTAAAAGCTCACAATTAAGGGACCACACACGTCAAAGTATACAATGTATACTACAAGATAGAGAGTAAAAGTTAAAAATAGGTAAGAGGTAGTATAACAAAAAACACTTAGTATGGAAACCAACCAGTATCCGAGATGACTCTGGAGATATTGGTTTGCCTTCCTCACATACAACAAAGTCAGATACAAGCTCAATCGTGCCTGTGCATCAGAAAAATATTCTTAATAAATAAATCCAAGAATACATATTTCAACATGTACTAGCCAGTAAAAATAACCAAAAAAAGCATAATAAGAAAAGAAACTGACAAAAGCACACCTTTGTTTAATCGGACAGGCATCCCCTGTTTACGTAGAAAGGGCTCCATCTCATGCGTGAACTGGTCCAAAGGACCTTCTTTAAGTTCCACCTGAAAAAAAAACAAAGACAGCTGAGTGCTAAATTTAGCATTAAATAAGAATTATGCTTTGAGAGATGCACATCATTGCATTGCACATATCCAATGATCCATATCTCACTATACTGTACATAAACCAGAAGCCACACCATTCCTCGGTAGTGACAGTATCATACCATGATTTCCACGATAAACCAGAAAATTTGCGAGAAAAAACATGTTAAGTACATGATGGTCAAACATCAAATGATAAAGTTCACCCCCATAATATCCAGAAAAAAGTAGCAAAATTCTTTATTAATAAGCATAAGCAATCTACAGTGAGCCATTGAAAATTCCATTTGCCCGATTCACGTTAAGTCCATATTGAAAGACAATGTTGTGCATACTACATACCTTTTCTGTTGCAAGGGAACCAGTTCTTGCGAAGTCATACTCTTCAAAGTCATTGAATAACCTACAGGGCAATTTATCATTCAGAAGCTAATCAAAGTAATAAAAAAAGTGTAGTATAAAAATGTTGCAGATGAACAAGAATGAAGGGAGAAGGGGCATTGGGTGGGGGATGACACATGACAAAATCCTTCTTAACCTGTTTTCTTTAGTGAGATAGAATGTGGAGCTAATAACTAACAAATCCCATTATCATTTTCCTTTACAAAAGGTTCCAAGACCAAGACATAACAATAACACTAAGTTGTACAAGTACCTCTCAACCTCTTCCTTCGGTAGATTAGTAAAACAAAGCCCAGAATTACCACGAACAAGCTGGGGGGAAAAAAGCAAGGAATAATCAGAAATGGTGCGAAATACAAATAAACCACATGGACCTCCCGAAAAGTGATACGCTCAATCTACTAGACAACCTTAGAGATCTTGTGAAGACCTGGTCTAATCTCATCGGCAGCAGCACGCCCAAGAGCCACTTGCATCACTTTGTTTGACCCCAGGAAAAATCTGGAACAAGAAGGAGCTGAACTTATTAGATTCCAAGAAATTATGCAGTATCTTTAAGTCCTTGATAAACCAATAACATTAATTACATGTTCTATGCAAGCTTAAGACTACTGAGAATTAGCTACTGCAATTGCCATGCTGCTTTAACAACTTATGTTGAAACCCAACAAATTGATTATAAACTAATCTAACAAGCATCCAAGATCATAAAATCAACATATTTTCAACTCGTCAAACTTCAGTATTGCAATTCTCCACAACTTTTAAACGTGTTTCTAAAATAAATACTTCTAACTTTTTATATATAAATATAGAGTTAATACTTTCTTACCGGCTGGAAGATTTAAGCTGCTCTCTGAACTCCTTGAACTTGAGATTTCTCATGTTCTCAAAATTGAAAACGAAAACCGACTCGTACTTTTCAGCAGCTTCCCTAATTGAGTTCACGATGTTTTCTTTGTGCTCCCTTCCCTTCTTTTTGGTCTTGGATAGAGTCACTGCATGCAATTCAAAAATTAGTCAGAAAACTTCAAATTCCACAGAAGAACAAATCAAAATCACTGAAACAGTATGGATTACCGGGCCTATTGCGCTTTGATTTAGGCATATTTCCTCGTGAAACAGGTACTGCCGGCGGCAATCAGCGTCTTCTACCGTCGATAGGGTTTTTGGGTGCGCCGGAAATGCTAAAACCCTAATTAAACTTCTCTTCCTACTAGCCTATGACAAGATTCCTCTTCTGGGATTCTGTCCGCCACCGCCGAGTTTCAATGGGTTGTCTCATTGTCATTAGGATCCTACTAAGCCCATTATGGGCCTGGTCTGCAGAAGCATTTAGCCCAAATTACAACCCAATTAGCTTTGGGCCTATGGGATGTTTTGGGCTGGAATGTAATAAGTTGTTATGGGTCATAATGTAATATTCATTATTATTGGGAATATAATTAAATAGGTAGGAAATTAGTGATTAATAAAGGGACGTTTGTATATTTTGGAAATTAGCTGATTTGTAATTGAATCCTATATTCGTTCTTGATTAACCTCAATTCTCCTTCCTGTTCATTCTCTTTTTCTAAATTCTCTCTAATTTATTTTCCAAACATTTTCTGTGTAAATTCTTAGCCTTAACATGACATACGTCCTATGCCGCTTCACTCAATGGTTTGATCAAATATCGTGAAATTTATTAAAACGCTACCAAATTATCGTTACCTCCAAAAGTTTTGAGAAACTATTATTATGGTTGAATGTTTATGACTTTTTCAAATAACATGTAACTTTTCTATAGAATTCATTCATTTTTTATAGGAGGTGTCAATAAATTGACAAAATAATATGTGATAATCATTATATTTATATGTAGTCGAAAGAGGTGACGATAATTAATTGAATTTCGTAGGGTAATGTAAGTTTTATAAAATCAAGACAATTACACGATGATTGAGATCAAAGATAATCATTCTCAATTGACTGACTCAGTAGGAGTGAAAGCACTAATCACATTGTTAAATACACAATAAATAGAGCAACAAAAGTCGAGAAATAAATTCGCTATTCAACCCTTGTGATTGAGTAGGCGATGATAAAGGTGAAATTACCAAATAAGTAATTAATAAGAAAAACACTAACTTATCAATTTTGAGTAATAAAAACAAACAGAGCCAAATAAGTTACCCTTTCTCTTTTTGAGACATCTTTTTTTCTTCATATAATTATCGAGACATTAAAATCGGACTAAAATTATAAAAATAAAAATAAAAATATAATTTTTAAAATATGAAGTAAGATAATAAAAGAAAAGTGGAATAATATGGGATGAAATTAAAATTAAATTTAACTTTTAGCGCTTGAAGAATCCTATAATTTCACAATGGCCCAGAAGAGAGAAGAAGATGTGTCCTTAAGAAGACCTGCAAGGTTTGAAATAAAAATAATCGAAGGCGGCTACTTTTCGCGCCCATTCTACTCCCAAATTTCCCTTTCACACATTCACGCATTTCCGCCTTTCTCCTCCGCTCACCGCCGCCGCCGCAGTGGTGGCCTGACCAATGGACTCCGCCATGGAGTCTTCCCTTCTATCCAAACTCGAATCCTCCACAGATGTCGCCGATATCCACACCCTATTCTTCGACTACCTCCAACCATTCAAGCCAGCACCCAAAAAGCTATCGGCCAAAACCCCAAAAGCCCTAGAAAGAGCGACACTACGCTCCCTAGCCAAGCAATTCCTTTCATTCATTAGCAAATCGCTTTCGATTCTTCCCAAACGGCTTTCCCGTGAAGCTGGATCCTCATGCCCTGACAAAATTTCCACCGATTGCGCCCACAAATTGTTCGAAGTCTACCGTCTCTGCATAAATTGCCTCAGTTTGATATCAGGGGAGCTGCAGTGCAAGCCACACGCTGTTCAGGCTAAACAGGCTGGCTTAATTAATTGTTTGGTGGCATGGGGTTGGTACGAAGAAGTGCAAACGGAGTGTTTCTTGGTGCTGGAGAGTCTGAGAGGGATCACTTGCAGCAATGCGAGGACGAAGTCCGTAAAGTTCAAGGCACAGTTGCTTCCAAGGTTGAGTGAAGTCGATGTGGACCAGGATTTTGCTTGGTTAGTGGTGGAGATTGTGATCACATTGGTTAGGTGTGCTTTAATGATTCGAAGTAAAGATGAGGCTGATTATAGGAGAGTTATCGCATTGGTTGATGAAGCCACACCTTGGTTCAAGTCAGTTTCTATTGCCCTTTCTCTCTCCACCCTACCTGTTTCTCTCTGTTCATGAAAAACTGAATTTATTTCATAAAATGCATTTTCATATCTAGGACTGTTATTAAAGTGCACTATTTCTGTATAGACGATAATAGATTTAGGTCGACAGAGAAAGACTTAGTTGGTTGATGGTATCTTGAACAGGGTTTTAAACGCCACTGCTCGTGAGAAATTGCATAGAGCGCTTGTTGGATATCTGAACAGAATTTGTCTACATTTGGTTGAAGAGTTGACGAATTATGATCCAGAGTTTGTTTTGGAGTTTTGCAAGGTGACAGTATCCCACTTTGGCGAATCTTCCGTAAAAGAGCAGATGTACAAGGTGAACTGCAGTCTATTATGTTTTCTGAACCTAATATATTAATGATTAGGTTTGTATTCTAATTCGCTATCCGTTCCTTCAGTCCTGGGGAATGTGCTGTTCTCTACTCTCCGAGAAGAGCAGTCAGGTTCACACAATTGACATCCTAAAATTTGTCTTGAGTTTTCTGGCTGCTCAATGTGAGGTAATGAGAGTGTAAGGGCTAAAGTTGTGTTTCTTTTAAGATTTGTATTGGGTATTCTGATCTTCAAATTCAGGTTCCTTATTAACTTATGTTAATTATGTGGTAACAGTAGAAAGCAGTTAACTATTTTAAGCCTATTCACATTTGCGTATTGTCTTATTATTGAATTTGCGAATATATATAAGATAGCTTAAATATGCATTAGCCAACTCTAAGTGTCCAATGTCAACTAGTAGTATAAATTGTTTTGCTAGTAATTCCTTCCATCTTTCTGTTCCCCCCTCCTACCCATCATAGTTCCTTCCTCCCATTTTCACTTGTTGCTCTTCCCTGATTCGACCAACTCTGGCATATAGCAAGCCATGTAGTATATCCAGAGTAATTATTCTCAAGTACTTTTTCTCTGCTGGAAACCTTTTAGTCATACTGCAGAATACTAAGAAACATGATTGAGGGCCTGTATGTGGTATCACTATCACTATCACCTCTCAAATCACCTTCCAGAAAACATTTTGCATTTTACAATAATTTTCATCATTCCAAATATCCCTATTTATATTTCCACTACACTTTTAATGTTATTTATAACCAATTTAAACCACATTTTGAAACCAAAATGTGACACTATATAGGCCCAAAATTTTGATGATGGATTATTCTTCACTTAGCATATGAGATCTTTGGCCAATGAGGAATGCATGTTAACTACGCTGGCAAAAATCTCACATAGACTTGGTTATTGTGGGGTTGAGCTTTGAACCTATACACTCAATGGTGTTAACTTTATAGTTTTGCAGTTGCACAGTCAGTTAGTGTATCATGCTGCATAATGATGCTTTATCAAACAGAAATCTAAGATAGCTGCAAAGGTGCTGAAAGGAAGCTTTGCTTGAATAATCTTTGTACAAACGCATGTTAACTTAATTTGGTATTTCTTTGAGCAATCAAGTCTAATCAAAATCAAAATATTAGTTAACTAGACATTTTAAATACCAGCAATATGTTATACCTTAGTAAAGTGAATATTTTAATGAGCTTCAGTTAATGACAGTTCAAAGTGGAATGGGCCATAATTGAGTTTCTGGAAGTTGTCAACAGATGCTCTAGAAGTTGTAAAATAGCAACACCAACAGTTTGCAGTGCTGTTGGAGAACATTTAAGCAGACTATCTGGTTCTCAGGTTTGTTATAATTCTTTTGTATGTTATAGACTCAACTTGTCTGAAAATTTTTTAATGACAAAATGCGTTGCTAATTTTGAAGGCTAATCCGCTTGTTGGACCTATTATGGGGATTTATGGATCTGGGTTGCTATTAGTTTCATCCAAATGTCATTCTATAATTGGTGAATCTGCAACAGAAGGTTACATAAATGATGGATCTAGGTCTGGGTTTGTTCTTGATTCTGAGGGGCTGCTTCAACAGTTGCATGTCTATCTTGAATCAATGCGGGAATTTTTCGATATTGGTGACAACGGGGTTGGCTTGTCAAAGAAAAAAGCTCCATTCCTCCTCTCCTATTTCAATGCTCTAAAATTCTTTTGCCAACCACCTGCTAAGTTTGTATATGCAAAGAGGAAAGAAATTCTTGCCGAAGGAAATAATGCATCCTATATTACCAATCTTGGTGTTATCCAAAACGCATTCAATCAATTGTGCCACATTTTTCTCCATTTACTTGGTATGCTCCATCATTATTTTGTACAGAAGCTACTTAAATTAATAGTTCTTTCCACTTCATGCTAAGCATAAGAAGCATTTTGATTTTTTGTTGAGGCAGGTGAAAAGAGTGATGCATCTACATCAGATGGTACTATTAATGTGATATGTGATGTATCTATTGCTACTTTCACTCTTTCCCTTAAAACTGGCAGTCATATGAAGGTACAAGTTAGTATGAAAAATGTAAATCTTCTTCAGTATTGTCATTAATTTTCTAAGTTTTTCAATGTCTCCCTGGCCTGTCCTATATTCCAGGAGAGTGCAAATCTCGTGAAGTATGTTGTTTCTAGTGATTGGGTTCAAGCTACTGGACAAAAGTATCTATTTTCTTCACTTTACAATGTATCTGTGGTTCTACACAGAAATAGACAGTTTAAAGAGGTACATACATCCAAAAATACTTTTACCTGTTACAGACTACACAATTTATATCTCATTATTTGTTTGTCTAAATGGAAACTATTGGTGTTGTTTTCACTGTGGTTGAGTTTTGTGGTTTCTGATTTTCTGAGTTTGTCTCTGGAAGTCCTTATCTACATTATGCTCTTAGCTAAGCTTGTTAATAGTTTGTTATGGCCATGTGCAGCAGCTTTCAGAACTCTGATATGTTATCAACATTTTGCCTCTTTAAAATACATTTTTCATCATTCCCAATACAACTTATACATCCACTACAGTTGTGATACAACTTTTATGGGTTTGAAGGTACAATACCTAAAATAAGTAATTTGTTGTAATTTTCTCCACTTATACCCTTTTTTTTGAATTGTGGACTAATTGTAAACCATAGATAATAATGTTAGTGAGAGTATGGAAGGTACAAAAATAGAAACATGACTCTTTCGTTTGGACAAATTATTTTTTGAAACAAGACTCTTGTAATGGATGGAGGGAGTGCATAACATGTTTTCGAAACACTTTTTCATACCAGGCCCTTAGATTTTGAGTTGATGCAGAATCAGTAATCACTCAATCATTTGATTGATGACTATATCTTTTAGCTATGCTGATTCTAATTATCCTTCAGTATGGTATTACTGCATGGTGTTCTAGCCATATGCGTAATGGAATAGATGTCATTTAAAATGTTGGACGAGATAAGTTGGTGTGTCTTTTTGTTGTTGTTGTTTTAAGATAAATTTCATGCATTTTCATAGTCATTAATTGAATCAAGGTGTCTTTTTCCTTTTACAGGCTTCCAAAGCTCTAAAACTAAGTTGCAAAGCATCTTGGAATCTGTTAGTGCTTCACTGCAAGTCAAATGAGTTATCCAATCTACCAGAAATATCTTCTAAAACTTTTGTGAAAGATGCCATGGATTTTGTCCGTGAGGCATCTGAAAAAACAGCTTTTCTATTGGACCTTCTTTATGATAGAAGCAAGCATAAGATGAAAAGTGCACTGAAAAATAGCCTTGAAAGTTGGTCTGTTGCTGAAAGTATATTAAAAAATATTTCACCCCCTTTAGCTCTAGTTAAACGGTGGGTAAAGGTAAAAGATAACGGACTTTTCTTTCCCTTCATTTTCAGCATTTTTAGAATCTAACTGACTTGTATTTTCAGATAGAACATAAGCTCTACGAGAATGAGGATGCTGAGTATAGTCCTATAACATTGTATGATTTGCTTTCATCATCTGTGAATGTGTCAAAAAGTGCTCTTGGGGTACTACTGGAACAGGTTTGGCTTGTGATATTTTACTGAATATCCATTGTCCCTTATATTTGCTTGATGTGTAATATTCAGATATTAAAATTTTGTAGGAACTGCTTGCCTATAAATTGATGGGACATTCAAGATTTTCTCTGAAAATGAGAATGGAAGTCATAGAAACCCTTCTGGAGAAAATATATGTTTCTGATGACACATATGTACAGAAATCTAAATTTCTTATTGCTAAAGGAGGAGAATTGAGAGAGCTTGGAAGTGAAAATCTGGATGATTGCATTCGGTGTCTATCAGATGCAATTACTTTGCTGGTGAGCTTTTCCTGTCTTGGTAATCTTTCTTTTATTTGCCCTCATTTGTTTCTTGGTTTTGATTTCAAAAGCCATGAGACTCTTGGAGATTTTAGTTTTTACTAGCAACTATTTATCTTGCAGGAAACATGTTCAAGAAGTTGTGAATTTGATATTGAAGCTCTCCATTTGAGGGCATGTGCTTACTGCTTACGTGCATTGTGTACCCACGAGAGAACTGACGAAAACTCAAAGATGTTATTGCTTAAAAGGCTAGTCTCTATCATTGTGATACATACCAAGGAGCTCTAATCAGTGTGGATGATTTATGGGGGTATCTTTTTCTTTTCTTTTCTTTCTTTTCATCATTGGTTAATATGGTGTTTTCTGTCAACAGTAACTTTGGAGATATTCGAATTGCCTTAAATTTATGGCTTGACCCACTCCAAGGCCTTTCTATGGATCATAGCAATGCTTTGGACGGTGTTTTGAAGTTTTTCAATGACAACGATCACTCTGATTTGTTGTTTGAAAATATGTTAAAGATGCTGCATCGTCTTCTTGATTTGCTATCAACGAAGGTAAAGTTTGGCAGTTAGCTCTCGGAATTTTTGCTTTTGTTGATCGATTGATGCTTGTATTGGTTTCAGATGTAAGTTGCCTCATTGTTTGTCATTTGCTTACACCAGGGCTATATGGAAATGCATGGGGAAATATATGAGATACTTATACGATTGTTCAAATGGAAGAAACTTACACCAGAGGAGACTTTCGCCTTGTTCTGGAAAAGCAGAAGTTTTGGACATGGCCTTTGTGCTTCGCCTGTGAGTGAGGTGTTCATCACAAAATTGTCTCAGCATTATGGTGAAATTTCGAAATCTATCAGATTTTGGTTAAAATGTATGCAGCCCTCGCAAGCTCTTCTAGTTGGGTTGCAACAGAGCTTCTTTTCAACGTTGCCCGACACTCTGCAAAGAACTTTGCATGATGAAGTTGAGTCAACTGCTTCTGGCCCTACTTTCCATGTAAAACTCGTTTCATACTGGCAGTGTAATTTATCACCTATTTCATCTTCTTGCTTCCAGTGGGTGACACTTGATAACATCTTCACGATCCTTTCATTCTAGGACTATATTGAAGATGTCAAGCTAGCTGCCTCTGATCTTGTTTCCTGTGTAAGGACCTTTTATAGATACTGTGCATTTGTTTCTACTCATTTTACTAAAGTTTTGACATGGTGGTCTCTCTTGTTTTAGGTACCTCTATCTGCCAGTGCAGTTTTCCTTGCTGCATATCTCTACTATGACTTGAGTGAAAGATCAATTACAAAGGGACAAGTAGTCGAGGTAACTTGAGTTGTTTACTGGCCTAATTCTTTGTGTGTGTGTGCATATGTTGTTTGTTTGTTCCTTTTTTTCTTAAAAAAAAAAAAAGGAAAGTAAGGGGAGAGTTGGATAAGAATCTGGCAGAGGAATGAACGATGAGTATTGAAACCTGCTCAATGATGAGGAACACAGGTCATTGACAACAGGGCTGCTGTAGACCCTCTAATTATGTCTACCAGGCCATAGAAGGCCCTCTAATCATACCTAATAATGTTAAATTTCATATTGGTTGGATGCATTAGTTTCAAAATGTCTCTATATCTTGTCCTTTGAGAAAAAAATGGAATGTACACCAATTTATACAGATGATAGAACAGGCTTCAATCAGTAATTTTGGGTGGGAGTAGGATGAGCTTTGGTATACTGCAAGGAGGCAATAGAAAACGTTGTGGATAAATACAAGTCTTCTGAATAAATGAAGATCTGTCAGAAATTCTCTTGAGTAAAGCAAGTCAACATATTTTCCTTCAAAGAAGATTTTAAAAAGTGCAGCTAGGATGGTTCCAGAAGTCTTATGGGAAATGTAAATTCCAGTTGCGGCTACCATTTTTGCCTTGATAACAACCGTTTTGTAGCTTTAGAGGATTTAATAGCTGCTGTATCATACAAGCTTACAATTGATGTTTTTGGGTTAACTTTTGATGGTTGTGGCTTGTAAATTACAGTTTTCCTGAGTATGTGGAACTTATTCCATCGTGTCTTAACTCTTGCACTAATATCAAATTTACGATGCACTGGGTTCCGATATTCTTAACCTTTTTGTAACCAAAGGAATGTAACAGTTTGCTTGCCTTTAAACACAAGGCCAACTATTCATCAAGGAGCCATTTATGTTTGTTGAACTACTGAGCTAAGTTGTACCATCTCATTACTTCTGCAACTATGAAGATTTCCTGAATCAATCGAAAGAGAATGTGAACTGTAATTACATATCTAAAGTATTTAATTTGATAGTTTTCAATCCTTTTTTTGGACTTAGTGCTTCTTGCATGTGCTCTTGTGCAGTAGTAAATGCGAATCTTAATGTGGTTTACTGCTATTTACATTATTCATTTATCTTCTGTGGTTTCCCTTATATAATGACATTCTTCACACTGAGTACTTATTTTGTTTCATCCTATTATCTCTTTATAACAAGTTTCATGATAGTTCAGGCTCTCCTATATGCAAAAAAAGCTCTGCAGTGGCGCTGTGAACTCTTAAAACAGAAATTCGGGTTTTCTGTAAAAGATGAGAGTGAGAGCAATAGTGATACTAGAGATGGCCAAAGGCATTATGATGTCCTTGAGAGCTTCAAGTTGCACAATTCAGTGGCTAAAGAAGTATGGTTTGGGGCCCCTCCATGTGATATTGAAGGCTGTATTCTGACTCCTTCGAAGGTGCTTCAGTGTTATCTTGAAAGCACGCTGCAGGTTGGTTTTCTTTTCCATCACTCAGTGTCTATTTGATCCCACAAACTTGAATTTGCCTTTTTTTATTAAGTAATTTCTATTGGATTCATGTCACAGGTATCAAATATTTATGAAATACTCGGGGAATCATCAGAGGTTGAATCTCATTCACGGTGGGGCAAAGAAGTTGCCCTTCACCAATGCCTTCCAGTTTATGTTATACTTTTTTCTTCTATGCTAGGTACTGAAACTGATGTCTACTTTTCTTACTTTGGAAAAACTATAAGAATTCTGATTGGGAAATCTTTGCCCAGGAGATTAGACTGTATTTAGTTTCTGGTTTAAATTTTGTCAGGGAAGCTCTACTGCAAACAAATGCTTTGGGAACTGGCAGAGAAGGAACTAAAAGCTGCTTCCCAAATTATGGCCGATAGCTGGAATATGATTTCTTGTCTAAAGTGCAGGATGTTTCTTGAGAGTACCATTTTTCAGCAACTTGGCGATCTGCATAGAAGCCATTCCTGCAATAACATGGGAAATCCTTCTATCAAGCTGCTATCGTGTGCTATAGAAAATTACAGATTAGCCTTGCAGAAGTTAAATCTACTTAATTGCGATGATTCTGCAGGTAAGTTTGAGTATGGAAATGCTGAGTTGGCGGACCATAGAGCTCTTAGTTCATTTTTTGACTGTTCAATGGATACTTCGGATAAAAGAGTGCTTCCTTCTGAAAGTGAAAAGCCAGCGGGAAAAACTCAAAAGAAAAGATCTAAGAATTTAAAGAAAGAAAGAAGGCCTTCATCGCCTCAAGGACAGTGTTTAGTTGCCGGCCATAATTTGAGGATGACTCGATCAAGATATAGGTCCTTGGAGAGAAGTTGCGATATTGATTCTAGTAATGCCGAGTGTGGGCCTGCAGTGAAGTCAAATAATGATAACTTGTTTGCTTGCAATCCTGCACCTTACCAAGTAGAACTAGCATCCGATTCTAAAACTTCTGTTGCTGACTCTGCGTCTGAAATTGCTTGGCTTTGCAACAAAATAAAATGTTGGCATTGTCTCGTTCTTGAAGCTCTGGAATCTGGGTCTTTGACAGATTTTGCCCATTTGAACTGGGAACTACTCAGAAGACGGATTTTACGGCAATTACTGATCAAGATAGGTAAAAAACAATCACAATGGAGCTTATTGTGTTTTTCTCTGAAAATACTTGTCCTGCAAGTTGCATAAATAAACACTTTATTGAGTATCTTGGTCATGATAATGTCTGCCAGACATAACATCTACCAATAAGTTTGTCTGTTTTTGACATGACTAAGAAGCTGCTGAACAGAAACTACACGAGCATTGAAACTGGAAGCTCTATTTCTCATTTTCTCTTTACTCTTTTTTTCGTTAAGTTAGAATCAATTTCTTCCGCACCCCCCTCATTTTCTGACTTCAGGATCCATTTCTGGTTAGGGATACCTTTCTACCGGCAATGGAAATATTGTTTGTCGCTTATTTTTTCAAGTTTGTTGGTGCATATGAAGTTTGTGGGGATCATTTTGTTCCTTGTTATAGCTAATATCAGTTCTTAATTATGTCATGTTTGCATCAAAGTACAAGTGGTAAAACAAACCATAGAGTTCACTAGCAGCTTCTAGCATATAACTTGGTATACAGACCATAAAATGTGGACTGATGTTTCTTTAGGAAATTTAATCTTATTGTGATTACTCTAAACATTTATAGTGGCAAAAATAAGAGTTAATTCATGTTTTTGGCATGATCTGGGGACATTTGCTTGATATATGCCTAAGGAAAGTTGGATATGGTCACAGTATTGTGTCAGGAATTGTTACTCTAGCTGAACTGTTAATTTGTGTTTGTTTATTTCAAAACTTAGTATGGTTGGTGCAGTTACATTACATGAAACTTGGGTAAAAATGGCACTGCCTTGTCTGGCTGAATTCAGTTATGCTCAAAAGAATGAAATTACGTGTGCTTCTTCCTTTTTTTGCCCAGGGCATGTATATGAACAATTTGTGCAAAGTATATATTTGTGTCGTGTTTATCTCCATTCATGGAAATGACAGTGTGGCCAAACTGCAAATCTTTAAATTATGTTGCTGTTCTCTTGCGACAGGAAAAAGCTTTGGTGCTTATGATGACAACCATAAAGCACATCAAATAGTTTTGCTGAGTACGTCAGTTCTGGTCAATCCATTTTGTGCCAAGTACTCTTCTGTTTCCTGGACATCTTTAATTGACATAATCAATGAGGATTTCCCTCGGGAGGTACTCGCTGTTGAGCATGCAATTTCTCTTTATAATATCTGCCGGATCGCTTTGCTAAGCTATTCTTCCAGGTTTACTAGGTATGCCGAGAAGCAACTTTCTTAATCATATATATATAGCTTCTAACATTTCTTGGTACTCCCATGTCTTGTCTGCTGTATAATTCCCTGGGTTCTACTGTCAAATTCCCTTTCTTTGATTATATTGACCAATCTTGTAGTTAAAACTCATCAGGAAGCTCCAGTAGATATATAATTTGACTAGAGGAAGAACTTCTTTAGAATCTTCATTAATCACATCTCTGTTTGAGGACTGATGTTTTGTTCATTTGTAGAATTTTTTCCTGATGTCTTAATACCTGCTATTCGGGTTTCTGTTTTCTTAGATATGATTACTCAACGTCATTCTGCATTGTTCTCACAACTTTTGTTCTTGCTGGTGTTGTCTAATTTAGTAGCCTGCTCTCTTTTGTTTTCTATTTCTTATTTCAAGCAGGGAGAATGGTTGTCAAATTTCAAAAATTGGGATTCCTAGGATCTTTTCTTGGTTGAAGCTGGCATTTGTGCTCTGTTGTGAAGTCCCATTAGTTTCTCAAAAGGTTAGACATTTTCAAAGTTTTGTAAGTTTTATGCCTTTTAATTAAATGTACCAAGTTCAATGGACGGCGTTATAGACATTGTTAACTGCTTATTATGAAAGAAAACCATTGGTTGACTAATTATAAGAGATTATGATAATGGCTTCTGACCCTGAGCTGTATTTGTGCTTCGTTTGATCATGACTCAAATTAACTGCATTTGCACCTCCCATATAGCGAAATGACATTTTGCCTTTTCACTTTGCTTCCTTCTACTCAGAGGGACCAGCAGCACGATGTTGTAAAGATATTGTTAACTGTTTGTTATGAATGAAACCATTGGGTGATGGATGTTATTTTTCTTTTAATGGTTAGGGCACCCTGAGCAATGTTTGGGCTCATTTTGATATTGTCAGGAATAGCTGCATTTGCCGACCCTTCCATTTAGTGATTGATATTTTCCATTTGACGGAGCCGAAATTCGATGCAACAGGTTTCCAGGTTGCTTACAGTTCTCTACGTGCTTTCAACCTCAGTGAAGGCATTTTCTTTGTCAACTGGTGAAGCACCTTCTGAAAATTATTGGGCCTCATTTTTTCATCAAGCGTCAATTGGCGTCCATTTTAACCAGCAGCTGCTTTCTAGTATGATGAGAAAGACAAAAGGTGGAGATGTGATAGATCTTGAGGTCTGTGTGCTGATTTGAATAACTGAAGACAGTCCTTTGGTCTTTTGCAGTAGTTTTTTTTCTTTTTATGTGTCTTCATTCATAGTCATTTTGTTTGATGTTAAAGTTTCTATCACATCTATATTCTCCATGTGAATACCATGTTTTAGATGTGTTTTTTTAATCGTTTGTCACGATTCTGTTTCAGGGTTTTTGTCTTTCTAGCTCAGAATCTGGTTTTCTTGGAATGCTTAATTCACTCAGGTTTCATCTCTTCTTATTCAAGGAAGACAAAATTTAAATTTCGATGGATGTTGTAGCCCTAACATCTCTATCCTGATGCAGGCTGACGCCCAAATCACTAAGTGATATGGGTGAATTTGTTATGAGATTCTTTGAAGGCCTGCCTTGTTCGACCATTATCTGTATTAGTGTTATAGGAGGTGCTGATGCTAGTCTTTTGAGAGAAGTGTTGTGTTGTGCTTCTGCTCGGGCATGGATTTTGTTGTCCCGCTTGAATTCCAAAAGCCAGCCCGTTATCCTACTTCTGCCTACTGATTCAATATTAGGAGGTAATCTTCACTGTTTTACACGGTGCTTATAAAGACATTTTATCCATGGGGACTTTAATAGCTTAATATTGGCAAGGCAGTCTATCCTGCATAATGGAGTTTTCAGAAAACCTTGATAACTGAAAAGGCTTCATAAAATTTGCTGTATATTTCTAAGTTAGCTGCCAATAAATGAAATCTAAAACCCATTGAACAATTAATAATTGATCGAAGTTTCTATTTTGCAATCGCAATTAAGTGGTGTTTGGAATATGAAGGAATGGAAAGATAGAAAAATGGTGTTTTGTTTATGGGTTTGTGAATGGAAAATTAGGAATCATACCCATATAATTGAAAATGGACCAAACCCACCCGCCTTGATGGATTTCCAACTTGGTTCCATTCTCATTACACCCTGCTATCAAACCCATTACAGGACACAAACCAAATGCCACCTTAGTCTTTGAGTTTCAGTCTTCAAACAGTTGGTGTCTCTTGCTGGAGTTTTTGGAGTTCAGGAATGCTTTGATGAATAAACAACACAGAGAATTGTATATTTGACCTTTTATGTAAATTACTCTCAGATGTACTACTTTTGAACCAAGCAAATCCTTTGATCTCATATTTGCAGGTTTACCGCTTAATGATGGGGGCTCTAACTCAGGTATCTCTACAGAAGGCAAAGATTTTGTCAAGAAGTGGCGCTGTCCATGGGTCTCTTCCATAGTTGATGAAATTGCCCCAATTTTTAAAGCAATAATTGAAGAAAATTACTCATCTTCAGGATTCCAAACTGAAGACAGGTTATTATGGTGGTCAAAGAGGAAGAGTCTTGACAACTGTCTTGGTAAATTTTTGCAGTAAGTCTTTTTCTCTAGAAATATATTTCTACTGCAACAAAGAACTTGTCCTTGCAATTGGAGGCTTTTCATGATATATTGCACATGAGCCCCTATGCTTTAAGGTTTTCCTTGGGTCTGAAAGTATAGCTTCTTTTAAATTAATTCTAGGTTAACTAGCTTTAAAAGCTAGAAGTTCAACGCTTCATAAATGTAGGTTGGAATCCCCTAACATGTTTTACAAAGTGGCAACATGGTATGCAATTGACTTTGAAGGAATCAAGGTTGGGAACTTTTTGTGATATACCATTATAAGATTTTTGGTTTGGACTAAAATTTTTGTATATATTAACTTTTTCCAAGATATATTCTATATCTTATTTTCTAACAAGTTGTTACCATTTTTGCACCTTCTTGCCTCAGGAATTTGGAAGATACATGGTTAGGTCCTTGGAAATATTTGCTTTTAGGGGAATGTTCAAACAGCGATCACATGGATTCTCTGAAAAAGAAACTTACAGAAGATCTGATACTCAAGTGTAAAGTGAAGGCTCATGAGGATCTTCTTAAAGTTATCCTTGGCTGTGCTAATTATGCTTCTGAAATAAGAGAATGTGGATTACAGCTTATTCTAAACAAAGGATGTTTCATTGGTGGATGCTGTGAGGCTGTATCAAATGTGTCTGTTGAAGTCAAGAGACTGTCCAATGAAGTGTTTAAGACAATAGTTGGAGCAGATGCACTTGAAGAGACTAAAAGCCTTGCCCGGGAGCCTGTTATTCTTGTTTTGGATTCTGAAGTGCAGGTAGGACTTTTGTTTTTCTAATACTTGATTACCGAATAGTGCTTTAAAGGTTAAATTTGAGTGTATAGAATTGTCTGCTAAATCATTCATCCATAACTTCACTACATTATGATTAATCTTATTAATGTCATGAATCTTGGTAGAAAATGTATGCTTGATTGGATTGCTATCTCAACTGGGAGTTACAAGACTAACTTATCTGTTTTTAGGGTTTAGTTTTATGAGCTTACTAGGTAACAGAGTCAGAGAATACTTGTAGCTTGACCTATTTCCCTCTGATTATTCTTGATATGCTTTGGGAAACTAATCATATATTTTATGGATTATCTCTGAGTTATTTAAGGAATAGTGTTCATTCTGATCGCCTAATAATTCTGCCTACTTGTGATCAAATAATTTATCCTCATGATTGATTTCATTTGAAATAAAATGATTACCATCGTTCTCAATGCAGATGCTGCCATGGGAAAGTCTGCCTATTCTTAGAGATGAGGAGGTCTATCGCATGCCTTCTGTTAGCAGTATCTGTGCAACACTTGATAGATGCTGGGATCATCAGGAGCAACTCAATAAGTATGCTGAAATATTTCCAGTTATAGATCCTTCGGATTCCTTCTATGTGTTGAATCCCAGTGGTGATCTGAGTGATACACAGATTAAATTTGAGAATTGGTTCAGAGATCAGAAGTTTGAGGTAATTGTTGTCTTGATTGGTCACCAAAAGTATGAAATGGAAATGATTTGTTCTTCATTTACTATGTTCTTATTATCTTTCCTTAAAAAAGTAGATATGCCTGTCATAGCAGATGCTTGATCATGGAGACAGCTCATTTAACTTCTTTGACAGGGAAAGAGTGGCACGGCGCCCACCTGCGAAGAACTGGTCACTGCCCTGAAAATTCATGACCTCTTTATTTATATCGGCCATGGAAGCGGTATGATTAACCGAAATTTTCACTACTGACGACTAGCTAATCCAGCATTAATCTTCATGTGTTTAAATATCACCTTGCGTTGCATTGCATTAACAATGATTCTTCTTCAGGATCACAATATATTCCTGGACAGAAGATTCAGAATCTAGGCAGCTGTGCCGCAACTGTGCTGATGGGTTGCAGCAGTGGATCTCTGTTTATGAATGGACGTTATGCCCCGAAAGGCGCGCCGCTCTACTACCTCTTAGCAGGCTCTCCTGTCATTGTGGCTAATTTGTGGGAAGTGACAGATAAGGATATCGACAGGTTCGGGAAAGCCATGCTTGATGCGTGGTTGAGAGAAAGATCATGTGTTTCGACGAGGTGCAATGAATGCGACGAGCTTTCGGATGAATTCAGTTCCCTTAACATTGGCAGGACAAGAAGAGAAAATGGAAAGGAGAAGTGGTCAAGAAACCACTCAAGAGAGAGTTTTGATGCATCTCATTCTTGTAAACACAGGCCAAAGGTTGGTTCCTTCATGGGGCAAGCGCGCAAAGCTTGTGTCCTCCCTTTCTTGATTGGAGCATCTCCTGTTTGTTATGGTGTTCCTACTTGTATAGCTAAAAAGAAAAGGCCAGTTATAATATTATCTCCCTGAAGTTTTTCTTTTGCTAGTGATAGAGTTTATTCTTTTAGGTAAATCTGTATAGTCTCTTTAGCTCGATCTGTATTATTATAATAATTTTTCATTATATTTTTTTACGTTTCTAACTGTAGCTCTTTGGAGTCCTAATCTTTTGGTCGCAAAGAATTTTCATTTTTATTTTATTTTGTTGGGAAGAAAGCAATAGGGTAGTCTCAAGCTTGCGTATTCAATTCAAATGATTACACCCTTGAGGAATTAATACTCTCTAAGTTTTCATTAAAAGATTTTATTTTGTAATATTGTACAAATTAAAAGTAATATTATAACGTTGGCTCTTTTAATAAAATAGACGGAGTATTAAATGGATTCTTATGAGGTCAATTTGTTAAAATTAACTGAAATTTCAGTTCACTTGGAGATTAACTTTTTAATGTCTTGAAATCACCTCATCTATATAATAATGTTATTGAATAATATGTTCATTTGGTAATTAGTCAAACTTATTGAGAGTTTCAATAATTGACCCTTTGAAATTTGTGTCATGACATTTTAACTTTTGTGCCAATTGGAATTTTAATTTGGATTGTTTTTAATAATACTAAAAGTTGGTTAAAAAAATAAAAGTAAAAAATTTATATTAAAAAATGATAAATGCATAAGGTTAAATTTGAAGTTGTACACTCATACAAATGAAGTTGAAACCATTGGAATTTGAACAACAGTTGTGGAAGGACCAAGACCCCAAGATTGGTTGTTTCAAAAGCACCACTCTTATATTTGCAAAAAAAGAAAAAAGAAGAAAAGTATAACTCCTTTTCTTTGAAGCTATCTATACGTACCAAAACAAACAGCAGATGCCCCAAAACAAGAAAGAGTGCTTGACCCATGAATGAAACAACCTCTTATCTGTGTCTACAATAATTCAAACACAACAACATCATCGAAACTCAGTTGAGCTCCCTTTCCACTTCCTCTTTTGTCCTTCTAATGATAAAGGGAATTGATGGAATGTAATATAAGAAAGATATAGTTAAAAATGTAAAAATATATATTAGGAATAATGAAAAATTAGTATATAATATTCAAAAAAATGTTTTTTTTTGAAAACTCGACAACGAACAAGACCTGAGTTTATACCATGTGGCTCTCAAATTCAGGGAAACAGAAGGTCAATCTCTAAACCTTTATATTCCCAGAAAATAGGTACAATAACAGAAGGAACCTGCTAAGAGAAAGCAAAGGGCGTAGTATATTCGGTGGTCGAGGAATTCACATGAACTGTCCAGCATTCAATCAGTTACAGCCAATCTAAAAAATTACACAAGAATAGTTATGGAAGCAGGAGCTATGATCTATCATACAATCCATCGAAGCAATGGAATTTTGACCAGACACCGTGCAAAATAAACAAAAAACAATGGACAACATGAAAAGTACACCTGAATCTTTTCCTAAACCCCTCTAACCTAAGTTCCTAAAAATCTACTCGTTCCACCCCCACCATTTAAATTTCTACCTCCTGCCCCTATTGGCCTCCCTTCGCCTCCGCCTCCTCCCAGACCGTCCCAGAAGGACTCTCCCTTGATTGCGAAGGCGACTAACAAGGGATGCACGCTCATTGGCACGCCCGTTTACTGCAGTTTCCCCGTTGTCACTGTCACTGTCTTCATCAGAATAGTCGTATCCTCCTATAGGCGATGTATTACCACTCACAACTGTACCTCCCTCCGATGCCTGATTAGCATTCCTTTCCTGCCGCCTAATACCTCTATTTGAGCCAACGTTACCTGCCTGATTAATAGTCCGCAAAAGAAAAAGCATAAAACTTCTGTCAATCCCGACTTCAAAGCCATCGCGTTGTTCACTCGGATCATCATCAAAGCCATCTTCCCCCTCTGAAATAAATCCATAATGATTCCCCTCAATTACATAATCACCAAAAACTACTGCCCCTGGCATTGATGATGTTATTGTGCTAATAACATCTTCCCTTTCTCGCTCCCGCTCTAGTCTTCTCCATTTCTGTTCCAGAAGAGGGTCCACTTCATGTGGTTTAGCAGTAGGGTGATCTGCCCTCACATGTTTTCTCAGCTCCTTGTAAGTTCCAACAAAAGAGCAGCCATCCTGTGTGCAGGTTCGCTTTTTACCATTTAGATATTCTCTTGCTGGTTCTACTACAGTCCATCCCTTCACTTGGCCCCTACAAAGGGGACAAGCAAGTTCAGCGACTTCACATTTATCAACAGACCAACTAGTCAACGGAATCACCGCTGGCCTATCAATATCAGCACCAAGATTCTGACTGGGATGGGCAGATGTCGTTTTTGTGTAGGCTTTTCTGTATTGATCAAGGCAGTTGGAATAGCGATAACTAGTTCCACACATATAGGGTCGGCAACCTTTTTCATGCGAGGAACATAGAAGGAGAACAGCATTATGGGGAAACTCCATACACACAGAACAAGTGGCATCTTCCCAGTCCTTTTTCACAAGCGTTTTGGAGCATTGTCCCTGGTGCATTTCCTCGGATTGATCATGGCATGGCAACGGATATGGAGCTGGCCTGCACTGTCGTGAAGCGATCCTGCGTCTTCCCCTGCTACCTTTTGCCATTTCCCCTATAAACCTGCATGCCAAATAGCAATTTTCAAACACAGACATCATACACGATATGAAAGGAAATCTATCCCACCATCAGCAAAATCTGTGAATTATACCTTTGAAATTAAGAGTTATAGTTGTGTTTGTAATTAAACTAGCTAAACACATATAATCAATCGTAAGTTTCATCCTTATCTACAAGACTGAAAATATTCAAGGATTTGTTGTAAACAATGTTGCCATGTGCA
The DNA here is from genome assembly GCA_016801395.1 of Leptodermis oblonga. Lineage (NCBI taxonomy): Eukaryota > Viridiplantae > Streptophyta > Magnoliopsida > Gentianales > Rubiaceae > Leptodermis > Leptodermis oblonga. Next base: position 42,964,305 of record CM028755.1, read on the forward strand.
AGAATTTTCAGTTGATTAGCTTTGCAAGACACTACTGGAATTGAGAAAATGATGACAGCAGGCAGAAGCCAACCCCGATTAGAATATTCTGTGAGGCATCTTCCGAAATCATAAGATCTTTAAGAAAACTATCAAACATACACGCCCAAAAACTATCAATGACAATCTTGGATGTTTCAAACCAAAATGCGAATAAAATCAGGGCTCAGAAAGTGTCCAGGTAAGAAGGCAGGTTGATGACGTAAAATAGTGTGAATTAACAATACACAATTCTGTGATAGTTTACAAGAACAGTGAGACCCAGGTATCCTGACCACAACAATATTCGCTAAATATACACCCTCCCAATTTGTTATAACACACAAAATATCACACAAAAGTAAATGAGCTGGATAAGACTCATCAGTTACCAATATTTATAGATCTAGAACTCGGTAGTAAGAGATTGAATGAGAGGGCAACAGTAAGCAACTGACAGGTGACAGCACAATATAATGTCTTCCAAACTTGTTCAAACTCAGCTCAGTTTCTACATCCATGCAAAGATCCTCAAAAGAACTACAAACAGGCTTACAAAATTATTTAACCAGTTATCTAACAATGCTTCCAAATTCCAGCTTTTACATTAGTAAAACAGAATACTCCCGTCCCATTAGAAGAGTCCGGTTTCAAAAAGTACAATTTATTATGAGTTTCAAAGTATAACACCTAAAATAGCTAATTTGCCACCCTTTATTCCAATCATGTCCTTACTTTTTAAGAGTGAGTTAATTATGGACTACACATTATTATATTAGTGAGTGTAGGAAAAGTGAAAAATTAGAAAGTGGACTCTTCTCTTGGAAGAAAAGGATTTTTGAAAGTAGACTTTGATAGTGACACTGAGGGAGTAAAAAAATTATCCAGAATTCTCAGTAGGTTCTCAACTTTACCCACACAAGACCAACCAACCTCAGCCAGATAATTGAAGGTACTCTAGTAACCACAGAAAGGAAACCAAAACAACTTAAAAGTAAAATTCAAAATATCAACATTATGTCGGTTATTCATTTGACACAATGAATTTTTTTCTCTTTTCTCCATACTCAAAAAATTTGAGGCTTATCCGTTTCCATTGCTTCTCCCACAATTCAGATCCAACCTCAAATTCAGAGCCTACAACAAACATGATTCTAACTAATCACATTCAATCAATTTTACGTTCTTCATCTTAATAGGAGTGAACCCAGATTCTATTTTGTGGGAATGCAGATAAATTCAAAAGACAATCTGAATTCAGATACAGAACTAATCCGCTTTATCGCCTCCATACTTAGTTGACAGTCAAATTCTATAATAAATTAAAACATCATAGTAATAATCAAACAAAATGAATCGCTAAAATCGCCGGTCACCCAGACGATGAATTCTAAAACAGCAAATCTTGCATTTATATAAAAGGCTAAAAATCAACCCCAAAAGAAAAAAAAAAATTGACGAGAGGAAAAGCAAGCCCACCTCACTCTTCGAGCAAATCTGGATCTCAGCAACTCACAGCTATCAAATTGAAGCTTCTCAAAGTAATCCTACATTAAAGACCCCATCTTTTATAGAAATCTGATATCCGATTGTGCAAAAGAATAATAACCCCCAATCACGAAACAACGTGCAACAGCGGCACCATCACGCGAGCAGAGAGTTCAGAAAATGAATAAACAAATCACAAAATTACAACGAAAAGATTCTTTCAAAAATGGAAGGGAAAAAAGATTAATAAAAGCACTCAATTATCTTACTCCAAAAAAATTAATCCAAAATCGCCCTAGCACATGACCCTCTGACTTTTAATTATCCATCTGAGATTATACAATCTTAAATTATAATCAATATTCATCAATAATCCAGGAAGGAAAAATAAACAAACAATTAACGAAATTGAAAGCTCCGATTTCTCGTACCAGAAAATTCCTCCGAAATGGATAAAATTGGGAAGATGAAAAATTCTTAGAGAGAGAAAGTAGTGGAGAGAGAGTTTATAGAGGAAAAAGACCAAGGAGAAGCTAGGGTTACGGATAGATCGAGGGAAATAACAATTGAAGCGCGGGCATTTCTAATTTTTCCCCTTTTCCTTTTCGCTGTTCTTTTTTTATATTTATATTTAATAATAATATTAATAAATATTAAAAAAAAGTGAAAAAGAATAAATCACAGAAAATTGCTGAGCCGCAGCATAAAGCTGGGGTGGAGGGGGACGACGAACGACGATTTATGGATTCGTCGAGTTATTTCTACGCTACTCTTCTCTCTCTTCGCTCCCATTTTTAGAGAGAGAAAGTAGAGGTACCTGTGAGATGATGATTCCTTCACGCTCTGCCTGAGGGATTGGGGCACACGCGAACTGGACGGGCGGCGATCGGTTGAACGGCGGAGGTGGTAGTGGTGGTCGGGCGGCGGCGAATTCTCCGGCGGAGTGGGGGTTATTGGGAAAATGGGAGAGTGAAGATAGGCGACGGTGTGGAGACGTGGGGGTGAGTTAAAGGGTAGTGACGTGAGGAGAACTGGTTTTATCAACATGGGGAAGCGTGATGGTGACAATGCCATGTTTAATGCTGTCGTCATTTTATATTTTTATTTAATTTATTTTTAGGTTTAATTAGTTTTTGTCCCTTGTATTTTTAAATTAATTTTGATTATACCTCCTAAATTTTTTGTACATTTTCTAACTCTAAGATGCTTTTGGTGCGCGAGAATATGAATGAAGAATGAGCATCTGATTATTATGATTTAAATTCATATGTTCGATTGTTCGGTACATACGTAAATCTGATAATTTAAACTATTATATTTTTTTAAAAAAAATTATATTTCTTTAACTAAAGATTTATCTATTCCTAAATATGAAATCCTTAAATTTCCGTTCATGTTCCTGCGTGCCAGACGCACCAATATTAAGCGGTTTAAAGTTTCATACCTCAAACACTTCAAAGTTTTGTTTTCAAGCTTTTTTTTTTCCAATTAATAATCTTTCCAATTATATCTTTTAATTTTTTGTTTTATGAAAATATTATTGTTATTCAATTATTGAATTTGGCCTCAAATTAACCAAATTTTAATGACAGTATAAACTATTTTAAACGGGACTATAATCGCACCTATAACTTTGACGTAGCTGTTGTCAATTTTTATTGATATTATAAAGTAGCATGGTTTTGTCAATAATGAGGTCTTTCTAGATCTCAAAGATTCAAACATTTTAGATAAGCATATTTGACTAGGGAAAAGTTTTAATCCAAATAAACATTTTTATAATAATCAGTCACCAAGTTCTATAATACAAATTTCATATGTAATAGAAGTGTAGTTAAATTTCATTTAAAATATGCACTTTGATAAATAAATAAATAAAAATAAATTAATTTTGAATTACATCTTTTAATTTTGTTTTAAAATACACGTTCTATTTATTTCTTAACTCCAATCTGTCTGCATATAATTGTCCTATTTTAAAATGTACAATTTTGTAGAAAAGTTAAAACCACAATACTTAAAAATAAATCATGTTTTTTTATTATATCTTTATTCTTAATTTTTCAAATGTAAGTTAAATATAAATAACATATTTTAAACATGTACAATCGAATCGACTAGTTTTTCTTTACCTTAAAATATAATGAGAATATGACTCGAGTAATGTCTGACGTTACTAGGCCTACTAAGGTTGTTTGCATACAGCTGCTGTCCTAGTTATGATTGCATATAATTATATTAATAAATGTGTGAAAATGTAAAAGAAGAAATACTATTATCATTAACATTGTTTCATTTATTTTGAGGCAAAATTTTTTTATTTTATTTATTTATTTTTTGGTTGAAAGCTATTCTTCCCATTCTACACAAATCCTTTCTCCAACTAGTACTATTCTTATCAAAGTAAAGGGATTGTTTGGCTTTATTATAAATCTTAAAGAGGATTACTAATTAATCACGCAACTTAATATTCGTATTTTTTGTGTTGCAAATTGCAATTTGTATACTTCGATTGTGCTTTGCTTTACGGATGAAAATAGCAGTAGCGTGGACGTGGTTGATGCCAAATACTTTAAATTTGTTTATTTCTTTTTTATTGGTTCAGTACTTAAAACTTTAAAAAAATTGCGTGACCAATTATTTTATTTTTTATATATATTTTTTGAAACCAAGAGCATTATGTATTAAGATGATGTGTTGAGGTAAAACATAATGCCACAATTAGGAGCATGTTCCCATATGCGAGATGCAATATTTAACGAAGTACAATTTGTCGTAGGCAGCGATGTTGTGAACTAGTTAGCTAGTCATGCAAGCGATGAATCCAGAATAGGGAGGACAAATGGGAGTGAGCCATGAGTTGTCGGACCTCGGTGATTATGGCTCCGAACTATTTATTTATACTTTTAGTCGGATGAATTTTCAAATTATGTGAACACTAAAATGTGGATATTAAGATACTCATCTCGTTCCACTAAAATAATTTAGTAGTATAAATAATTATGAATCATCATGTACAAGTAATCGAGAGAGCTACTAGTTAAAAAACTCAAATAAAGCTTCTCTGATTGTAATGGAATGGAATGAGTATTTAATTAGGTGAAAATGCCTAATCACATTGTGGTTTGATGGATGATTAAGACAGCAACCAATCATCTTCCCTGTTCTTTTATTTTATTTTTATTTTTTCTCTCTTGGAAGTTAGAGACTCCATTATATATTTAAGGAGGTGGACTTTGCTTGTTAAGGATTGACAAAATAATTCCACGTTTTTCTCTTTGAAACCTCTTAAGAAAGTGACGATATTTTAATCTAGAAAATGGAGACACTATTGGGTAATGAGTATGGGCAAAACCAGCCAAACCACCAAAAGGCTTTTTAGTTTCGTTCCACATTTCTAGTGAACTTACTTAGTTCACGTATCATGAATGCACATATTACATCTTCCTGTCAACACTAATTTGAATGATTAACTTTACCCTTATTCTTATCCTTAGTGTCAACATTTTTATAACATTGAAACGCAAAAATTGTAACCAACTTTCTAATACCAATTGTCACGAATCAAAATTCAATATACTACTACCTATGAGAAACCTATCCCACACTTCAAGAAGAATATAGCATGTTCCAGGACATATTCCATTCCAGATGAAAGTCAAATTTTCCTTTTTTAAAAAAATGAAAAAGAGCCCCTCATTCATTATTACCACATAGCATATGAGTCAGACTACCCCACAAGCTATCTGAATAAGATTGCACAACGAATGATACCTTGCCCAATCGTGAATGAGGGTGAGGGTGAGACTCCACTTCATTCCCCTCAAAAAAAAAATATTCAATCATTACATTTAGCCTATGCAGTTACACTAGTAATACATTCAAAACCAAACAAATTATTCAGTCATTAAATTTAGCTATGCAATTACACTAGTAATACATTCGAAACCAAATTTAATGACTAAATGATACCATAACAAAACTGTAGTTTTCCTCCATGAATCATACCAAGCCTTTAAGTTTAAACTTGAAACCCTTTCAACAACAGAAGCTTCATCTTACAATATCACCTTTCTGAAATTAACTTTAGTTCAAAGGTTAAGCAAACAACCAACTGATCATAGGTTACTATGAGCCACCAAACATCTGCCCTACACACACCATACTAACAGCTACAAATAGGGTCAATTTGAAGCAGCAGTGACATCAGAATCAGATACTACTAAGGCTTCAACAACAAAAAGGAAAAATCAAATGGAACTTTGAAACCCCTAGATGTTTATACATATCCTAATACTCATACATTGGCCCCCCTCTTGGGCTCAAACTCAATGGTATTGGTACGCCTAGACTAGGGACTAGGAGCCCCTTGTTGCCTCGTCTCCAGGTAAATCATCTTCGTCGTGGTAGATGTTCTCTGCCATCTGCCATATTTGTAGTATGTTGTCCTCTGCTACACTAGCAACAACCCAATCCTCGCATGGATTCCATGAGAAGTCCGAGATTTTACTCGTGTGACCGCCGTGAATGAAAAGTAACTCCGGGGGACCATCTTCCGCGTCCTCTGGTGTCTGTTCCTCATCAATTCTGGGGAAGGAGAATCAAGATTTACTAAGTTCTACTTCTTCTTATGATTGTATAAACCAAAATACCTAGTTAGCTACAAAAATAAGGTATAAGAAAAGTACCTGCTGAGATCCCAGACCATGAGTCTCCTACCAAGACAACAAGAAGCTAAGATAGTTTCATTCTTTGGGTTCCATCCTACCTGGAAAACCTCCTCCCTGTTGTACAATCATAGCAAAAGTTAAGTTAATCAAACATAAATCCCAGACAACATATCTTCAAAGATTAAAGTTGTGCAAAAAAAGTCAGCAACCAAGAATGCCAACAAGGACGTAATTAGATTCAAGAAAGATTCTTACTTGTGACAGTCAAAAGTATGAAGTGCAGTTGTAATTTTTCGCAGATCAAATAACTTGACAGTCTTATCAGTAGATCCCGTTGCTACAACCCACTCATTAAAAGGATTGAATGCCAAACAGTTGACCTACAGAAATATTCACACAGAATTAATCCTGTCATGGAATGCTAATAACATTTGTTATTCAGTCGAAAAACAAATGATCAAGAAGCGTCCAAGAGCAAAAAGAACATACTTCTATCTAACACATTGTTTACATTATGTTTTCAGTTTCCAAATGTACACACCGAAATTTTCAGTTATCATGCAAAGTATTGTATCTTATTAGCCATCTAATAATGATAACAAATGAAATAATCCGAACAAAATCTGTTAACTCAGAATGTCCTTTCAAATCTAATTTGTAGAACACTCTTAGCAAAAGAAATCATAACTGTGACAAAATGGAAAGAGACCAATATAGAAAATCAGGAAGCACGGAGACATCTTCCAGTTGCAAGGCTGAGCAAAAGGATTTCAAATTGTAGATTTGGTATTTGCATCTGCACAACCATAAAAACAGCCTATTTTGGAAGTTTGATAATTCATCTCCATGTATCATTATTTTCTTTGTTTCCTCTTTTTAAGTATAATAAATAACCTATACCCTTGCAAGTGAAAGTCATTCATTGTTATCCCTTTATTAAGTGATTATCACTTTGGTTCCAACATCCCAGAACAACAGTTTGAAGAGGGAAGGATACAAATGCTACAGGAGAGGAAAAAATTTAGGAGAAAAATTAAAGAAAGAAAGAAGAAGACAGTGCACAAAAAGTATTACAAAAATTTAAATCAGAGAACTTCAATAAATTGTTTTTCATCCCAAGCATAAGTAAAATTGCATGGGAAAGTTAACAGGTGTTCTAAGGAAAGACCTACCTCACTTTGATGAGCAACTACAGACTGAATAGGCTTGGCAACTGCAGGAACCCGCAGATCCCATATGTGCAGATATTGATCATCCCCGCATGAACCAAATAAGTACTCATGCCTCAGATGCCATGCCACATCTTCTACAACACCTTCATGAACCTATTTGTCACAAGTTCCATATGATTGTCAGTTTAACTTCACACATGATTCAAAAAGATATGATATGATTGGTGTTGTAAAGCTTCAAGCCTGTTACTTATAAACAGATGAAGAACAAGAAAAACCCTCCATCACCATCACTGTATTATAAATTGAATTCATCTTTGCAGGCAAGTATCAGTTCAGGCATAAACCTCCTTATACATTGTCCCAATTTAAAACAGTCTTCTGCTCAGTCAATTGCAACTTACTCATTCTTCCACCCCGCCTTCTAACCCAAGTTTGGAACTTGGAAAGCCAGGGAAGCTTTCGAGTTGGACTTTGCTATTGCAACAGTCTCTTATATGTTTTCAAATGTCTAACACAAAGTAGTAAGTACCTTAAATATCTGCATGGCATCTAATGACTTATTCTTTGGAGTTGCATTTATGTCCCACAAGCATATTTGAGCATCATCAGAACCACTCAATAAATGACCCTCCTTGAACTGACTCCACGATAAACCATAGCCTTCAGTGCTATGTCCCCTCAGTCTCAAATCAGGGTTGCAAGCACCATCTAGAGGAGGCTTGGATGGATGCTTGCTATAATCAAATACGTAAACCTCTGCACTAATTGTCTTAGTAGCAATGATGAAGCGGTTTTGGGGCATATAGCGAGCACGGTTAACTTCTCCATCATGATTTATTTGCTGGATTATTTGAACCTGCAACAAATTTGCACTGTGTTACATGACAAGGCCCGAAATTTTGCCAAAACACAAAGCACAAATGAAAATGTGACCTCTCAATTGATGCTTGACCAAAAAATATGACAAGGCTTTGGACATCAAACCAGATAATAACAAAGACGCATGAGTAAAGTGATCAAACACCAAAAGACCAAAAGCATTAGTGATGCAAGCAAGTGTAATATAACTACAGTCCAAACATTATCTCCTCATATATTAGAAGTAGCAGTATGAAATTGAGCCAAGTTACATCAGATAATTCTCGATCTTTTTAGATATGAACAAGATTAAGCAAATCAATATCATCTAAAAAAAATTAACATCCTTCTTTTACCCACCACATACATTTCAATGAACCAAACAAAACCTTGACACCCAATATGAAAAAAAACAACCCAAAACCCTCAAACACACTAAAATACATCCCACAAGCTGATAGTAACATGCTGCCACCAGGGCATTAAAGAAATAAAATTAAAAAAGGAAAGGCAAATTGACCAAACCTTGCCGTTGGCGCAGCCGAAGCCACCAAATTCAGACCGATCGTCGTCGTAATGGCGGGCGTCGTTTTCGGCATCCTCAAGAGGGAGTTGGACCTGGGCAAGCATGAGGTAATTAGGCTCGTTCTCAGAGGTGTGGGTCCCCAAAATCATCTTCTGGACGGAGTAATCCTTCCCCGGCGGCTCCTCCCGGTCGGGAAGCCACTCCACGGTGAGGGACGGCCATTCCAGGGCATGGGTTATAACCAAATCGTACAGAAACGGAGTATTCTTCTTCCAGATTTTGTACTCCTCGTTGATTAGCCGTTCTTCGACCTCCCCCCTCATCTCATCCTCATCTTTTCCCATAATTTGCTCTGAAAATTACTTCTATGTGATGGGTTTTGCGAATTTTTGAGGGATTCAAACCCAGAAAAGGCCGGGATTATTCTTTTTCGGGGGGAAAACAGATTGGGAATTTCCTTTATTGTTGTGGGGCGGGAGACGATAACCTCACTGGACTGCTGAACTGAAGAAGAAGAAAAAGGTAGACGAGGGTTGAGGGGGGTTTTGGAGGGATCTGAAATTTTATTCCGCCAGAGTCCGCTTTAATTTTGTGGGAATTTTTTGGCTCAATTGCACTTGGACCCCTATATTATTATCTCTTTTACAATTTGACCACTTTATTTTAGAAGTATATCCATTGCCCCCACTTGAACCATTTTACTTTGACCCATGTGAAATCATTCTAATTTCTAACATTAACAAAAGTAAAAGAAAAAAAATGTTTAAAAGCAAGTAAAGAGTACTTCTTTTGTTAGATTATAATATTTTACTCTCGAATTGTACTTTTTGACTCATGAACTGTTATATTACTAAACTCATCCAATGAAATTGAATAATATTAATTTTAAAACACAAGAATATCAATGAGTGTAATTGAGAAAATAAAATAAAATTTGCAGTGAAATTTATAGTAAGCTTAATTATTGCAAACCCTTGTGTTTGTGGGTGTTTTGCGATTTGCCCTCCAACGTTTTGGAAATAGACATTTTGCTCCCGCCCAAAACATTTGTTGCACTTTCTCTGTCCATATAAAACAATACAAAACAAAAAATAATAATTTATCTCACTAAAATGGATTGCCTTGAATTTGTTTTCTTACCATATCTCTACTAATATAATAATGTGCGATTCACAATTAACTTATATTTAAAAAATAGAACATAAATAAAAAATATACTGTGAAATTACTTATTTTAAGTATTATACATTAATATTCATAATAAATTATATATTTTTAAATCAAATTTTTTTAATAAATTTATTATTCATAATAAATTGTACATCGTAAATTATTTTTTAATAACCAAAGATTAATAATTAATAAAGGGTAACTGATTACGAAAAAAGTCATAAATGAAGACCAATTAGCTTTGAAAGCCAAGGCCCACAGCAATGTTTTTTTTTTTGGGAGGGATAAAACATACAATTTTTTTTAACAAAATAAAATAAAATTTTCATTAATAGTATTTAAAATCGTCTAATAGCAATTGACGATAGAAACTTAAGAAACAGTCAATACAACTGACTATAAAAGATATACCACACCCGTGTGTATGATCTGCTAAATTATAAATATATACCTAATATAGATCTAAACGTAGTAGAAATATAAAACTGAAAAATCTCTTGCGAACGATTACTGATTTGCTACTAATTACTAATGAAAGCTTATTTGAGACTGAATTTTTAACCAAATATTCATACACCATGGTCATGAATAGTATCATAATCAATCACTCATACACCATAGCCATGATAAATAGAATCACCATAAACAGGGAGAAAATCATTATAGACATAGAGAAAATATCTATAACCAAGAAAGAAAAACAGAATAAACAACGATAGATTGAAATAAAAGCTTCAAATCATGAAAAAATTAACTAAAAGATAACAAAAAAGTGGGGAAACTGCTTCCCTCATCCTCCTTCGCGGAGAATGAGGGAAGAAGATGATAAATTTTACGTTTTTGAGAGAAAGGAGAGGGAGAGGCGTATAGGGCGAGAGCAAAAAAGGGGAGAGTTCTTTCTCAATAAAACATACTTCTCATAATCATAGTTTGCAAAATCGCGATCTCATGTGGGATAGATTTGAGTGCATGATCGGTATCGATAGGATCGGATCGTAGGATCGTAATATCTAACATGAAAGATGTATGTGTAAAATTAATAATAAATTATAAAAGTTACTCTTATTTAAGTTATTTTAGTAAATTTTTATAATATCAGATAGAATTAAAAGTATGATTAATTTGGTGTTTTGAGATAATTTCGAGAAGTATGTCATAACCGATGATCTCTTTAATTAATTGACACCGTGCACCATGTGATAACGACAAGCACCTACATTTTATTGGGCCCTCTCATATAAACAATCCAAGGGCCCCGTCCAAAATAATTCAGCTGCCGGGATTCTAAAGATTTGTAGAGCTGAACCCCGGAACGACGTCGTCGAACAGCGTCCCGCTAAACTTTTCTCAGGTTTTACAAAACAAAAATTAATAATTTATCTCACTAAAATGGATTGCCTTGAATTTGTGTACGGTAACATGCATTGACACCCCCCTCAGGTTTTACAAAGTAACAAAGAGACCATTTCTGTGAATTATCCGTTACCTTCTCTGTCAGCTTGAAGGGCAAATTTGTCAAACTAAATTAAATAAATAAAACTATAAAATTTTGAGGTAAACTTCTCTATTTTTTACACAGTTTTTGAATTGGAATTTCCTTTTCTGGTCAATTTTTTTTTTTTTTTTTTTTTGTGTGGACTTTGTGAATTGGAATTTTTTTTTTTCTGGACTGTTCTTTATTTTTTCTGGTCTGTTTTTTTGTTTTCTGGAATGTTTGTATACTGGAAAATTTTTGGGTTAATTTGGTATTGCAATAGATTATGATTTGCCTGTGAATCAACTATCTCTTCCACTTTAGTTGGATTCTTACTAGTATCCATCTCCGGTATTAATGTAAAATCCATGTTTAACAGGAAATTTGAGATTTAGCCCATGATTTTGTGAATAAATTCTTTACTTCTAAAGCTTTGGCAACCAGAACATACAGAGAGGTACTATATTTGTTACTAAGCCTCTTCCCTTTTTTAAGTGAAATTTTAAATGTTAACTATGAGAAAATTGCAAGGGATGATAATCTAAAATTTCAAAATAAGGGTAATTTTGTCAATTTATACATTTTCAATGAAAAATTTAACGAAAATGTTAAAAAATGGGTCTCTTTGCTACTTTATGAAACCTGAAGGAGTGTCTTTGCCACTTTATGAAACCTGAGGGAGTGTCTTTGCCACTTTATGAAACCTGAGGGGGTGTTAATGCATTTTACCCATTTGTTTACCTAGTATATCTCTATTATAATATAATAATGTGATATCCACAATTAACTTGTATTTAAAAAGTAGAACATAAATAAAAAATATAATATGAAATTACTTATTTTAGTTATTGTACCTTACTATTTATAATAAATTATACAGTTTTTCAAATCAAATTCTTTTAGTATATTTGTTATTCATAATAATTTGTACATCTTCAATTATTTTCTAATAACCAAAGATTAATAATTAATAAATAATTGATTACGAAAAATGTCATAAATGAAGCCCAATTAGGTTTGAAAGCCAACTAGCCAAGGCCCACAGCAATGTTTTTTTTTTTTTTTGGGATAAAACATACTCTCTCCGTTTCATTAGAAGGGTCCACTTTAAAAAATATTTTTTGTTTCATTAGAAGTATCTAGTTTGAGTTTTTTTACATCTCCTACCCTTACTAATATAATTATGTGCGATTTACAATTAATCATTACTTTTTAAGTAATAATATAAATGGAACAAATGATGACAAATTAATTATTTTAAGTATTATACATTAACATTCATAATAAGTTACACTTAAGTAAAGATAGATCCTTCTAATGGAACGAAAAAATTATAATTTTTTAAATAAATAAATAAATAATTCATTAATAATATTGAAAATCGTCCAATAACAATTGACAGGCTCCGAATCTCTAGTCCCAATTCCTAGTCCACCAGTAATATCTTGTCACATGATCCCCACTTCTTCTTCCTTCCTTCCCACTTTTTCTCTGCTCCATCACCAAACAACTCTTTCATCTCATCACCAAACAAGGGCCAAATCATTGAGAAAAATAATACCCCACTTAATTCATTCAATTGAAAAAAATTAAAAAGAAATATCTTAATTAAAACCAAAAGAATTAACAAAGAGAAAGAACCAAAAATACAAACCCAGAACACAGTGGGGTTTGGAGGATTCCCTGACTTTGGATTCGCCGGAAAGCACGGGGTTCTGCAATTTCCAGCGAATCCAAAGCCGGAAATTGCATAAGGGGGAAGAGAAGGGGGGAGGAACAGTGGGGGTTCTGCACTTCGCCCATGGAAATAATATTTCCTTTCTTTTTCACTAGTGCCATGCTCATGCATGATGCTGCTGCTGCTTAGATTTGTTCTTCAGCCATGGCAATTTTTTTTCTTTCTTTTCCGTGGCTAATTAATTTACAGTCATTTTGCTAGTTTGTTTTGTTTAATTACTTGCAATATTAATACACATTTTTGTTTCGTCAAATAAAAAAAAAAAAAAAAAAAGAAGGGCGGCGAGGTAAGGAGAAGAGAGGAGGGGCGACGGCGGAGGGAGGAGTTATTTGGTGATGGAGTAGAGAAAAAGTGAGAAGGAGGGAAGAAGAAGTCTGAGGAAGAAGAAGTGGGTTAGTGGTAGGGGTGGCAAAAAAATCCACTAAACCAAAAACCGTCCAAATTCATTGGGTATTAACCCAATAAAATTCACTTTAAAAAATAATTGTCTGGGTGGGTGGGCTTGGGCTAAATATGTAATTGGCAGATTTAGAGTAGCCTATTGGGTACCCTAAAACTCGCCCATCATGGGTATCAAAAATACTCATCCACAATTACCCTTAAAAGTATTAAAAAAAAAAAAAAAACCAACAACTCACATTCTTTAGTGTGCCCATTTTATTTTTTTCTTCAAATTTATTTTTTCTTTTTCTTTAGTTTTCGTGTCATACAATTACTTTACGTTTTTTTTCCATTTATTTTTTTATAATATTTTTAAATTACCTACTTATAATACTAATTCAAAATTCGTTCAGGTTTAGGACCGGGTTTGGGTTTTTCGGCCCGGTTTAGTTCGGGCCCAATTTTTGACCGATTTCGGGGCGGGCCCAGTTTCAGCTCGGGCCTAGTTTTGGGCGTCGGGATCAGTTTTGGGCATCGGACCCAGTTTTGGCCCGGGCCCAGTTTCGGTGTCGGGGCATGCACGGGTTTATATAAATATAAAAAAGTTAAAAATTGTGTTTCGACAAAAAAATTACATACAATTAAATATAAAAGTATATAAAATTTAATATTTCAAATTTTAGAATATATTCAAAGAATTAAAATTCACTTTAAAAAAATTTCAAAATGAAATTAAAAAAAATTTTAAAAATTTTTTTATTAATAAACTATTAAATAAGCCTTACATTTTTGTATAATAGGTATTATGAGTACCCATAGCTACCCATTACACATTTGAGTTAAAACCATTAATTGAATGGATAATGGGTACCCATTACCTATTAAGTTAACACCCATTTAATACCCGCGCCAATACCCGCCCAACCCGCCCGTTTGACACCCCTAGTTAGTGGGTAAGGGATTAGTTTTTAGAGGTAGTGATGTGGCAAGATATTACTCGTGGACTAGGAAATGGACTAGGAATTGGGACTAGGAGACCTGTAGCCCAATTGACAATAGAAAATTATGAAACAGTCAATACAACTGGCTACAAAAGATACACCACACCCGTGTATATGATCTACTAAATTATAAATATATACATAATATAGATATAAACGTAGTAAAAATATAAAACTAAAAAATCTCTTGCAAACGATTACGGATTTGTTACTAATTACTAATGAAAGTTTATTCGAAATTGAATTTTCAACCAAATATTTATACACCATGGTCATGAATAATATCATAATTAATCACTCATACACTATAATCATGATAAATAAAATTACCATGACTAGGGAGAAAATTATTATAGCCAAAAAAGAAAAACAAAATAAATAATGATAGATTGAAAGAAAAACTTCAAATCATGAAAAAATTAACTAAAAGATAACAAAAAAGAGGGGAAAACTGCTTCCCTCATTCTCCGCTCATCCTCCTTCGCGGAGAATGAGGGAAGAAGATAATAAATTTTACTTTTTTGTGAGGAAGGAGAGGGAGAGGCGGCTAGGGCGAGAGCAAAACAGGGGAGAGTTATTTCTCAATAAAACATACTTCTCATAATCATAGTTTGAGTGCAGAATCGATATCGATATGATTGGATCGTAAGATCTTACATAATATGTGTAGGTGTAAAATTAATAATAAACTATAAAAGTTACTATTATTTGAATCATTTTAATAAATTTTTATAATATCAAGTAGAATTAAAAGTATGATCGATTTGATATTTTGATATCGTTTCGATCCTACGCTAATTACCTCAAACCAGATGATCAGCAATGTCTTTAATTAAGTGACACCGTGCACCATATGATAACGACGAGCACCTAGATTTTATTGGGGCCTCTCGGACAAACGATCCAAGGGCCCAGTCCAAAATAATTCAGCGGCGGGGATTCTAAAGATTTGTCGAGCTGACCACCACCCCCCCCCCCCCCCCCCCCCCCCCCCCCCAACAAACGTCGTCGAACAGCCTCCCGCTAAACTTTCAAAAATCTTCTCAAGTCGCGTCCATCAAATCAAACTCCCGTAATGGCTTGGAAAAGAGGTTCGCCCTTATTTAACACGCAGCAGTACAATTAACACGGCCGTTTTCTTGGTTCCAGTGGAGGTTCCGTGGCCTGAAATTGCCGAATCCGCTGCAGCAGAGGAAGACGATTACGATGATAATTTGTTAAAGCCTCTGTTGAAGAAACCAGTTGAAGGGTTGTACCTCTGTTTATTTTTGGACTTTTTTACTTTTCTCCTAATGTGCTCTTGTTCATTTTGATTTCATAGACGTTTGTTCTTGTCGGTTGAGTCTTGTTCCAGTTATACGAGCCAGTTGGAATCGTTCGCTCTCCAGCAGGTTTTTTTCGCCTGCCTTAATTTCATGAAATTTTCCTGCTTTGTGAACATTGCTACCTGCGGTCCGAAGTTCCTTTTTGTGTCGTTTATGAGCCAATATCTTAACTAGAAAAGCACAGAATCATAGAGAAAGAGACAATGGCGGATCCACGATTTGAGAATTCTGAAAACTATAATGTACTTAAAGAGATTTTGTTCAGTTTGGCTCTTTGTGTACTTGAAAAGCATTCTGTCAAAGTTATTGGTCTAGTTTCATTTGAAATTTCACATGCTCTACTCTCCATGCAGCTTATATTATCATAAACGGTTGCTATTTTAAATAGCTTAACAGATAGTCTGATCCATTAAGCATTTCTGAAAAATTATGAACTGGATAATATTGAGACTAAGTTTGCTAGTGTTACAGCATGCAATGATGTGATGTAATGAATAAAATGCTACATTTCAATGTGGGAAAAAGACTGTCAATCCCTTTCCTTAATTCCATTAACCTGTTTGCATTTTTCCTGTTCTGCAGCCCAAGTTTGGTAAAGGAGACTGTATACTGCCAAGAGGTTGATTACTTTGAACTGTTGGAGGAAAGCACATCACCCAAGACACCTAGTACATGGATCATGGTAGTATTTGTCATGACAGCTAAAGACCAACAACTTTAATTTAATTGCAAGAATAAACAAAGACTCACTTGTCATTAGAGAAAGAGTGAACGGCACATTTACTATATTTTGACTTACTTTACGGTTATATATTTATATTTTTTATATTAAAATATATTTATATTTTCGAAAATGCGTAGGTTATATTTTTTTTACAAAGGGTTAACTACGTATAACCTCCCGTATTTTGTGAAAATTATCGATTATCCCATATAGTTTAAAAAATTACGATTAATCCCGTTACTTTCCCAAATGCTATAAAGTATATAAAGTAGACGAAAAATGTTAAAGCTAATGGTTTTGTTTAAATTTACACTTTAACCCTTGCATAATTATCGACCTTTTTAATCATATAATATAATTTTAGTTTAAATTTCTATTTTTCGTTTTTCTCTTTAAAAATTGCAATTGATAAATATATATAAACAGCTATTGCGTCTTTGTGAGGCAGAGAGCATATATATCTTATTTGGATGAGGTTGACAGCAATCCTGGAGGCTGGAACCCTTATATAGTGATAGGGCGGGCTATTTTATGAAGAAATGCTGGCTGAAATTATTCAGAAAATCTAAGTACACAGATAGAGTTGATGTTTTAAAACATATAATGTGCTGCTTGTCTGTATGTGTTTATGAAGGTTCCAAAATAGATATAGATCAAGCATGTGAAAGATTATCTGCATTATGACAGTTCTTATCCAGAGTTGGGTGTTCATCAGAACTTCCAGTTTGGGAAGAAGATGCTTCACTCAAGTATGATGATCCTTGTGTTTTTCTTTGTTTTCTGATGAAAATGATTTCCAAGAAGTCGTTTTCTTCGGATTTTTTTTTTTATTTTTTACGAAGAAAACGATTTTCAGGACTATGTTTGTTTTTTGGTTTAGCACTAATTTTCACATGATTGAGTGAAAAGAAAAGAAAACCGAAAGGAATGAGGAGATTGAAGAGAAAAACAAAGGAGAAACTGAAAATTGAAGAAGCAGAACAACTAGCAAGTATACTATTGGTATTGGTATTTGTCATGACAACGAAAGACCAAATGGGGCAGAGGATTTGCAGCCTGCTCACTTTTTGCATTAGAGAAGCAAATAATTGTACTGTCAAAATATTGAATTAAAAATGATCCTTCAACAAAAATAAAACTTAAAATGATTCTTATCGACAGGGTTGTGATGTACAACCATGACACGTATGTCTCATCTATAGGCTGATCATAAAGGGGAAACCCTTTCATCTCTAATTAACATCACTTTCTCTATAATCGACTTGAATGACGTACAACTTTGTTTGTGTGAGTAGATTTAGGGAAGAAAATTTGTCCTCTTGATTGTTGTTAGGAGCATGACCAGGATGACATAATCTATGATCCTGAAGAAGTAACTAATCATGACATTCAATTTTATTTTTTCGCTTAATCTCTCTTCATTTTCAGCTTCTAAAGTTGTTTCGACTCCTGGGAAGAGGTTCCATACTTTCGTTTAGGGAAAAACTCAAACAAACATTTGATGAGTTTTTTACCCTTTTCACATTGAAAGATAAGAGTGCTATTTTGCCGAGTTTAACACAATTGATGGGTTTTGATGTACCAAAATATAAAAAATAATTATACTCTAATAATCTATTTTATTACTGGAAGGAAATTCCAACGATATTTTACGCCTTACAATTACTACATACACCAAATCGACATTTGAAATGAGTTAGAATTCCCATCATTTTGATTGTTCAAATTGTCTAGACACCCACCAAAAATTAGGAAAACAACTCTGCAAAAAATCTAAAATAAAATTCCCCAACATCTTCATATCCCGCTGATTTGGCTTCCACAATTTCGATTTTTTTTTTTTGAAAACAATTTCGATTGTTTGATTCATTCTTAATTGGATGACTATAATTCCAAAATTTTCTATTTCATAATCAAATTAAATACTTATTCTTTTTATCATTTTATTCCTTTATTCCCCAGCAAACCCATTAAAGCAAGTCCATCATATAATGTTATAAACTTATGACCATTTTACTCATTAAAGCCACGTTCTTTACATTTTTATTTTTGTTTTGGTTTTAGTTTCAACAGTAAATTTAATATATTATAATTAATTTTTAATATAATTTTTTACTATTCAGTTTTTTTAAAAACATTTTTAATATATTTTTTATATTATAAAAAATTATTTTCAAACCCATAAAAGTTTTCAAACCAATAATAAAAAAAAAACAGGGAGTGAAACAACGAAGTTCAACTAACAAGGTTGGATCATGGTGGGGAGTCTAGCTTTTGATGTTAAATGTTAGGTAAAGGAAAAAAAGAAGAAAAAGAAAAGACTAGCCTTTTTTTGTAAAGAAGAAAAGACTAGCCTAATCACATAGCAAGTGATACGATAGGAGAAGCTTTTTGAAAGAACACCATAATAAAGTTAAAGCAATGTCCATTTTCTCTGCTAATGATGGAAAGCTCCGCACTCTGCGCTTCCATTTTTCTTGGTGGGAGGTTGGAATTCGACACGCTAGATCTTTTATCTCAAAATTAATTTTTTTCACTCCATATGAGAAGGTACACTACAAGAAAAGGTCCTTTTAGAGACACCTCCATAATTGTCTCAAATAATGCATTTACTGTCTCAAAATGGTTTTTAAGACAGTATTGAGACAGTAAATGTGCTGTACTCTTTGCAGCCGTCGTAAAAGAAATTTGAGACAGTTTAACTGTCTCAAATACGTTTTGAGACAGATTTGAGACAGTTGTTCAACTGTTTCAAAAGTATTTGAGACATTCATTTTACTGTCTCAAATATTGTGTCTCAAGTTGTTAAAAATTTGAGACACTTAATTGAGACAGTAATATGCCATCTCAAATGGAATTAGAGACAATAGTTTCCTGTCTCAAATATTGTGTCTTAAGTATTTAGAAATTAGAGACGCTGAACAGAGACAGTTTTATGCCGTCTTGAATAGAATTAAAGACAATAATCATTCGTCTTAAATATCATGTCTTATTTTTTTAATAGTTAGAAACACTAAATTGAGATAGTAATAATCCATCTCAAATAAATACACTTTTCTTCAAATTAATTTAATTGCTAATTTCAGAACTAAGAAACTCCATAAATAAAAAAAAAATCTTTAAAATGTAAATAAATATTCACCACAATTACACTGTACTTGATACAATCACTATACTTGATATAATCTATATACATCTAAATATTCCTTGTGTATTTCATAAGCGCAACTGCACAGGACACTACTTTGATAAAAGTAGAAGAGACTGTTCATCAATATGATATCTAAATAGTTTGATGGTAAAAACATAATGGCTACTGCTTAGGAGAAAGCTAAAAAATTGTCGAGCAATAGAATAATGCAAGCATAAGTGCCACGACTTTGGAGCTAACTTCCATCCACCTATTCATATTCAAAGTCCTGAGAAAAACCATAAAGAGGTTTTTAATAAATGCGTTTACACACTTCTAAACCAACCTTTACAAACATAGTTAAACTATATTGAATCCCAAAAACATGCTATAAAGAAACGTCTGACCAAGCAGTTCAGAAAGAACATGTGAAAGAATAGCTGAGTAATTCACATGACAAAACTCATATCTCCAATCAGAACAAGAACTTACTTGAAGAACCTACATTGGAAAGCAACATTTTCCTCTCCAAATTTTTTTTCTAAAATTCTATAAACTTTACATAATTGAGAAAGCAACATTTTCCTTTCCAAGAATCTTTACATAATTGAGAAACAATTACCTAATTCGCATCATTCTCCGACTCCATAAAAAACTTCCAACAAGCCTTCTCTTATTTTTGGGCCTGTAATCAGTTATGGAAGGAATTATATTTTTCCCAAAGAAAATCAGTACTGGACACACAATAAGAAAAAATACTTTCCCACCTTTCTGAATTTAATCTTGGTTGCTGCCCCTCGGTTGAGTTCAGAAATTCTCATTCCAAACTGCATCGACTGCTTGAGGAACTGCTCAGCACATCAGTGTACAGAAGTCTCCTCTTGTTTGTAAAGATTGTTTTCGTCAGAAGTTGTCTATGCAGTCAGTCAAACCCCTCTTCACCAATGAATTAGACATCCTCAAACTATAAAATAAATTTAAGAAAAATCAAATCAGTAACCATGTGCAGCATATCATTATCTGAATGCATAGAATGGAGAGTACATGACAGAATGGACAGTAAATGACACGAGCAACGATACCACAGAATGCACAGATTGGTTTGAACATTAATTGCACTTTAACAGGGTATCAATGTACACCAAAATATCTACAATTCTGATTTTTAAGAAATTTCAGGTATATTTAACAGGTGAAAATTTATAAAGAATTTTATTTCTGGACAAACTAACAGAATTCCCTACAAACAGCAAGTACAATTATTAACAAGCGCAAGAAAAACCTAAAATATAGATACTTTATCGTATTAAAATAGTTGTGGAAGAACAGCAAAATCATTCCATATATCTGCATAATGAATATGAAACTCACAATTTCTCAGCATCACTGACAACAATAGCTTTTCCTATTAAGTAGTCTGCACAAGAAATCGGCTAAAATTAACAACAATCAAAGGAAATTTAGCATTCAGATAATTCATACACCATAAATTTCAGGGTTGTATATATATAAGAGCAGAAATCACACACCACTTTCACAATAAAGAGTCATTTTGCACATAATATGCAGAGAAAATCAGTTGATCAAATTTGAAATCATGAGCGCATTGCATAACTATAAACATCAGAAATGCTCTATCGTGTACAACAAAAACCCATAGCAAATATAAACAAACAATAGAAGCTATCAAAATCATAATTTACGAGAACTAAGCATTGGTCAAGGAACAAAAGTATGAGTCTGTGACCCTTTGATCTATCATTCAAGACTAATTTTTTGATAACGTGGGAACAACAAATGGCAGCGGCCAAAAGGATAGGAGAGAGGCATAAAACACTTTCAACTATATGAAAATTGCAAATAATAAAATAATCTTGCATTGGTGGCCCTTAGGGCTGAGAACGAACACGAACGTTCACGAACAAGCTCGGGATCGACTCGTTAAAAGCTCGGTTCTAGATCGTTTATTTATTAATAAACGAACACGAACAAAATTTTAGGCTCGATTAATAAACGAACAATAAATGAACAAAAGGGAGCTCGGCTCGATTACGTTCGTGAACAGCTCGATAAGAAATTTTTTTTTTAAGAAGGATAAAATACATATATAATTTATCATTCATACATATAATATGAAAATAAATTTGGTGCTGTGGTAAGACATCAAAAGAAGAAACAAGGGAACTAGGGTTCGAATTTTCACAAGGCCAAATTTATTTTATTTCACAATTTTGAGGTGAATTTCACCCAATCTTACATCGGAAATGAACAATTTTGAGGTGAATTTCACCCAATCTCACATCGGAAATGAGAGAATATTTGGGAAGAAAATTCCTTATAAATAGATGAGCATGACACTTAGGGCTGAAAACGAACATGAACAAACTCGGCTCGGCTCGATTAATAAATAAACGAACACGAACACGTCAAAGCTCGGCTCGGTTCGGCTCGATTAATAAATAAACGAACATGAACAAGATTTTAAGTTAGATAAATAAATGAACAATAAATGAACACGTCAAAACTCGTCTCGGCTCGGCTCAGCTCGGCTCGTTATCACCCCTAGTGGCCCTAAATTCAATCTATCACTCAAAAGGGGCAATTCAATTTCGCAAAGAAGCTATACTGCAACACGGTGTAAACGAATTTTCGAGCTTAACAGTACATTTAGAACACAAAACCAATCGAACCAATTGAATAGAGTAACTCAATCTAAGCTCAAAAGGCTTTCTAGGAAAATAAACAATTTACAAAACTCACTTCACCGTAAATTCACCAATCATTCACAATAATTAGAGAAAAATCAAATCTTTAGTCTAGGGTGAAGAACTAGAACCTGTCATGGATTTGGATTTGGAGTTGCTAAATCATGGTGGACATTCCCTTTATTATCCCTTGTCTTCAAGCATTCCCTTGTCCATCTTCTTTTCCCCTTTCTGTCGATCTCTACTGGAGGATCTTCCGTCTCTCTCTTTGCTCTAAAACTGAAGCAATTGTAAACTGTATTACAGACCAAGCCTTGAAGATTGTCTGATGATTGCTTATATGATGAAAAATGGACGACCTGGATTATTTTTAATCAGCTTTGGTGTGGGTTTATTCTTGTGGCACTACAGTGAAGGAAGAAGGAGAGAATAGATTGGGAGACAGAAAGTGTGGTTTTCTGCGGGAAGACTCAGGCAAGAGGGATGCGTGTTTGTGGGTGCAGATTTTTCCTTGCGGTTGCGGAGTCACTGAGGAAGAAGAGATGGGTTATGTGGGAAAAAAAGGGGAAGAGAGGGACGTGGGTTTTGGGGGAGGAGGAGTTGTTTTGCTTGCATCTAATCTTTTCTATACTTATTTTTATCAATTTTCTTCCCATTAATTTGGTTTATCTATTAATCTAACTTACTAATTTTAATAGTCTTATAAATAGGTCCTTCTTCTAATTTTTTTAATCTCAATTTGATCCTATTAACTTTCACTATTCTTTATAAACTTAATTAGTTTCTTTTAATTAAATAAAATAATCTAATTTTTTTATAGAACATTTTAATGATTTAATTAACTTTTTCTCTTAACTAAGTTTAGTTGGAAATTTTTTGTCCTTAGCTTGAAATTTCTAATTTGGTTTTGAAGTTTATAATTACCATGACATTTATTATTCTAACTTTAACTTTTGATCTTTTCATTTGAGTTTAGTTATCAATATTTTTAAACTAATCCGATTGTTAAATCATAAACTTCATATTCAAAAAATTAATTCTCAAATTACCTTATAAAATTTAGTACACAAAATTCTATGAGGGACAGTCATCTAAGTGAGTAACTCAAAAGAGTTATCATTCCTATGTGATTTGACGTGCTTTGTTAAGTAGGCACGCCACATTCAGAATATTTTGGGAGTAAAAATGTTACCTTAGTTCGATTGACTTCCGACAAAGAAATGAATGGTTTCAATTTTTTGGTGGAAAAGGATAACACTTCAATCTAAGGAAGGAGCATGAACTTTATATTTTGAAAAGAAAAATGGGCCTTGAAGCCATTGAGCTATACACATTTTCGGTTTTAAAGTTTCCTTTTAAGTTTCCCATTTTTTGGTCCTTACTTTTTTATATGACGAATTTTTTTTATTGTCTTCAATAATTGTCTCAATTATTTACATTTAAGACAAATTATTTTTTTCTGTCTCAATTTATTGTCTTAATAAATTAGGTTGAGACAATATTTCTTACTATCTTAAATGAGTGTCTCAATTAATTTCATTTGAGACAAATTATATTACCGTCTCTAATAAGTGTCTCAATTAGTTTTTTATGAGACAACACGCTAACAACCGTCTCAATTATTGTGTCTCAATTTAATTATTGAGACAATCACTATAAGTGTCTCAAATTAATGGTATTTGAGACGATTTTCTTATACTGTCTCAAAGATTCATCTCAAATACTATGTTTTCTTGTAGTGGTACATGGATACATAGACAGATACAAAGGTTGTGATTATGGACCCGAAAGAAATTCGTATTATGCTCCAAGTTACCGGATGAGCTCCCAAGTGTTGTTGCATGAAAAGAACCAGCGTAAAAATGATATCAATAAAGTATGAAAATAAAATTATCTTATAAAATCTATTATTTTTTTCTAGAAATAGACCACTTACTGCATTTCAATAAACACAATTAAATGGGATGGGGTGGTTGAGTAATTGCATTTCCATGGCTTTTGTTACCTTCTGCCGAACCCACTACCTTGAAAGGAATCCCTCTTTTTTTTTTTTTTTTTAATTTTTTTTTCAAAAGAAAAATAAAGTACTATATTAAATGACACTGGAAACCGTCCAGTAAATTTTGAAATACAGACTTCAGGGCTATGCCCCACTTCCACTTATGACTCAAACCAAGCACTAATTCCAAGCATCAACAACAAATTGGATTTTAAAGCTAATAAACCAAGTTGTGATAATCTAAGGCAATATGCATACCGTAGTAATGATACAGCAAGCCCTTTGGCTTTAAAATTGAAGAATAAACAATGATGTTTTAATTTATCCTAAATTAAAACAAAATCTTGTTGCCATATTTCCCAGCCCCATTCCAAATTCATTTGCAAGAGATCAACAATTGTAATTGATAGGTGTCCTTTAACTGCTGAATTTTAGAGCATATTTGTGGCAAATCTCACGGGTATGTGCAAGTTTTTGTTAGATAAATGCAGGGTTTAGGAAAAAGAATAATTAGAGAAAGCAAATGCAAAAAAGAGCAAGAAAAGAACAAGCAGCCCAAAGAAGTACAAGCAGTCCAAAGAAGTTGAAGCAGCCCAAGGAAGTTGAAAAAAAAGCCCAATGAAGAAAATAGACCCATGCCCAATTAAGTGACCATCGCAGGAAGAAATTGGACTGGAATTTGAATTCTTATTAGCTTGAATACTGTGCATGGGCTGTTGCCTAATTTATTTTATCCTTCTTTATTTTGGAAATTATTTTTGGTAGTATCCTACATGGAACAGAATTTTAGTAATTTATTATTAGTTCTTCTCTCCATTCTACACCTATTTATAGGGATAGAAGGGAGAGAACAAACACGTTCTGGACAGTAGAATATTATTCCATATTTTCGTAGACAGTACAAATGAAATAGCTGTAGGTTTCGTTTTTTGCGATTTGAGAAATTTTGCCAGGAGGAGGTCCCGTTTGCCCAAACGGGAGGTCGCATACTCTGAGACTATTTTTCTGATCGTAAATCAAGTATTTCTTTCTTATTTATTTTATTCTTTTCAACTATTTTCAGTATGATTCATATAATAATTGTGTGCGTAGTTAGTTTAATTATGAGTAGCTAAATTATTTATTCCTGCATAATGTAATAGCAACTAATCCGGGCATGTTATGAAACCGAATTGTGCTTAAATTAAATTGCATGTGTTCCTTCTTATTCTCTGCTCATAACTTTGATTACTGATATTTAATTAAGACTGATCACCTTAGTTGAATTAGGTAGAGCCAATTAATTCCCAGTTAAATAACATAATATTTATTGGGCAAGATTAATTAGTGGTAAAGTTACCTTCAGGTAATAGAGAATAAGGGGTTAGTAATTCTTAGATGTTAATTCAATAAGAATAACTAAAATCAGGTGTCCCTAAATCTTAAGGCTGTTAACTTGGTTAATAGGTGTCGATGCCTTACGGCCTGTTCCTTGTTAATTAGAGTAGCAATTATGTCTGTGCGAATTCACGGTAATTGTCGATAAAGTAAGGGGAGATTGGGTTATGTCTGATGCGGATTCACGGTAACCTATAACTGATTGATGACATGCTATTTAATATATTATTGAGTTGATGATTAACATACACGTGATTATTGTGATTTACATATTGTTGGAATATTTTATTTCATTGATTAATTTTTTTTTCTTAATTTAAGTTTGTTATTTATTTTTCATTAACCTTTTGAAAAGTCTCTATGAGCAAATTAAGGTGGTTGCAAACCAAAATAGTTTGGAGTTAATAGGTTTTGTGATTTTAAGCAGTCCGTTCCCTGTGGGATCGACCCTGTCATCATTGTGCTACTTATAGCTATTGTTTGCAGGTTTATACAGTACTTTTACTGTATTTGATAGGGCTAACGACGGTCCTACCAAATTGGCGCCGTTGCCGGGGAACGGTTTTATGTTTTAAATCCCATTTTCCTATTAATTTGTGCTTTTGTGTGTTTTATGAGCAGATCGTCGCAACCTGAATTGCAGTACGATCCAGAGATTGAAAAAACTGCAAGAAGACTCGCAAAAGAAGCACGTCAAAGGCGAGAAGCTACTGATTCAGATTCGGACAAGGTCCCGTTTGCCCAAACGGAAGGTAGAACACAAGCTGAATCTGAACAGAAATCTGTCCCCACGCCTGATTCTAAGATGGGAGACAGACAGGAAGAAAGAAGGGCAGAGCAACAAGTGGAAGCTCCTGCGGCTGAACCAACTCTGAAGGAACTAAGCAACCACGACGCTGAGGATGAGCCTTCAGCAATTGTAATGCTTGAAGTCACGGGTCACTTCCAACTCAAATCTAGTTGGTTGAGTATGCTACCAAGGTACCGTGGAAGGCCAGGAGAGGACCCCCACCGCTTTTTGCGTGAGTATGTCAAGGGGTGCAAGTTGGGCAGAGTACCAGCAGGAGCCACTGTGGAGCAGCTCCGACTCGTGGCATTCCCTTTTGTCCTGACCGGCGAAGCCAACATGTGGTTCTCTTCCCTATAGCCAAACTCCATCACTACATGGGGGGAGATGAATGAGGCTTTCCTTAAAAATTACTTCCCAGCCACGAAGACTAACGCAGTAAAGAAGGAGATAAGTGAGATCCGACAAGATTATGATGAGTCCCTCCGCACCTATTGGCTCAGATTTTTAAGTGATTGTGCGATAGTTGCCCAAACCATAGGTACTCGGATGGTGAGTTGCTGCAATTCTTCTACCATGGAATGACGGAAGCCGAGAGGATACATATGGATTCTGCCAGTGGTGGTGCATTTTTGAATAATACTGTCACATCTGCTCATAAAATAATAAATGCGACACTGGAAGCACGCAATGACTTTGCTGAACCCAGCATCCGTCTGGCCAAGCGGACCGCCGAAGTGCGCATTATTGATGATGTGGGACCCCGTGAGCAGGATGACATAACACAGAACAACTCCCAGCTGGTAGCCGAAATGAGAAAGATGACTGAGATGATGACTAAAATAGTAGCTGCGACGAATAAGGTGCAGATAGAGGAAGTTTGTGGAATTTGCGGAAATGTGGGACATTTTACCCATAAGTGTAACCTTGCACCTACTGACCCCCTGGCCCAAGCAAATGCTGCTGGAAACTGGAATGGCTCACATCAAGGAAGGGACCCTTACTCCAACACGTACAATCAAGGGTGGAAAGATCATCCTAGTTTCAGATGGACTGAACCAGGCAGCCAAGATCAAAGTTACCAGAATCAGTATCAGAATCAGGCATACCGACCACCACAGTAGAGAGGTTTCCAACAAGGCCAGAGTTCATACCAACCACAGCGAAATGGTAAAGATTCTAATGATATCATTGCATCACTAATGGATCAACAAAAGGAGCAGAAAGCCAGTATTGATAGTCTGGCAAATATGGTGTCCCAATTGGCTGCTTCGCTCAAAGAATTGAAGGGTGACCAGGGAAGACTGCCCTCACAGGTCCAAATACAGCAAAAAGAGAATGCTAGTGTGATAACTCTGAGATGTGGGAAGGTTCTGCAGCCAGAAGTGCAAAAGAATTCTACTCCGAGGTCCCGTTTGCTCAAATGGGCCATCGTCCCTGAATCAGAGAGACCTGAACCCTTTTTAAGTCTAAAAGGTGGGAACCCTTACGAAGAACCTCCTTTTCCAAATAGATTGATTAGTAGAAACAGAGTGGAGGCGAAATCTGAGCAAGGCGAAGAAAATTCCAGGAAATATGTGAAGTTACCGCAGCCAGAAGAGCAAGAGAGTTATACTCTGAGGTCCCATTTGCCCAAACGGGCCATCGACCCTGAACCTGCCCTAGTTCAAGTGCCATCTAAAGAGAATGTGAATGAGATAACCCTGCGGAGTGGGAAGGTCTTGGAGCCAACTGTAGAAAAGAACTCTGCGTTGAGGTCCCATTTGCCCAAACGGGACCCTGAACCTGAAGTCGCAGGAACCGAAAAAGCAAGAGAGAATGAGACCCTGAACCTGAAATCCAGGGAATATGTCAAGTTTCCGCATCCAGAAGAGCAAGAGAGTTCGACTCCGAGGTCCTATTTGCCCAAACGGGACCCTGAACCTGAAACTGCAGAAACAGGAATAAGAGGGAGACCCGAACCTTTTCTAAGCCTAAAAGGTGGAAACCCCTATGAAGACCCACCTTTTCCAAACCGACTGATCGGGAAGGCGAAGAAATCAAAAGAGGATCCTGTGGATTATTTGGCAGCGTTTGAGAAGATGGAGGTTAACATACCTTTCCTCAAAGCAATAAAGATCCCTCCTATTGGTAAATTTTTGAAGGAGTTCATGGCTGGAAAACCTAGGGGCGCAAGCAAGGTGATCCTTGGTGAGACTGTATCAGCAGTCATTCAGAAAAAGCTACCGCCAAAATGCAAGGACCCAGGTATGTTTTCTCTTCCTTGCATCATTGGTGATAAACAAATTGAACATGCCATGTGTGACTTATGAGCCTCCATTAATGTAATGCCCCTATCTGTTTATTTGACCTTGACTGGTGTTAAATTAGTAGAAACCATAGTAATTATATAATTGGCTGATAGATCATATGTACATCCTGTGGGTCTTTTGGAAAATGTGTTGGTAAGAGTTCATTCTTTTGTATACCCTGTTGATTTTTATATGGTTGAGATGAGTAGTGATCCGTCAAAAGAGTCAGCCGGAGTCTTGTTGGGCCGACCTTTCTTGAAAACATCTAGAGCCCTAATTGATGTGTACAATGGATCTATTTGCCTAGACTACTATGGTGAAAAGGTCACATTTAGTATGGATGATGCCATAAAAAGTTCAATGCCTATGAAAAATGTTTATAGTGTTGATATGGTTGACCCTTGTGTCCAAGAGCATATTGAGACTGATTTTTTGCAGGAAGTGAGTCAAAGTTCTAGGGCGACGGTCCATTTGCCCAAACGGGACCCAGAAAACAAACCACTTCCATGCTATGGTACGAAGAATAACCTGAAATCTGCCAAAGGGTATAGCAAAGCCATAGTGAAAGCAAGAAATAATGAGCAAACATGGTTTCAAATTCCCCCACAACGTGATACTGGCCAGCAGATCAATCAAGGAAAAAGAGGTGAGTTTGTGAATTTTGAGATCAAGGGTCTACCTGGTGAGAAGAAGAAGAAGGTAAGACCACTGGATGTAGTGTCTGCCTGTTCAAGTGGAGCTGTGCAAGTTCAAAATCCCAAGATTGGAAAGAAATTCACAGTCAACAGGAAACATCTTAAACTTTTTTGTGGTGCTACCCAGGTCCAAACAGTGGAAGAAATTCCATTGTTATGTTGTCCGAATCATTGATGGAGACATACTGCGTCTGGCTAAAGACGTAAAAGAAAGGCGCTAGTGGGAGGCAACCCACGTTTTTTTATTTTTATTATTATTATTTTTTAATCTTTATTTGTTTTCCATTATTTATATTTTTCTGTAAAAAAAAAAAAAACAAAACAAAAAAATTTCAGCATTTAATTTATGTTGCAGGTTGGCGTTCCAGTAGCCAACCTAAGAAGCTTAATGGCCAACAATGAGCAGGGATCCAAGCTACCAAGTCAGCATTTAGGGGGAGCAATCACCACATTTCCTAAAAGGGAGGACCCTCTTACAAAAGTCAAAGAAAGTAAGTGTGGGGGTCAACCTCGTAGTTTCCGAAAGAAGAAGGGCCACCAATTCAGGAAAACTTTCCCGAAGAACATCTGTACCATGCAACGTCCCATTTGCCCAAACAGGAGGTAGAACAGTCACTGAATCTGCGAACTTCGGAGAGGAAGATCTGTGATCCATGGTATGCAGATATGGTTAATTACCTCACCTCTAATGCTTTTTCATGTGTTGTTTCCTGTTTTTTTTTGTTTTGTGCTGTTTTGTTTTATTTTCCATAGTTGTCTTTGTATGCTTGAGGGAAATCATCCTTTTAAGTGTGGGGATGTTTTGCGATTCTCTTCCGTGTCTTGTTTTGTTGTCTTTGGAGTCTTGAATGTGTATGTGAAGTCCAGGATTCTGCCCATAATCTGAATGTTAATCTGAAATAAGCAACATAGATATCCTATTAATCACTTACTATGCTTATTCTTGTGGATGTGGTTTGGGAAAGGTCAGTTATTTTAATACAGGTTGTGCATGAATTCCCATTTCTAAAGCCTACTAAATAATTCTGAGCCGCACTGGATGTTTTGCTTGAGAATCTCTTTGGTTTGCCTGCTTGACTGTCAAAATAGTTTATTGAGTAATGCATGGTTGGATGATGGGGGACATTTTCTAAGATAAACCCTTTTGGCTTGAATTTTTGAACCGTCCTATACAGAAAAATACCCCTTAGTCAGCAAGTTGAAACCTTGACCTTTCAATTCTGAGTCAGTAAAAATTAGCGAAGCCTGTTTTGAGTAAATCCTTTCTTACCCTTGGTGTGCATGCTGCATGGTATTATGTGTTGATGCTGCGACAGAGAAGAAGTCATGAGGCACAATTATGGAGTCCAGTTCTGTTTCTTTGTGTATCTGCTGAATTTATATGAAAAATCAGTTCTGCTGTGGAAAGAAAATGAGTCCACATTTGAAAAAAAAAAAGAAAAAAGAAAGAGATTATGAAATAAAACAAGAGCTAGTTATGTTTTTAACATGTTTGCAGAATAAGTTAAAGGACTGGATTTTGGAGATTATGTGCTGAATTTTTAATCATGTGCTGAATGAGTTTTTGGTGACTGTCACTGCTTGAATAATTAAAGAAAGAGCTGAATGTTTTGGCTCTAGATCAGGAAAAGCAGGAAGTGGAGTTAATGTCCAACTAAAAAGGAGCAGCAGGTTCTATATGCATGCACACTAATTGTTGAATTCTGCAGGTGACTTAGAACCCCATAGGGCCCGACCAAATAAATAAAAATCCCTTGGCCCCATTGCGTCCCTGTGAATAAAAGGTTGTTCTTAACATCTGTGCATTACTCAATCTTTACTGTGGAGATGGTCAGTTATCAAGCTTTTGAGTTCTGACTAGACTAGGGATGAATCACTTGTCCTAATTTTCTGAATTGTGAGTTGTGTGATTTACTACCCAAAAGAGTGCTGCTTGGGAATTTATGCATGAACTGTGTTAAACTGACTTGGCATGGTTTGTTTGGTGGAATGGTAGAGTTTGCATAATTTGTGATTAAAAGGTGAATCTCGTGGTGCAAGTACAATTGACATGATGAATTTGGGCAGAATAATCCTGTGTTTGTGTGGTGTCATTGTGTCGTGTGAGTCATGTCTTGGGTCCTTTGGGTCATTGTTTGTTTTTCTATTATGTTCTTTTGGGTCTGTTCAAGTTTTGTGTCTTTTCTATTCTTGTGTTTGTGTCTTTGTGTTTTTGTTACGTAAGAAAGGGAAAGAAAATATGACTGAGTTTAATTCTTCACTACACGCTTGAGGACAAGCGTCATTCAAGTGTGGGGATATTTGATAGGTGTCCTTTAGCTGCTGAATTTTAGAGCATATTTGTGGCAAATCTCACGGGTATGTGCAAGTTTTTGTTAGATAAATGCAGGGTTTAGGAAAAATAATAATTAGAGAAAGCAGATGCAAAAAAGAGCAAGAAAAGAACAAGCAACCCAAAGAAGTACAAGCAGCCCAAAGAAGTTGAAGCAGCCCAAGGAAGTTGAAAAAAAAGCCCAATGAAGAAAATAGGCCCATGCCCAATTAAGTGACCATCGTAGGAAGAAATTGGAATGGAATCTGAATTCTTATCAGCATGAATACTGCGCATGGGCTGTTGCCTAATTTATTTTATCCTTCTTTATTTTGGAAATTATTTTTGGTAGTATCCTACATGGAACATAATTTTAGTAGTTTACTATTAGTTCTTCTCTCCATTCTACACCTATTTATAGGGATAGAAGGGAGAGAACAAACACGTTCTGGATAGTAGAATATTATTCCATATTTTCGTAGACAGTACAAAGGAAATAGCTGTAGGTTTCGTTTTTTGCGATTTGAGAAATTCTGCCAGGCGGAGGTCCCGTTTGCCCAAACGGGAGGTCGCATACTCTGAGACTATTTTTCTGATCGTAAATCAAGTATTTCTTTCTTATTTATTTTATTCTTTTCAACTATTTTCAGTATGATTCATATAATAATTGTGTGCGTAGTTAGTTTAATTATGAGTAGCTAAATTATTTATTCCTGCATAATGTAATAGCAACTAATCCGGGCATGTTATGAAACCGAATTGTGCTTAAATTAAATTGCATGTGTTCCTTCTTATTCTCTGCTCATAACTTTGATTACTGATATTTAATTAAGACTGATCACCTTAGTTGAATTAGGTAGAGCCAATTAATTCCCAGTTAAATAACATAATATTTATTGGGCAAGATTAATTAGTGGTAAAGTTACCTTCAGGTAATAGAGAATAAGGGGTTAGTAATTCTTAGATGTTAATTCAATAAGAATAACTAAAATCAGGTGTCCCTAAATCTTAAGGCTGTTAACTTGGTTAATAGGTGTCGATGCCTTACGGCCTGTTCCTTGTTAATTAGAGTAGCAATTATGTCTGTGCGAATTCACGGTAATTGTCGATAAAGTAAGGAGAGATTGGGTTATGTCTGATGCGGATTCACGGTAACCTATAACTGATTGATGACATGCTATTTAATATATTATTGAGTTGATGATTAACATGCACATGATTATTGTGATTTACATATTGCTGGAATATTTTATTTCATTGATTAAATTCTTTTTCTTAATTTAAGTTTGTTATTTATTTTTCATTAACCTTTTGAAAAGTCTCTCTGAGCAAATTAAGGTGGTTGCAAACCAAAATAGTTTGGAGTTAATAGGTTTTGTGATTTTAAGCAGTCCGTTCCCTGTGGGATCGACCCTGTCATCATTGTGCTACTTATAGCTATTTTTTGCAGGTTTATACAGTACTTTTACTGTATTTGATAGGCTAACGACGGTCCTACCAGTAATGCTCAGCTGCTATGCTGAAATCCAACATACAAAAATATAGCCACATTTATGCAACTCCATCTGTATGTATGTGATGGAAGTTGCATATTAGGAAGTTAAGAGGAAGTTAAAAAAGTTGTGGTACTTTCTACTACAAACAGAAGTCCACGCAGTATCATTTATGAACCTTAGCAAGTTTTCTATAACTGGAATGTATTTTGAATTTATCAGCTTTATACAAGAACTTGTTACTGAATCCGTGAGTCCAAATGCACACAGTACTAAATTTCATACAAAAAACCTAATTAGTTGCCTAGATAAACAACAAAGCCTCTTCTTTGTTCCACTCTCAACCTCACAACAAACGCATCAAAGGAGCTGACTTCAATGACAGTTACCACCAATCCAATTCAACTTTCCAATCAAAGACTTCCAAAATGATCGACCCGCTTCAAAACAAGAGACAAAAGCTCAAATTTAGGTAAGCATTGAAAGACCAGTGATTCAAATTTTTCCATGACACGATCGATAGGAAAAAAACAATGGAAACCACCAGATTTCGAATAAGCAATATAGGGAATTCTGTATAAAAAAAAACAAATGACACCAAATATGTGAAAATCAATTTCCTACCACGGAATACTTGAGGACCCATAAATATTTCAATTACACTCAAGAAAGGGAAATTTGAATTGGGGCTTAATAAACAGTGAACCCTAGGTTCCATGAATTTGAAGTATTTACTAAATTGATTCAAGTTTATTCTGGAAATTATCGGACCAGTGAGGTGTCCAACGATAATTGTTGAAATAGAGACATGCTAAGTAGGGGCCTGTTTTCTATCTTTGGTTTCAAACTAAGTTTGAAAACAAGTTTTGGAAAATAGTTTTATAATATAAAAAATATATTGAAAATGTAAAAAGTAGATGCTGAATAGTAAAAAGTTGTATTGAAAATAATAGAATATGATTAAAATATATTAAATTTACTGTTGAAACCAAAACCGTTTTCAAAACGAAACAAAAAGAACATGCCCTAGATTACTTTGTTGAAATAGAGGAAATTACTCTGCTGATTATGAAGCCTGGCGCAGTTCCCCTACCGTCACTGCCGGAGTAAATAATTGATCGAAAGGTTCGGCACTCTTTATAGGCTTGAAATCTCAATCTCCAGTGTCCAAGCACAGACAACCGATAAGGCTGAAGGTCAGACGCAGAGAAATGGCAATTGGTTCACGGTCTCTGCAATTGGTTCACGGTGGTTGTCGGGACGAAATTGCTCGGTTGATGGGAGTGTTCAATGTGGCCATTGAAGATGGCAGATGCGTTAAAGGCAACCTTTGTTTTTCTTCCAGACAGGCTTTCAAATTCACTTTTGATTGTTGGGGTCAAATTTCAGTTGGTACTTTTTACACCTTACACCCCTTTCCTAAATGTAAACATCAAAGAAACACCAACAAAACTGTAAAATGTCATTTTTTCCTAATTAGGGCATCCGTAATGGTTATACCTCTAAAGAAAGTATTTTATTGCCACATCATTTGGCATTTCACTAAATACCTTTAAACATATTTCTCTCCAACAATTTTATCTAAAAGAAAATATTTTATTGCTAAATCATATACCACTATTAATAAAAAATAGAAAAAAAAAGAAAGGCAAAAGCAAGCAATTGCTTGCTTTTTCCTTTTGCATGCAAAAGGCTGCAGGCAAAAAAAAGAAAGAAAATGGACAAAATGTTGTAAATAGCCACTTTCTCTTTCCTCTCCCCTCCCTTCTTACCCTAGTAGAGTCTACTAGAAAAACCTCAACTAGAAAAACCCCAACTTATACCTCAACCTCCCAATGACTTCTACGTCAAAATGGTGGGTAGTAGCCAACGTTATGGATGCTCTTAGGGAGTGAAAAGAACATACCCTAAATAAACATTCTGTGTATGAGCAGGAAACTCTCCACCTTATGCTCCAACATTAATTTTTGTTCCCCATGCATGAATGCATGCTTAGTCACCATCCCATCCATGATGTCCCCAACCCGAGGTTGGCCACCCACTCCCACCAGCCATCCATGAATGCATGCTTTGTCTACCCACATGCCCACCCGTCAACCTCTTTTCCGGCGCCGATCTCCTTCTCCTGCCCACCGACCACCTTCTCCCTCTCCCCGACTCCTCTCTTGGCAAACTCATCGTCCTTCATTCGTGAATCCAGAACCCCTCCATGCAGCTCTAACGCCATGCGTGCCTCCTTCTTTTTTGTATCCTTGACTCCTCTCATTTCCTCTTCCCATTGCAACCCATCCTTATCCTCCACCAACCAACCCGCCCTATAGCAAGAAGAATCTGCTTCCACCACCGACTCCACCAACGCAACATTACTCATTGGCAAACTAACAACTAGAAAAACTCTCTAAAAGAGAGGCAAAAAACCTCACAAGAAAGGACAAACCCTTACAAGAAGGAACAAACCAAACCAAAGGAAAACAAACAGAATTAAAAAAAACTCTCCAAAGAGAGACCAAACACTCCCGAAGGAGAACAAACACTCCCAAGGAGAACCAAATACTCTCCTATTGAGAGACTTAAAACTCCCAGAGAGGGAGAACAGAAACAGAAAAATTTAAACAGAAAAAGAAAAAAAACAGCAAAGGAGCCCCCCCTTCTCCCGCAGGGAAGAAGGGGGGAAGGGAGGTGGGTTTCTGAGAGGGGAGGAGGAGAGATAGAGAGAGAGGGAAAGGAATCCCTGTTTGATGAGGAGGACTTGATTGACTCTTTCAACGCTCTTTTTGCCACTAAAAGGACTAAATATGTGGGCTCACTTTCCATTTTCTGTTTTTTCAAGTGTTAGAGAAGGAAAAATGGCATTTTCAGTCCCTTTTGTTTGGGGTAATGGCAATTTTCGTCCCTTTCGTTTCACCGTGGCAGAAATGGTCCCTTTTGTTTGCATTTGTGGCATTTTCAGTCCTTTTTACCTGTGAAAACCGGTCATCACTAGTCAACTTTACAGTCAACGGTTTTTAGGATCGTTTTGAAATGAAAAAATAAAATTGGGGCTTTCTCGCGATTTTCTTAAATTCCAATGGCCCAAACAATAAATATTTCCCTTTTTATTATTTTTTTTCCCTTCTCTCCAGCAAACAATTTCTAGAACAAGCGTGGATTCATGGCGTCCAATTTAGCAATCCGGGAAGCCATATCGGAGTCTGACCAACTCAAGCTCCACGTCATCGATTTTGATATTGGTCAGGGAGGGCAATACATGTATTTGCTACAACCGCTTGCGGCGAAGAAAGCGGGGGAGAAGCCCGCTGTTTTGAAGATCACCACTTACGTGGAATTCGTCAACGGAGGGGAGGAGAGGCTGAAGGCCGTCGGAGACGGCTTCACGGTGTTGGCCAACAAAATGGGAGTGTGGCGACGGAGAATCTGAGAGACGAGATACTTGGCATCTCAATGGTTCATGTTTGGTGAGTCAACTCGGGGAAGGTGGGTCAACTCAGTGGCTCAAATGGGTTAAATCAGTGACTCACTTGGGTCTACAATCGATGGCCACTGATTCTTTTGGAAATGGAATTTTTGTGCTAAAAATTAATTGCTGGAATTTTGCTTGATTCTAGCTTTGATTTTGTTTTCACTGGAATTTTGCTGGAAATTAATTGTGGGAATTCTCGTATATTAATTTTCTGCAAAATCTATGTCTGCTGGAATTTTGACTGCTTCTGGAAATTGTTTTGGACTGAATGCTGAATTTGCTTCTGGAAATTGTTCTAGAAATTGACGAATTGTTCTGGGAAGCAGATCGAAGAAGAAGAGGAAGAGGAAGAAGAAGAAGACGATGAAGAACACAAAAAAGGGAAATATTTATTGTTTGGGTCATTGGAATTTAAGAAAATCGCGAGAAAGTCCAAATTTTATTTTTTCATTTCAAAACGATCCTAAAAACTGTTGACTGTAAAGTTGACTAGTGATGACCGGTTTTTACAGGTAAAAAGGACTGAAAATGCCACAAATGCAAACAAAGGGGACCATTTCTGCCACGGTGAAACGAAAGGGACGAAAATTGCCATTGCCCCCAAACAAAAGGGACTGAAAATGCCATTTTTCCTGTTAGAGAAATTAGCCCGTACATTCGCATAATAATATTTGATATGCAACATGTATCAATAAGGTGTTATCACATGAAACAAATTTGTGAAAGAAACATATTGAAGACTATCTACAAATAGTTCCTAAAAATATAAGCCATACTTTAAAAGACTATTACTAAAAGAACTAATAAATAAATAAAAAGTATTGTTGAACCCCACTTTTGATGAAGTTTGAAAGTAAAAATACTATTACTCCAAAAACAAAAGCAATTTTTGAGAGCGTGTCTAATCTCATGTATGCACCTAGTTGCATAATGAATGGATGCATGGAAGTTTTTGCTCCTATTCATTTTGTGTCATAAAATATATGATATAAAAATCTTATAAAAGTATGATAACTAGAAAAATCAAATTTATGAATACTCTATTTCTATTAATTAGTTTGCTGCGTGGTGGAACAATTTTTCTTCATCATGAGCCTCAAACCCCCATCCCACCCCAACCCAACCCACCATATCAGAAGAGATCTTAAGAAAATTGCAAATTAAAGTTTCTCCACTAAATATATAAAAGGGGGTTCTAGGATTTGCATCCAGCTGAAATCATCTTGTTCAATCTTCTCATACCCTTTCAACTTTCAACTTTAGGAAGATCACCACCATCAGAGGCATTTTTATTTTTAAATTTTATAAGAGCATAATCATAACTGGTGTGCATAAAAATAGGCCTTCATTCAGTTATGCATAAAAATAGGCCTTCATTGGGCCAGGCCCAATGAACAAAAGAAAGGATAAACAGTTAAAAATGTAAAGATATCTGAAAGGTCTAAAACCAAGTTTAGGTCGGAAAGTTCCATAAAGCCGAGCCAAAGACATAAGCTTAGGTCGGTTTAACCCTTAGGTTGGTCCCACTAAGTTTTCCTATATTCATCCCAACGGTCATCACTACCGAGCCATAGAGCTTAGGTCGGAACAAGTAAGGGCACTGACACAGTAGTTAAAAGTCATAATAGGATTAGACATGTATTTTGAATGCATGCAGAAATCACTCAAAACGATGGCGTGAAGGAAGCCACAAGTCAGATTATGATGACAGGAGGAGTTGGATACGCAGGGAGACGGAGCAGTTGGGAATATTGATCATTACATTGCAACGGGCACAATCTGAGTCTTGATATAAATACTAAGTCTTCAGACTTAGGGAGGTACGCGATCTTTTACATTTGAGCTCTTAGTGCATACTGTTCATCTTCTTCAACCTTACTAACTTGACCGTCGGAGTTACACCAGGGGAAAGCCCCGCTTTTCTCCTGCGCTTTTACATTTGTCATCAGAACACTCCCCAGCCTCCGGTTTCCCCTTCATCTGAGTTAATCCGAGCCATCCAGCCCGGTTTCTAGCGTTGCTTCATTTCTCTTTGGTTAGCAGCTACAGGGGTGGACCTTGCCGCACAAGATTCCAATTTGGGCCTTAAGAAGCATCCATTGACGGACGATTTGCGTCGCATCAATAACTCATATCAGAAAGCATATGTTAGATTGTAACATATTGTAAGAATAATAAAATCTATTAGATTAAGAAAGATGATTGCAATGTCTCATGACTCATGATATTCTCTTTATGCATACCTTCTTCTTCTTTTTTTTTTGAAAAGTTCTCTTTATGCATACCTCATAAACGCATATGAGATTTTCAATGTCAACAAAAAATTCTCATGCATAAGCATCTTACTCATGATCTCACGATACATATTTTATTTTTCAATTAAATACATACCTCAAAGTTCTTAGAAAACTACATAAACATGATTTTCGATTCTGCTTAGAAAAGCCTTTGTAGCAATGGCTTCTTCAAATCACTTGCGTTGGAAAAGGGTAGACTCTATAACGAGTATTAATTACCTAAAATTGTTGTTTCAACTCGCACAAGTGACCTACAAAACAATAAAACAAACAAAGAAAATAAAACGAGATAATTTGTTAGTGAAGCTAATGTAGAAGGGATGAGGCGCGTAGTCGCTATCTTTAGGTGATTCAAGCCCTTCTGCAAAGAATTATCTTTGGTGCAACAGAATTGTCGAAACTTGTCACACTCGATATGTTTTCCTAACAATCTACACAATTGTTAGGAAATTAAACCAACTCTTCTAACATATTTTTGTTCCTTGCCAAAGCTATATTTTTAAAGGGGTTTGTAAAGAACATAGAAAAATTAATATTACACCCTATATATATATATATGTATATATACAAAGAATTAAAATTGGCTTTTTAATTCAAATTAGCGAAACAAAAAGGCTTTATGTAATACTCTCTCTATCCTACTCAAAGAGCCTACTTTCAAAAAAATCTTGTTATATTTAAAGAATTCGCTTTGAATTTATTTACATTACATATCTTTACTAATATTACAATGTATGGTTCACAATTAACCCTTACTTAAAGTAGAAAAAATAGTGATAAATTAATTATTTTAAGTGGTACCTCACAACCCATAATAAGTTATACATATTTCAAAGTTGACTCTTTGACTGGGACGGAGGGAGTAATTGAAATTCCGTCGTTTATCACAAATATGAACGGAAGCTTTAACATGCCAAACGAAATAGGGTTGTTAGGGAAAATGACACTTTTGGTCCCTAAACCGGCTATTACCTGTTTTATAGGTAAATTGGGGTTAAAATGTAAATTATCAAAAATATTAGGCTGAATCAAAAATTATAAAAAATTCACCACTTATTAAAACAGAAGTTTTGACATAAATTTTTTTTATTATCACAGTTGATATAGTTTTTATATTAGAGCTAATTTTTATGTTGGATTTTTTTCTTCATCCATTCCAATAAAGAAATTGTACATGCTAAACTAGATCTACCATACATTTCATCCATTCCGGTAATTAAACCAAAACTAATGAGTAAAAGAGACAACAAAACTTAACAATAAAACATGAAGAATAAGCATCCAACTGAAATGTTATCCAATGAGTCTTCTAATGTGAGTAATTTATTTTATGCATGCTTTATTGCTCACAATTGTGAGTTTTAAATTTATTTAAGCTTACCCATGTGCCTCACTCAAAGAGAATAATATTACTTGGGCCTGTCTTTTAGTTTCATTTTGAAAACGGTTTTAGTTTCAACAATAAATTTAATATATTTTAATTATATTCCATCATTTTCAATACAACTTTTTACTATTCAGTATCTACTTTTTATATTTTCAATACACTTTTTACATTATAAAACTATTTTCCAAAACTTATTTTCAAAACCGTTTTCAAAACGTTCAAAAAGAACACTCCTAGTATTACATTATTGTCTCTGTTTCTGAAAGCTAAAAGATTCCGAAGATTGTGTCCATTACTTTTAATTCACATGTGGTGGTTTTGAAAATGTTCTTTTTTCTTTTTTTTTTTTTTTTTTTTTTTTTTTTTGTCTCTTCTACTAATTCTTAACTCACTTTTCATGTTATGCAATGAAAATTTAAGAAAGAAGAAATACAAATATTTTATTAAAGCTCCAGCTGATAAGGTGGGTGACGTGAGTTCCAAGTTTGTGTGTAGTTAAGAGTTCCAAGAAAACTTCAGCCCGTGGCTGTGGTGTGTGTGCTTTGTTTCTTTTCTCCCTATATTATGCTTCATCAACAGTCAGCAATCGATTTTACAAG
The DNA here is from genome assembly GCA_016801395.1 of Leptodermis oblonga. NCBI lineage: Eukaryota > Viridiplantae > Streptophyta > Magnoliopsida > Gentianales > Rubiaceae > Leptodermis > Leptodermis oblonga. The sequence continues at coordinate 43,005,384 of CM028755.1, forward strand.
TCTCAAATTTCCTCCCAAAGTAGTGAATTGTATGTTAGCGCCGTGAAAATTCGCCTAGTATCTTAAACTTATTTTTAACTAATTAACCCAGATTCTGGAGTTATTTATTTCAACTGATAGCCTTAAAGAAAGTTTTTTATTAAGGAAGTAAATTATAAAGAAAAATTATATATTGCTATAGACAATCACACCCTTACATTTATTAAGGAAAATTTTCTCAATCAGTTTGCCCTCATCAGCTTGCCACATCATATAAATATAGAAAATGACCGATGGTAGCTGAATAAATTATACTTTCATTTTGCAGCTCAAAGGTTGATCATATTCCAAACGAGTGATTATATATTACAACAATATATTATTACAATGAGTGATTATATCCTAACAATTACAATATAGAGAAAAATCCAACTGTAATTAATGAATTAAAATCATATAAAAAGAAAACAACTCAATTCAATAAAAGCAATCTGAAAAATATTCAAAAGATGGGAACACACAGAGTCCCCAGAAATCCTTCAAACTTAAGTTCTTCATTATCAAACTTCAAATTGGACTTTTCTCAAGGAGTTCAAACACAGAGATCCCACCACTTTCTCTCAATTTCTGTCCTTCCTTTCCCTTCCCTAATAATAAAGTCATGCTTAGGCTATGTTCTCTTGTGGTAATTTCCCAAGAATCATCATTTTTTTTTTCAAAACTTTACACAAATAAACAACTTCACTTTTTCAACAATTCAAAATTAAAAATTTAAAATTTCCTCTAAATACCTACTCACATAAATTCAAAAAATAACACAATCATTACACTTTTTTATCTCTCACTTACACAATTTCCCAAAAAAAACTTCCCTCCAAAAAATTTCTAACAAAAAACTTCCCTCTAACAAAATTTCTCCTACAAAAGCCACAAGAGAACAGAGCCTTAATATATCAATGACCCAAAATAACTCAGTAATAATACACACACCTCAATAAATATATAATTTATAAATGATAAGGTTGGAGAAAGAGAAATTGAACCTGCAAATCTTCAATCGTTATCGCCATAGCCTACAATATTGATCTTCAAGCTTGAATTGCCGAACATCTCCTGTTGTTCTTCAATTTGTCTCACCATCTCTATTATGCAGGGAGCAAAAGCATAAGTTCGAAACCATAAAAGAAAACAATCTCAATTCCACATTCGACAGGACTAAAAGCAATCTGAAAAATATTCAAAAGATGGGAACACACAGATTCCCCAGAAATCCTTCAAACTTTTAAGTTCTTCATTATCAAACTTCAAATTGGACTTTTCTTTCCAGCTTTCTCAAGGAGTCCCCAGAGATCCCACCACTTTCTCTCTATTTCTGTCCTTCCTTTCCCTTCCCTTCCCTACATCTAGTAAACCACACACTTTTTAGCCCAAATTACATTACAGATTAAGTAACAATTACATTACAGATTAACAGTAAACTTTTTCTTGAATTCATTGAAGAAAAATCATACACAATAAGAAATTGTTATTAAAGGGGCAAAAGCATAATTTCGAAACGATAAAAGAAAACCATCTCAATTCCGCATACGATAAGAATAAAAGCAATCTGAAAAATATTCAAAAGATGGGAACACAGAGAGTCCCCAGAAACCCTTCAAACTTAAGTTCTTCATTATCAAACTTCAAATTGGACTTTTCTTTCTTAAGGAGTCCCCAGAGATCCCACCACTTTCTCTCAATTTCTCTCCTTCCTTTCCCTTCCCTAATAATAAAGTCATGCTTAATATATCAATGACCCAAAATAACTCAGTAATAATACACACACGTCAATAAATATATAATTTATAAATGATAAGGTTGGAGAAAGAGAAATTAAACCTGCAAATCTGCAGTCGCTATCGTACAATATTGATCTTCAAACTTGAATTGCCGTTCATCTCCTGTTGTTCTTCAATTTGTCTTACCATCTCTACTACACCGCGATCGCAATTATAGACATCAATCTCTTCGAGTGTCGAAATGCTCTCTAAGCACGAAGGAATCTCCTCCAAACTGAAAACATACTTCAACACCAACTTCAGCAAACAGTTAAGCTGATCATCGCAAGCTGTCCATTTGAAACCTTGAACATGACGTATCTTGATGAATCTAAGTTTCGAGAATTCCCCTTCTTTCATTTCCAAAGTTTTCCGTTCGAAACGCACGAAGTTGAATTTCAAAACTTCAAGACTCGGCAGTTGACCAATCACTGAAATACTCTTCAAAGACAGACCTAAGTGTGACAGTGATAGTTTTTTCAGAGTATTTGGAAAACTAAACTCACATATATTCCAACTGTATCGATCATAGATTATATGGAGTGATTCCAATTGACTCTGAAAGTCGACAATATCTTCAGAGTAGAGAAGCCTGCATTTCAACCTACGAAGTTTTGGAAACTTTTTCAAAAGCCATCCCACCACTTCAGCTGAAGGAATAAGCGCACCAGAAAACCCAACCAGCTCATATGATATGGGTGAGCTATCAAGACTTTCATTGCTCAAAATACCACCACTACCACCAAAACCTTTAGACCTAAGGCTTATGTAAATATACTCTAGTTTTTGCAGATTAAATAGACTACCTGGAAGCGTAGGTGCACCATGTGTATACAGAATTAGAGTTTCCAAATTGGAGAGGCGAGCTATGGATGATGGGATATGCTCTATGTTGCCCCCAATTGCCAAAAGGCCAACCGAACAAGTTGTACTATTTCATCTGGAAAGCCTTCAACTAATTCAATACTCTGCAAATCCAACACTTTTAGAAGCTTAAAGGCGTGAATAACAAATGAGATGCTTAGCGATTCATCTTTTAACATGTGTTGACGTAATTCCGCAGAGCAGTTGAAAAGCAGAGAGTGCGCACCAGGACAAAACAACTGTGATCGCTTGAAATCCTCTGCCTTAGAGCGAATGCATAACCTTCGAAGATTGCTCGCCTCACTAAATGCTACAAGCTCATCTTGCCCTCTCAGGAAATGGAAAAATTGTTCATTTTTGGCTTTCTCTACACAAAAGTCATGAATCAAATCATGAACGCGACATGTTTTCACTCCACCATCTGATCTTTGACTGGCAACCATAATTAAACTTCTTCCAATCAAATCCTTAAGGCAATCTTCAGCAGCATCTTCAAGGCTTTTCCCCTCAGTTTTATGAACAAACCCTTCAGCTATCCATAAACGAAACAGCTTTCTAACTGAAACCTCTTCATCTTCTTCGAACGCCTCAAAATAGAGGAGGCATGACCTTAGATCGTTCCCTAAACTTTTGTAACTCAGCTCCAATGTGTTCTTGCAACCGTGTAAAACCGATCCAAGGCCCATGCTTAAATCACCCAGAATTTCCTTTCAATCCCCTGGCTCTGTAGTGGCTAGAAGTCCAGAAACAATGACTATTGACAGAGGTAATCCTTTGCAAACTTCAGCAATTTGCACCAAAATTTCAAGAGGCCAACCATTTTGAGGTAATAACTTCTTCTGCAATAAGTCAAGACTCTCTTCTTTTCCAAGTTGACGAAGAAAATGAGGTTCCTGATCGAGCATATGACGAGGAGCAGCGTTATGACTACGACTTGTCAAAATAATTCTACTTCCAACAGCATCGTCGGGGAATAAGCAACCATCCATGGTCAATTTGTTCCATGCATCTATTTCCCATACATCGTCCAAAAAAATGAGATATCTTCTTCCTTTCAAACTGCGCCGTAGCTTCTCAGCTAAATCTTCTTCATCCGTGTCAGGACTTATACGATGAATTTGATTTAGAAGGTCAAGTAACACTTTCTTTCTGTTCAATGTTTGCGAAATAGTACACCATGCACGAACTCGAAAATGGTGCATAACAGAAGTATCATTGAAAGCTTTCGTTGCCAGAGTGGTCTTACCCGATCCAGCCATACCCACAATGGCAATGATACGCAAACTTCGTGCTCCTCTTTCGAGCCGCTCCCTCATTGATCTTGCCTCATCATCAAAACCTACAACTTCATTTACTGTTGATGGACTTCTTTGTGAAAGAATCGGATTGCTACTGCTGGTTGCTTCCTCGACTTGATAAATTTCCTGACTCTTGCCATAAAAAGTATTCAGCACATCCGCCTTGATTTCCATAATATCTTTTATGACAGAATCAAATGATGTTGCAAGGGAATCTGGAAGGTCACCAACCACCGGGGGTCAATGAGGCTCTCTATTTTGTTCGCCACTGCCAAAACACGATCCCAAAGAGCTTGAAATTCCTCCTGTCCACTGCGCAGCTCCAGAATTTCCCTGGGGAAAGGTCTTAAGAAAACAAGTTCTTCTTGGATAATTTCAACATGGCTCTTGGCAATTTGTTCAGGTTTGGAAGTTGTGAATGGCATCAGTTTTTCCAATAAAAGATCTAGAAAACCCAACTCATCGGTCCCTGGGAAGTCGAATTTCGGTATTTGTGGATCTTGTTGGCCAGCCTCTGCCAGAATAATGTTGATTGTTTGTAACAAATCTTGAATGTCAACCTCTGTATTTGTTCGTAACAAACCTTGAAGGTCAACTTCTGGATTTGTTTGGTAAAATGGCCAAATGAAGACTGCAGCATCACATAACACAACTCCAATTTTCAAATCGAACATATTTGGGTGCTGCTTGAGAATGTTTCTCAAGGATCTAAGTCCTCCAAATAGCTCTTTCAATTTATCCACACCACAAGTATAATCATCAAGTTGTAGTAGGATCTCCCAAAGATTAGATATAAGAGTATTAAGGACAATCACCCTTGCAGAGGTAACCTTATCATCCATGTCTTGAGTTGAAGGAAGTAATCCTCTTAGAACCTCTGAACCACTTAGGACTTGAGTGTAAGCCTCATACACCTGAGGATTCATAGGTTTGATCTTTTGCACTAATGTTGAGATCTTCAACTTCATTTCTTCCGCAGACTCAGACTTAGACTTAGACTTATACTTAGACTCAGACTCATACTTAGACTTAGACTCATACTTAGACTTAGCCAGACAAACTCGAAGAGCAGAAAAGAGGGATGCAGCTTCGAGAGCAACAATTTGAGAGTGAGCTAAGAAATGTTGTGTGGGTTCAACACTTGCCTGTGTAGCAAGCCAGATAAGACATGAAAGGAATCTCAGTTGCTCTGTCCAGGTTTCTAACTGTTAGTGTATAGATTAGCCCAATGGGCTGTTAGTGTATAGATTAGTCCAATGGGCTTAACCCAGTATCCTACTTGTACTACTTGTACTATTGTACTACTTGTACTACACCTAGTGTACTACTTGTACTACACTTAGCCTATACCTAGTCTATATATAGGCTCTCTTTGTACAATGTTACACACACAATAAAATCATTGTTCAACAAATCTTTTCTTTTATATTTTTATCATGGTATCAGAGCCATTGCTCTAATTCTTTTGGTTCCTGTGGATATTTCTGGCGTTCTTCCGCTGCCCTTATCTTCATCCGGTAATCCGGTCAGAAGAATAGTCCCGCCGTCACGCCCACAACTCTTTCCATAACTCGGTCTCCCACGCGCCCAACACGCGCCGACAGCCGGTTCTGTGCCTGACACCACGCGCCTCGAGTCGCCTCTGCACCACCAGCGCACGTCTGCCACTTCAGCAAACATACATCATATGGCTCAACAAAGTGATCGCGACATCATACGTCCTATCAACATTATGTTGGATGGTCCTACTAACTATCATGAATGGTCTCAGAATATGACTATTTTTCTCAAGGGTCGTAAACTGTGGAGATATGTGACTGGTTCAATTCCTAAGCCGGTACCAAACCCTAAGTCCAAAGACATAGCTGCTGAGGAGTCTTCCACGATTACTGTTGCAACAGATGATTATGAAGATCGCCTAGAGGAATGGGAGAGTATTCAGAGTAAGATCTTGTCTTGGTTTATTAATACCTCTATTCCCTCCATTCATAATCTTCTTCCTCGTCTTGAAACTGCTGAAGCTGCTTGGAAATTTTTGGCCAATCGCTATAATTGTACTAATGATTCAAGCTTGGAGTTCCAAATTGAATCAAAACTTTATCAAATGCGACAAGAGACAGGTCAGTCCATTTCTGATTTTTATTCTCAGACTTCTACTATATGGGAACAACTCTCTGCTGCAAATCCTCCACTCGTGTGTCCTACGGACATTGAGCTTTTTGCCAAATATCGGGAGCGCCGTAAATTTATGCACCTACTAGGGCTTCTCTGCTTAGCCGCTCTCCTACTCCTTCTCTTGATGCTGCAGTGAAGGAGCTCATATCTGAGGAAAACCGCCGGCCTGCTTATCACATGTCATCATCTGACCATGTATTGGCTACACCATCTCCACAGCCTCCCATTGCTGCATTCACTGCTCCTCCACGGATAAACTCTGGGCGTCCCACCTCTCAGTCTTCCAAAGGTATTCGCTGTGAGTTTTGCCGTGCTAAAGGGCATGACATCTCCGTTTGTCGCAAACTGCAGAAATTTATGCAAGAGCAGAATAAAGCTTCTCTTCCTTGGGCAGCTGCTGTATCTCCTTCTGATCCATCGGTTCCTACCGGTCCACCTTCGACTTCCTCACTACGGCTGATATTGAGGCAGTTGTTCAACAGGTTTTATCCCGTACTTCCACTGCCCTATCTGTCACCTCAGGTAACCATTCTTGGTTTTTTGATACTGCTTGTTGTAACCATATGACTCCTGATGAATCCCAATTTTCTGATAAGGCACTCTTAGAACATCCAATCACCATTTACACTGCTGATGGAACTCCTATGCCTGTTAGTCATAAAGGAACAATCTCTTCTCCTTGTTTATCCCTTAGTGACACTTTTCATATCCCAAAGTTATCCCTCAATTTGCTGTCTGTTGGCCAACTTTGTGAATTAGGCGTAGATGTTCTCTTTACTAATCATGGTGTGGAAGTGCAGGATCCCCGGACAGGTCAAGTTCTTGGGACAGGCCGTAAGGTTGGTCACATGTTTGAGGTTCATGACCTGAAAATTCCTTCCCGAGTCGTTTCTGCAGCTGCTGCCACTATTACCTCCTCACCTGATCTATGGCATGCTCGTCTTGGTCATCCATCCTTATCTCGTCTTCAGCTGTTGGCTTCTCAAGGTCATTTAGGTTCGGTTCAGTTTCAAAAATTTGATTGTACTTCTTGTCATTTTGGCAAACAAAAAAAATTGCCCTTTAATAATAGTGACTCCTTTTCTTCCGCACCCTTTGATCTTATACATTCTGATATTTGGGGTCCTGCACCTGTTCCTACTGAGGGGGGATCTAGATATTTTGTCATATTTGTGGATGAATTTTCTCGATATACTTGGATTTATCTGCTTCATCATAGGTCTGAACTTGTGTCTGTTTATCAAACATTTCATAAAATGATTCAAACACAGTTTAATCGCACTATCAAAGTTTTTCGATCAGATAATGCTCAAGAATATAATGATAAGTCTTTCCTATTCTTTTTAGACAATCATGGTACCCTTACTCAGCGGTCTTGTCCTTATACCTCCCAACAAAATGGTCGTGCAGAACGAAAACATCGTCACATTCTTGATGTTGTCCGTACCCTTCTCATTTCTGCCTCTCTTCCTGAACGTTTTTGGGGTGAGGCTGCCCTCACTGCTGTATACACCATTAATCGCATCCCTTCACCAACTACACACAACAAATCACCATTTGAGCTTCTCTATGGTCAAACCCCTGACTACTCATCTCTTCGGGTTTTTGGTTGTACTTGCTTTGTCTCTCTTCCTACTCATGAACGAACAAAGCTCCAACCTCGTGCTCGTCTATGTTGTTTCCTTGGTTATGGTGTATCTCAAAAGGGATTTCGCTGCTATGATCCCATTTCTCGTCGTCTTCGTGTCTCCCGTCATGTTGAGTTTTGGGAACATCGTCCTTTTATGAGTCTCCAGCAGTTTCCTACATCCTCTTCCTCCGAGTCTCCCATTTTTACTGATCTTCTTCTCCCTCTCTATCCTAAACTTGTGGAGGATTCTTCAACATCGGCTGCTTCTCCAGACGACTCATCTACGGTTCTGTCCTCGGCACATGACCTGCCTGTCTTGGATCCTGTGGCACCACCATCTCCTGAATCTCTTGATGGTCCAGAACTTCGTCATTCCACTCGGGTAAGCATTCCTCCCGATTATCTCTCTGATTATCACTGCTCTTTTGCCCTTGCCACCCTCTATGAACCTCGCACCTATATTGAGGCACATACTGACCCTCTTTGGCAGCAAGCTATGAATGATGAACTAGATGCCCTTAATAAAAATCACACTTGGGATATGGTTGATTTGCCTCCTGGTCAGACTGTAGTAGGTTGTAGGTGGGTCTACAAGATCAAGACCAAGGCTGATGGATCTGTTGAACGCTACAAGGCTCGCCTAGTTGCCAAGGGTTTTACCCAACAGTATGGCATTGACTATGAGGAAACATTTGCTCCTGTTGCTCGCCTTACATCTGTCCGCTGTCTCATTGCTGTGGCTGCTGTTCGCCGTTGGCCTCTTTATCAAATGGATGTGAAAAATGCTTTCCTCAATGGTGACCTTAATGAAGAAGTGTACATGCAACCACCCCCTGGTTATCCACATTTAGGCAGTCAAGTTTGTCGTCTTCGCCATGCTCTTTATGGCCTCAAGCAGGCTCCTCGAGCTTGGTTTGAAAAGTTCAGCTCAGTTGTTGCTCAGCAGGGTTTCACTTCGAGTCCTCATGACACTGCTCTCTTCGTTCGCAAATCCTCTGCTGGTATCACTCTTGTTCTTCTCTATGTTGATGATATGATTATTACTGGAGATGATTCTGCAGGTATCCGCTCTCTCCAGTACTTTCTCAGTCAGCATTTTGAGATGAAAGATTTGGGCACTCTCAGCTATTTTCTTGGGCTTGAGGTTACCTCATCCTCTGATGGATACTATCTTTCCCAAGCTAAATATGCTTCTGATCTTCTCTCCAAAGCCGGTATCACTAACAACAAGACTGCTTCCACTCCTTTGGAATATAATGCCAAGCTCACACCCTTAGACGGTGAACCTTTATCTGATGCTACTCGCTATCGTCAGTTGGTTGGTAGTCTAATCTATCTCACTGTTACTCGTCCCGATATTTCACATGCTGTGGGTATGGTTAGCAAATTCATGGATGCCCCTCGTTCTGTTCACTATGCTGCTGTTCTTCGGATACTCCGATATGTCAAGGGTACACTTTATCATGGTCTCCACTATTCCTCTCAGTCTTCACTTGAGCTTCATGCTTATTCAGATGCGGACTGGGCTGGTGATCCGACTGATCGATGCTCTATCACAGGCTTCTGTTTCCTGTTGGGTACTTCTCTTGTCTCATGGCGTAGCAAAAAGCAGGAAGTTGTTTCCCGTTCCAGTACTGAGGCTGAGTATCGTGCCCTTGCCGATACCACCTGTGAGCTTGTCTGGCTGCGCTAGCTCTTGGCTGACATGGATGCTCCACAACCCATTGCTACTCCTCTTTATTGTGACAATCGTAGTGCTATCTACATTGCTCACAATGATGTCTTCCACGAACGTACCAAGCACATTGAGATCGACTGCCACATTACTCGCATGCATCTCAAGAAAGGCACTCTCAAGTTAGTCTCCATATCATCTGCTGACCAGCCTGCTGATATTTTCACCAAATCTCACCCACCTGGTCGTCTTCGAGATCTTATATCCAAACTCCAGTTGGCTTCCTCCTTGCCACCTTGAGTTTGAGGGGGGATGTTAGTGTATAGATTAGCCCAATGGGCTGTTAGTGTATAGATTAGTCCAATGGGCTTAACCCAGTATCCTACTTGTACTACTTGTACTATTGTACTACTTGTACTACACCTAGTGTACTACTTGTACTACACTTAGCCTATACCTAGTCTATATATAGGCTCTCTTTGTACAATGTTACACACACAATAAAATCATTATTCAACAAATCTTTTCTTTTATATTTTTATCACTAACAAAATATTAATGTCCCTATACATAAAATCGATGTGGTCTCTCACTCTCACTAGACCGTCCACAATACAAAGAAAGATTACCAAGAGTTCATCTGCTGTAAGAATAAGAGAAGTTGAATTCTGGGAGTGATCCAACAGAGTAACGTACCATTTATCTACTTCTTCCACCAGAGATTCAAACTCAGATTAGATCTTATTATTAAGTATATTAATAAGTGACTCACCACCATCTGGATGCAGATCAGATTCAGAGAGTTGAAGGTGAATTTCCTCTGCCCATTTGCGAATAGTATCTTCCATCCTTACCAAGAAGGATCCCAGACTTGTGTCGTCGGGTAACTTTCTGGCACAAAGAACAAAGGTTTTGAGATTACAGAATACGAGATTAAGGAGCAGCCCCTCTACATGATAACCAGCGCGTTCTTTCAGAAACTCCAAATCATGAATGGCAGTATCAATGCCAGTGACGAAGGCGGAGGCGGAGGCCATCTTGTTCTTTGAGAAAAGAAAACCGAAAGGAATGAGAAGATTGAAGAGAAAAAACAAAGGAGACTTGTGGCAGACAAAGAAGATAAGAAGCAGAACAACTAGTAGCAAGTATACTATTGGTAGTATTTGTCATCACAAAGAAAGACCAACAACTTTAATTTAATTGCAAGAATAAAGAAAGACTCAGGGGCGATTGGTTCGTAGAGGGGAATGGGAATGAAAATGTGATTGATAATAATGGGTAATCATTGTATTTGTATTGTTTGGTTTGTGATAAAGAATGACTATGATTACCATTGATGTTGTTTGGTTCAAAAATACAAATTTTAAGAATAAAATTTATTTTAATTTTCTTACGCTTAACATTTAATATCTTATAAACTATTTATATTTAGATGTATTATAATGATAATTTTTACTAATTAAAAATTTTTAAAATAAAAAACACACAAAAAAAAATAATTATACAAAAGAATGATTCTCATTCCCCTCAAAATGAAGAGGAATAGATGATTGAAATAAAATTGGATATGGGAGTGGGGTGCAGGGAATGAAACCCCAAAACCAAACACCTTTTTCATTTTCCCCTCTCCCAAAACCATGAAACAAGCACCCCCTCACTTGTAGGGTGATAACGAGCCGAGTCAGCCCTACTCACTTGTAGGATTGGAGTTCGACTGAAATTCAGGCTGCAGACAAGCTCCAACCTAATGACAAGCCTGGATGCTGCAAACTCAGCAACTGAATTCTTTACTTATTATGATGGCGCAGAACTGGCACGACCTTCAACAAACGCCACTATGATGAACACAAGCAGAAAAAACTGAAAAAGAGCAAGGAAAAAACTCACCTCTGACCTCTGATGAATTTGGAGAGGCTGCTGTTTTGCTAAATGAGATTATTTTCGTATGACTGTACTCTTAGCTTGGAATTCCATATAAGACAAGAAAGGAAGCTCATTTGCTCTGTCCAGGCTTCTATTGTTTCTCCCAAAAGATTAATGCCCCCATATTTAAAATCGATGTAGTCTCTCACTCGACCGTTCGCAATACAAAGAAAGATTTCCAAGAGTTCATCTGCTGTAAGAATAAGAGAAGTCAAATTTTGGTAGTGATCTAACAGAGTAACGTACCATTTATCTACTTTTTCCTCCAGAGATTCAAACTCAGCTAGGATCTTATTAACAAGTGACACAAAACCATCTGGATGCAGATCAGATTGAGAGCGTTGGGGCGGAACCAGGAATTTTTTTGTGGGGGTGCTAGACTAACTTATAATTTTCTTTGCATCATAAAATACATATATTTAAAAATTCATATGAAATTGACATCAATTAAATAAATGGAACATAAAATTTTGAAGTCTCTAATATAAGTTCACATTAAATTCTTATTCAACCCACATTAATTCAAAACCCCTAATTTTTCAATTGTAATCATAGTTTATGAAATCCCTATTTCAAACCCTAAGTCCAAACCATAATTTAGGCTCAATTACATTTACATGTCAACCCAAATACATAAATACTCAAACTTGATTTTATATTTATAGTATATAAATTTAAACATGCTATTATCTAATTTAACTAATAAAACTAAACTAACCTTGAAATTCAATGGATATTAATCAAAGAGAATAATAAAGTTCTCCCGGTCTCCACCGAAATCTGCAAACAAAATCAAAAAAAAATTAGTAAGTTTAAGTTTAATAGTGAGCTCTTGAATAAAAAAATGAATGAGGAGAAAGTAAAACCTCTTGCTGCTTGCTGCTTACGGCTTACTGCTTAATGGGTGGCCGGTGGGACTGGGAGACATGGAGGAGCCGCCCGCCGCCGACTCGCCAAGGGAGACATCAGCTGAAATAAAAAAAAATGGAGTGAAAGGGTTTTTTTTTTTTGAATGAAGAGAATATTTTAGTGGAAGGTGGGCCAATCACCCCACTTCCTTTAATAAAGTTGTTTAGGCCACTTACGAATTTTTTTTTCTCCTCCTTGTGGCGTGTGGCCTCTTGCAGCACACATCACATTATTTTAGTGGATTGTGGAAGATGGGCCAATCAGCCCATAACTTTTGTCTGCTCCTTCTTCTCCAAGAGGCAAGAGACCAAAACGCTCCCGCCGGCCGAGCTGTACTGGTTTTTCCGGCACTTGACAGGTGCTGTAAAAATTAAATTTGCCTACTATTATGGTAGATTTTGGAGCTTGGGAGGTGCTTCAGCACCCGCCAGCTCCCCCTAGTTCCGCCCCTAGGTGAATTTCCACTGCAAACACGCCAATAGTATCTTGAATCCTAGCCAAGAAGGATCCCAGACTTGTGTCGTAGGGTAACTTTCTGGCACAAAGACCAAATATTTTGAGCTTCTGTAACCCCAATACCAGATTAAGGAACGCCAAAATTTCAAAATAACCAGTGCCTTTTTTCAGAAACTCCAAATCATGAATGGCAGTATCAATGCAAGTAACGAAGGCGGAGGCGGAGGCCATCTTGTTCTCTGAGAAAAGAAAACCGAAAGGAATGAGAAGATTGAAGAGAAAAAACAAAGTGAAAATGAAGAAGCAGAACAAGTAGCAAATATACTATTGGTATTGGTATTTGTCATGACAAGGAAAGACCAACAACTTTAATTTAATTGCAAGAATAAAGAAAGACTCACTTGTAGGGTGATAACGAGCCGAGTCAGCCCTACTCACTTGTAGGATTGGAGTTCGACTGAAATTCAGGCTGCAGACAAGCTCCAGCCTAATGACAAGCCTGGATGCTGCAAACTCAGCAACTGAATTCTTTACTTATGATGATGGCGCAGAACTGGCACGACCTTCAACAAACGCCACCAGGAAACGAATGAATTCATCTAGAGTTATACCATACTATGATGAACACAAGCAGAAAAAACTGTCAAAAGAGCAAGGAAAAAACTCACCTCTGACCTCTGATGAATTTGGAGAGGCTGCTGTTTTGCTAAATGGGATTATTTTCGTATGACTGTACTCTTAGCTTAGAAACAAAGCAGACTGAATGAATGATTGGAGATTCTTTTCAGGCCTGAGCCTGTGTTTGCAGGGTTCTCAAACTCCTTCTGGTCAGATTCTCATTCTCTTCTAGTTTTCAATCCTGATTATTTTTTGATCATGTTCTTCACGTTGTTGAAGTCATGAAAGTCAATGACTCACTAGAAATATCTCTTTAACTTGCTTGGTTGCTTTAGAGGAGGCTTTTTGTTGTCCATCAAGTCAAAAAGATGTCTCCCACTATGGTTCTCACTTTACTGAGTGCTGCATTATCCTTTAATTTTTCCACCATTGTTGCAAGAAAAGGACTTTGATGATTCAGGTAGTACAATTATTAAGTGCGACCGTTTGAACAAATAGATGCCCATAAACAATAGCTGAATATTTGTGTTTGTTCTCAACCTTACTCACTTATCATTAGAGAAAGAGTGAACGACACATTATATACTTATACTATGCCTTAATTCACGATTATGTAGCTATAAATATTTTTTAGCCCAAAATATACCTATACTTTCGAAAATGCATCGGCTATGTCCTTTTTACAAAGGGTTAATTATACATAACTCTTGTGGTTTGTGAAAGTTATTGATGACCCCCTATAGTTTAAAAAACTACGATTAACCCCCTTACTTTCCCAAATGCTGTAAAGTAGACTAAAAATATTAAAGATAACAGTTTTGTTTAAATTTTTACTTTTACCCTTACATAATTAATGACCTTTTTAATCATATAATATAGGTACATTATTTGACTTTGTTTTTTGTTTTGGTTTATGAAGAAAACGCTTTTCAATGAGTCGTTTTGTTCGGACTTTTTTCTTGTTTTTGAAGATAATGGTTTTCGGGAAGTCGTTTTCTACAAACTCTGTTTTTTTTTTTATTTATGAAGAAAACAATTTCCTGAAATTCATTTTTATCATACTTTGTTTTTTTTTTTTTTTGTTTCTGAAAAAAACGTTTTCCTGTAAATCGTTTTCTTCAGACTTTGTTTTTTTGTTTTTTTTTTTTTGAAGAAAACGATTTCCTGGAATTTGTTTTCATTTGACTTGTTTTATTTTTGGTTTATGAAGAAAACGATTTCCAATAAGTTGTATTGCTTTCTAAAACCAATGCTGTAGGTTTTTCGTTTGTGGACTATGCTGCCTACTTAGAGTTACGATCTAATTCTGAGGTATCTCAAATGATTGAGGACAGCTGCAAAGCTGCTGGGATGCATTCCTTCTCTTGCATCCAATTTTTCTGCTGTGGATTCTGTTGCAGCTAACCAGTTTGTTTCCTATGAACTTTGGAAAGGAGGAGAGTTCAACTGTCATTTATACTCGTAGATAAGTACATTTGTAACTACTTAAACTTGTTTAATCACTAGTCAGTTTCAAAGTTGTT